>JAMPIV010003760.1:0-251248 GCA_024509875.1 Oreohelix idahoensis
AGGTTGTGTGTGTTTTTGGTTGGTTGGAAGAGGTAGAGTGGGGAGGTTTGATAAGGGGAAGGGTTTTAAGTGGGGTTTGAATAAGTGTATGGGTGAGGTGTGGGGGGATGGAATGATGGGGTTGGGGTGAGAAAAGGGGTTGTGAATGAGGGGGTGGTTTTTGATGGGGTTGGGGGTTGGAATTTGGGAAATTGTATATGAGGGGGTAGGTATGGGGGGTTGGGAGTGGGATGGGGGGGGGGGGGGGGGATTGGGGGTGGTTTTAGGGTGGGAAGATGGGGAGGATGGGGTTGTAAGGGTGGGGTGTGTTAGAATGATAAGGGTTGAGGTGGGGGGTAGTGTGATTTGGAGAGAATGTTGTGGAATTGATTATGGTTTGTGCCCCTTCAAATGTGGACCCAGGCCCAAGTATTGTGGGGAATGTGTAATTATGTATGTGCTTTGGTTACTTCATGGGTAATGATTGAAAAAATTCTAATTAGATAATTTCTAAATAAATTTTGGTTGGGGGTTAATGGTTTGAGGGGGGGTGGGGGGTTATGATGGTGTTAAGAGGGTTGGGGGTGTATTAATAGGGGTGTAATTGATTATTGAATATGTATTAGGATGATGGTGTATAAGAATTGGTGCCAATTTTAATTTATGGTAATAGATGTAATTTAGGATGTTGGTGATATAATGAATGTTTTTAGTGATTTTATATTTATGTGTGGGTAAAGGTTTAGTTTACGAATATAAATAATGTGTTGATCTATATCCCTCAACTTGTGCTTATCTCGAGTACAGATTTTGAATATGCTTCTTTAGATGTTGATCGGCGAGACAAAATAGCTTTTCGTGATAAGAATCTCGCTCGCTGACCGGTGAAAATGACTGGGTATTGTTACGATAATACTCCAGTTCACCTGGCGGAACGTAAATAAGTCTGAGGAGTGGTAAACAAGATAAAACCAGTCCGAAGCAAATACTTCCGTAGGGGAGTGGAGTGTTAGAGACTTTCCCCTACTAGATTCAGCATAGAGAGTAAAATAATGGTGCATAAAATATGCCACTTAGTAATGACAGGGGAGAGAAAAATAATAAAATATCACTCACGCGGGAATATAATGAAATCCTGACGGAGTGGACTTGAGATTGCACAACCGTATCGTCACACCCAGTGATTTTAGCATTTGCAATGACGATCAATAAGGCGCAAGGACAATCTTTTGATCACGTAGGAGTTTTTCTTCCTGAAACTGTTTTCGGACAAGGCCAGCTCTATGAAAACTTGCAAGTTTTTGTTAAAAACACTTTTTATCAGGGAACATTCTTTGAAACCAATCCCCGCACTTTCACAAAAAATGTTGTCATCAAATAACTTTTATATTGAATTTTAAAATATTTTTAAAATATATTACAGTTTTTGATTTACTTCCGTCATTATTGACGGGTTATTGCTAGTAGATATATATATATTTGCGCCAGACAGCAACGGGCTTCCAAAAAATGTATATCAAGGCCTTACAGCATCCCGAATCCATATACAGTATGTGTGTCTGTGTGTGTGTGTGTGGGCAAAGGGCAGGGTCGGTCCCTACCACATACAAAAAAAATTATCAACCGTCCTCTACGACGTTCGGCCATAGACTCCGTCACATCTCAGTACTCTCCCCGCCACACAATCCGCGCGCACTCGACACGTATGTCACAGGCTGACGTAAACGTCTACTCAGACACTTCACTGCTGATGACTAGTATTCAGTCATGCTGCATGCTCAAGACTGTGGACTAACGTGTGACAATGTCAGTGGGTTACACACCCTCAACAGCTACTCCATACTTCACACACACACACACATAGACATACACGCTATTATATCATGATATGCACGCCGTGTATGTGTGTGTGTGTGTGTGTGTGTGTGTGTGTGTGTGTGTGTGTGTGTGTGTGTGTGTGTGTGTGTGTGTGTGTGTGTGTGTGTGTGTGTGTGTGTGTGTGTGTGTGTGTGTGTGTGTGTGTGTGTGTGTGTGGGTGTGTGTGTGTGTGTGTGTGTGTGTGTGTGTGTGTGTGTGTGTGTGTGTGTGTGTGTGTGTGTGTGTGTGTGTGTGTGTGTGAAGGATGGAATAGCTGTTAAGGATGTGTACCACTAATGGAATATCCTATTGAAATTTTTCAAAATTAGAGTTAGTGAAAATAGTTGTGGCTTTGAGAGAGAGAGAGAGAGAGAGAGAGAGAGAGAGAGAGAGAGAGAGAGAGAGAGAGAGAGAGAGAGAGAGAGAGAGAGAGAGAGATAGAGAGAGAGAGAGAGAGAGAGAGAGAGAGAGAGAGAGAGAGAGAGAGAGAGAGAGAGAGAGAGCGGGGAGTTCATTTCTCAGTCAAATAAAAAGCAGGAAACACACTGAATGATGAATATGATTTGTGGGTATCTCTTTCAAGAATTGTACCAACAATAAAAATTGTTCATTGACAGGGCACGAAATCAAGGTCTCACTAATTTATTTAATTGTGTTCTAACACACATTGAGGAAATCTGTTGATAGCATTACAAGGCAGTTCTTGTTATGGAGTCTTCTGGGTAGGAGAGGCAGAGAGAAACTGAATACACATGGTGAAGAGAACTAGAGACAGAAATGAAATTATGAGAAAGATATGGGGGGTTGTTTGAGCTGATGGTACGCGACAGGAGGACTTAACGTGCATTTGTTGAAGGCCTATGCTCCTTGTGTAGCTCGAGGCTACTTGTTGATTGAAATATAAACTATTTTCTATTTATGGTGCGACAGATTTTATACGTTTTTAAATGCGTCATCCGTGTTGGTCCCGACAGGGCACCAAACACAGCATACCACCCACCTACTAGGCATGTCATTAAAGGCAGCAAAGTAAGGTTGGGCACTGGGTTTCCTTCTTGGTCCAGCAGATATTTAGCTAACTGCAAGCACTTCAGAAAATTCAATCTGCAACCAGCGGTTGTGATTTAACGAAATCTCCGTGTGAATTTCGAGACCCGAACGTTGTTATGACTTCTCGTTCTGTGAATAAGATGTTCGTATATTCTAGGACTGCTGGCATTTTCGCTGTTAGGTTTACATACTATTGTTCGCAGTAGTTCATTCTCAATTCGAGTATAACTAACGCAAACTATTTCCTTGTCAGCTTCTTAACATGATTTTACATTTGAGAAATCTATTCAGAATTCATTTACTAATCCGATTTCATCACTTCAGACAGAGAGAAAGCGAGTGTTCCACATGAGTGATTTTCTTAGGACTTCAGTTCATGAACAATATTTGACGTTATCATAATACTTAAAAACATAATCTGGGCCAATGATACTTTTGATTAATCTGTCGTCAACTTTAAAAACAAAACAGTAACACCGTTGTTCTTACGAAGAGTTTTCTTTCCTATTGCCGGCTTGTTTGTTATTCTACTCGTTCGGTTACAATTGTTCTTAAAGATTCTTAGACGCTCTTGAAAACCTTTAAAAACGGAGGCTACAGGGACAAGACCACCCAATGGGGCTGTCATGGTTCTTCGACCATGGAAGTTCTCACCGCAGGTGTTTTTCTCACGGAAGAAAAAGTTTAAGGAAAAACAAACGGATTTTTATGAACAGCCTAACGTCATTGACCACTACAGGTCAACAGAATCAAATCCGCAGGCACGCTCAGAAAAACAACCGAAAGACAAGTTCCGGTTTTACCGATGGCATCCACGAAAGAGGAAGCGTAATTCATCCATAGAGCAGCAAGGTCGAGGTCAAGATGTCAGATCTAACTGTCAAACTGACTCCACCTCTCATATCAACTATGGCTCCTCCTCTTACGAGAATGAGACATCGACAACTAGTAACGAGTACGATGAAAGTCATCGGATCTCTTCTTTCGCCGACTACGACAACTCGTTCTCAGCCACGGAATTTGAGAACTCGATCTCAGCTGCGAGTGACAGCGATTTCTTCCTGGAGTCGTCAAAACTCAACATGTATAACAAATTTGAGATTAACCCTTTGGAAATGTACTTACAGTCGCGTCATGAAAGAGCCATGGTGCGGCTGTGTGCGCTTCTTTGGATACTGAAGCTGGAAGAAGATCGCTCGCAGAAGCGACATAAAACCAGGCGGAGCTGGAACCAGGAGAATGACATTCAGGAGGGTCGACAACAGCAACAGCAACGTCAGCGTCATTGCCGTCTTCATCCCCATGACAACGTTGACAATACAACAACATTGGACACGGACAACTCTTCTTTCACTTCACCCAGACGTGTTCGGAGTCGCTCTTTCCAGGTTGCTGCACTTATGTTTAGAGTTCTCTTAACGTTGTTTTCTTTTGCAGTCTGTGAAATTTGAAACCAGATTCAAACAAACATAAAGTACATAAGTCATTCAGACGATACATGCACACATTCTACTTACATTAACCTCATAAGGTCCTATAACATTTATACAGAACCACTAAATCCCGCACTTAATTAATGCTCTTCAGAGAGAATGCTGATTTTAGAATATCTTATTTTATAAACCTGGAATGCATTCACTTACTTATGAAACGGCTCATGTATGACCCAATTTGTATTAATACTTGTTTTAGTACAAATGTTATTATACAGCCATTTTTGTTGATTTATATATGGGTCACTTAAAGGGACAGTGGTCAGTAACTAGGTGTACTATTTACCCTGCGGTTATAACTCCGAATTTTATTTTTGGGTGGTAAAGCTCAATAGTAACAAATGTCAGTTTAACCCTTAGACTAGATGGGATTAGAATTAGATTCTGTAGTTGTACCTAGTTTGATTTGCATATATATATAAAAAAAGCCTGGTTTTTCATTAGTTTTGATTACTTGTAGGGGTTTTTTTTTGTTGTTTTTTTTTCCGTCAATATAACAAGTAGTTCCTATTTACCATGGCAACGGCGACGGTCCAAGTTGCGTTGCTGGTATCGATCAAAACTAGATGTCAACTAATGTATCAAGAGGAGGTTGCACCTTTGAAATGTATTTTCTTTATTCCAGACTTTTTAAACTTCACATGATTTTGCGTGTTTGGGACATGAATCTAAGTAGGACAGAAAAAAGCTACCGAACCTAACTTAATTAGTCGTTTCTCTTCTACCCTGGGGTGTAGAGGTTTGCCAGAGAGAGGGCCATACTATAATATCAGCTGTCTTTCTCCTAGCCTTTTACCAATCTAGTCCTCGGTCCATCAGAGATTGTCTAATATTGTCCTCCCAGAAAACTCTAGATCGACCTGGAGGTCTGGATCCCTGGCTGTTAGTTTTCCATAATTGTCGTGGTAGCCGATCTTCTCTCATTTTGCAGACTTGGTCAAGCCACCATAATTAAGACAGTTCTTCTCGGGTCTGCAGTGGCTGGGTTTTGAGGCCATGATGAATCGTCTGGTTGTGGACCATGTCTCTTATTGTTACTTCAACCATCATCCTCAGACACCTCATTTCTGAGGTTTGATGCTGGCTTTTGTGGATTGTTGTCATTGCTCATGACTCGCTTCCATACGCCACGAATGGGACACAGGTGGAGCAGTATACAGCCATCTTCATCTTCGTGCCAACATCTCTTTTGCTTAAGAATCCTCGATTTATGAAAAAAGTCTCCCCGCTGCTGCTTTTCTGGTAGCCAACTCTTCTTTGATGCTACCGAAGCATTAAATATAATTACTGGTTAAGAAATAAAAAATACGTGTTTTTTTTTCGTGTATATTATGCTAATGAATAACTGTCACGTGTCGTTCCCTGGTGTCCCTGGGGAGACAAAGATAGAATATGACTACTGCTACCTCAAGCATGTCGTAAAAGACGACTAATATGAGGTTGAGTATGGGGCTGGCAACCTTATCATGGTATTACGACATCTTACTGAAATCAGCGCTGAAAAGACAAATGAATGCTTTGATGGACCAGCTGCAGTGGGGGGTTCACGAGGAGCAGAAAAAAAGAAAGCCATGAATAATGAATTAGCTTTTAGTGTTCGTTGCAGCATACCTCGTGTTAAAGGCATTTGGCCATCATAAATGTTAAAGGTGTAATGTTAAATGCTGTTTATTTGGAGTTGGTCCTGAAGAAGCCATATTGACCGTCATATAATGTTAGAACGGGGGTTCTTGTCTGAGCCATCGTAGATGTGTAGACTCACGCTAGATGTTGCGTCGTATCAATATAGGCCACCATAAATAACACAGGTCTTGCTCAGGTATCGAAGGTGTAAGTGCTGCGTAGGTGAGTGAGTGTCAAGTTGACCTGGAGACAATGTTTTGACTGGATATAGGTCACCAGGCATAGAGGCGCTGACAAGGGTGTCACACAAACGCACTCTCAAGTGTGTATACGCTTGATATACATAGATTGCTTCAAGAGGGGGTGGTTGGTGTGGTATGTAGATAATTAATCATCAATGGATGGATGCGAATGCGTGTATAGGTTCTAATAGGTCACAGTCCATCCACACAACCACATGTAGAAGTCAGTAATTGTGGACAACAGCTGACGTTTCATTGATTTATTGACGATACAGGACCATGGACGTTCATCATCATATAAATAGTCAGTACGATACTTGACGACATACAGCATAGCAATGGTGAATAATATAATTGGCATCAATGCATCATAGACGACTGTAGATATATTCAGGTGCTGAAACCATCATCCTTTTCTAGCTACAGCCAAGATATCTAGATGTAGGAGATTAAATCAACTCTCCTTTTCTGACCCCCAGCAAGACAGACATATCTTCTGGAGTACATCAGGCAATGTCCTCTAAGTTCCTTTAGTAGCAAAGGTGTCAAAACTTGACCGACGTGATACCGCCGGAGCAACAGAGTTCAACAAACAGATAGCCCTTGGGGCATGCACCAACCCGATGCATAAAAAGACATGGTGATTCGTGAGCTGAAACTTCTCATCACAGTAGACTCTTTCCCGCCCAGTTGGAAAGCTAGCAAGCAAACTACAAAATGTCAGTCATAAAAGCTGGCGACAAATAATAATCATATGAAGAGCAATTACCTTTCTTCAGAAATAAACACCACAACTCACACGCCTCCAGGCGTTTAGAATCACACGGGAAAATCATATGTAGATAAACTAACAACACAAGAGGACTTCCATTTTCCCCGTCAAAAATGATCACGGACGCAGAAACGCGTCTCACTCTGATCGAAACCACTGCTAGACTCCTCGAACGGAAGTCTTTCTCAAAAAACCTTAAACTCGACACATGCGCAGTAGCGCTTGACCCCTGAGTTAAACTCAAACGAGACGATGTTGGACACATACCAAGCAAAGATACTGACCAAATCGCGCCTTATATGGTCAGGGAATAAACATCAACTCTGGTTACAAACATTCCAAGAAAAGCTGACCTATACTAGCCATATAAGGATAACAACCAGACCTAGATCTAATAATAGACCGCCAGGTTAAGACACAAGAGCGGGTAACAACCATTGTAAAAATGTAACCTCAGATAACCAAGAGTTATGTACCTTTGATTACAAAAAATTACAGTGTACAAACAAGACAGGTAAATATATATTGACTCAGAAAAATCTGTGCGTAACACCTCGTTATCACTGAGTGCAGAGCCTCTCATTCTTGGCGATTATATCTTTCCATTTCTTACGACATCTAGTCTTTTTGAATCCGTTGCAAGTTTTTTTTCTTTCTGATTCACTTTCTATCTATATATCTGTCTATGAGTCTATATATCTATCTGCTTACTTGTCTGTCAGTTTGTCTGTCGATCTATCTATTTATCTGTTCACCTGTCTATCTCTCTGTCTACCTGACTATTTGTATATATATATATATATATATATATATATAATTATATATATATATATATATATATATATATATATATATATATATATATATATATATATATATATATATATATATATATATATATATATAATTTCTTGGAATATAAGCTAGTTACATAAATGAACTAGTCCATTAAAATACTACAGAAAAGTTATTGATCAAATAAATAATATTGCACCGATAAAGAGAAAATAATCTCTCAACATTGGACACGTGATGAGACAAAGAGAGCTAGAAACGATCGTAACAAGGGACAACAAAAAAGAACGAACGATAAATTATCGAAGATTTTTTTTTTTTAATAATAATTAAAAACTTGATTTACAACAAGGATATAACTCACTAAAATAAAAATGTTCAGATGAAATGTTAAGTCAGTCCTATGGACATGGAGAACACCAAAAGCCACAACCGGGAAGACATTCATAAATGAATGCTTGCGTGGACTAGTAGAATTGAAATGGTATAACAAAATCACTGATCTGGAACTGATGACAAGAACCAAACAAGTACTCGTTGAACAAGAGACGAACGAACGAACGGATTTTATTTTCAAAGCGGCGCGTAGGCCCGTCTTACATTCTGCCCTTCCACACACTCTCTCTCTCTCTCTCTCTCTCTCTCTCTCTCTCTCTCTCATATCTTGCATACTATATCCTATCATTCCCACATGTTACTGTAAGCATTAATCTGAAGGCATGCAACATTATAAAGGTAATATAACAGCATTCATTTACATCATCCAATCAAAATGAACATGACGTATATTTAAAATAAACAGAAGGAAAGTAATAAAATAAAACAACACCCATTGCACAAACCCCCCCCCCCCCCCCCCCCCCCCCCCCCCCCCCCCCCCCAAAAAAAATATTTTGAAAACAAAACTAAAAAAAAATCCAAAATCTCCATACATTCTGTCACACAATGATTTAAAACATAATCAGGTTAGGGTGACATATAATCAGAACTCATGAAATATTTGACCAGTCTGGTATTTAAGAAGTGAGGACCTGGCGTGTTTACGCTCACTTTGGGTGGGACACATATTAAGAAAACTATTTATTTCATTACAAGATAAGCCGTTTTCTGGAATCCTCACGGCAAGTGAAGAGAACTGGTAACAGAAATGAAAGGAATGAGGAAGACATGGACAGACCTTGAGCGGATGGTACAGGACATGAGGACCTGACATGAATTCGTTGAAGGTCCTATGTTCCTCTGAGACCTGAAGAATAATGATCATGATGATGATGTAAATTCTTAAACAAAATGCACATGCTCACATCTTCATCTACCATTTTGTCTCTTCTGTTTGCAGCTGTACGATAAAATCAGCACACGATCTCCCAGTCCTAGCCGCAGACCCAGTTCTGATGCCGTCCATAGAACCAGCGAGGTCAGTTATCTATTGTGTCGACTCTATGTCTTAGTCTACCTATTGCAGATTCGTTGCTTGTTAGTTCAGGTGGCTCCGGAAAATTGTACCCTCAAGCATGTCGTACGTGCCATCACTCATCATCATCATCCTTTTCCTTTTGGAGAATAGAGCCAGCACTGCGGCTAGCCTCCTTACTGGAAGCCTGTACCAAGCATTTACATAATACTTCAGCAGTGGTTTCTCTGACAATGTGTTTTACGTGATGAGGTTGCCAGCAACATGGAACACCTCATGTAAGTCGCCATGTACGACATGCTTAATGGTGCAGTAAGCCTATTCTTGCTCTGTCTACAACACGTGGTGTACTCAAGCGGTCACCCATCTAAGTACTAACCACGCCAGACGTTGCTTGAGTTCAGTGATTGGACGAAAACCGGTGGTACAGCTGCCAACCAATTGGCACAAGCCGACTAACATGAGGCTGTGTATGATGATGGTTGCCTCATCATGTAAAACAATCTGCTACATAGACCACCGCGGCAAGATCATGTGAATGTTTGGTGCAGGCTTCCAGCAAAGAAGACTAGTTGCAACAGTGGCTCCACGATGAACGAAAATTCAAATAATGACGATGATGATGACGATGATGATGATGATGATGATGACGACAGATGGTCCATTTGCACGAAGACTCCATCAAAGCGGTGATTTCTGTAACATTTTGTAAGCCATAACAATTATTTTTCAAGTCTGTGGTGTACTATCGTGAGTGCAAGTTCCTAATTGTGTCTCGGTGTTATGATTAAAATTCATAACATTTATGTCAATATTATAGGTAGCTCGATAGGGCTCCTTTTTTTGTGTATTTTATACGGAGTCATTTATTAATAAAGGAAGTGACGTCATACCTATATGGTTTACTAGCAGACGTGATTAAATTAGTAGCAGAGGTTAGGAAATCGTCTGCAAGGAGAGATGCGGCTCCCACCGAAGTAGCGGCCAACGTCACTAACGGATGATCCTACAACCAGTTGTCCGATGGCTTGGTTACACTGTGCTTCAGACAATCGTGGCATGGTGAAATTAAGGTACAGTCAACACTAACAGTTTGTTTTCTGGTAAGTGCGATCGACAAAGCAGTGGAATCAGTCGTTAAAACTCGCATATCACATACGTGAGGCACGTGCTACTCGAAAAAAGGCAAATTGCATCTCCTGCGCGCACCAATTATTGTTACGGCTTGCACTAATTGCTCGTACTTCCTGGCAACCTGTCCATGCATATTTTACCCTCTTTTATGCAATGTCCTGGCAGGTTTCTTTTGTTAGTGAGTGTATAACTCGGTAAACGCAAACATCCACAGAAATGAAACTATATATTCTTTCAAAAGTTTTGGCCCCCAACTTAAACTTCTAAATTCTAATTATCTTGCAACCTCTATATTCAAATTATATATTATCCTAATAAAGCTGTGACCTAGTATAAGATAAGTCTCTAACACGTCAATCCAATACAAGAGTATCTGCTTTGGGGCTATCTATGTTGTAACAACTTCCATTTTTTTTTTAAACAAACATTTTCACAAATCAAGGGCTGCAATCCCTCATTTATGTTCATCTACCACATAGGTTTCATTACTTCCCTTTACATGTTTGTTTTAAAGTTCATCTAATAAATCTGTAAATGTTTTGTGTATTATCTCCCTTAAATGAGTACTTGTGGGTCGATTACATGTCCTGCCCATGGGCCTTGTGCACTTGGGTCCCCTCTACACCTCGTTTCACGGGGTAGAAGAGGTTTCGATTATGAGATGAGATGAGGTTTGTATTTGACTTTCTTTATTTATTCTTTTTTAGTTTTCACTCCCAATGGAGCACGGAGTCGCCAATGCAGCTGGTTTTCTTACAGAAACCTTACATTAAAGCTTTTATATGTTCTTGCAACAGTGGTTCTTGTAGCAGTTTGTTTTAACATGATGAGATTGATGTCGTGGGCCCTATCAATCAACACTCTCTAGGTCTTCAACAATCAAACGTCACGTTCACCTGTCACGTGCAGTCAGCTCCAGGTCTTTCTATATCTCCCTCATAATTTTCATTTCTGTCTCTGGTTCTCTCCTCCGTGTGTTGTTTGGTCGTTCTTTGGTCGTTCTCCACTTCTCTTTCCCTGGGGATTCGAGAACCAGGACTGTCTGATAATGCTATCAACAGGTTTCCATAATATGTGTCATATCCATCTCCAGCGCCTTCTTCTCATCTCTTGTTCCACTGGCACTTGTCTGGTTCTTGTCATCTCTTGTTCCACTGGCACTTGTCTGGTTCTTGTCATCTCTTGTTCCACTGGCACTTGTCTGGTTCTTGTCATCTCTTGTTCCACTGGCACTTGTCTGGTTCTTGTCATCTCTTGTTCCACTGGCACTTGTCTGGTTCTTGTCATCTCTTGTTCCACTGGCACTTGTCTGGTTCTTGTCATCTCTTGTTCCACTGGCACTTGTCTGGTTCTTGTCATCTCTTGTTCCACTGGCACTTGTCTGGTTCTTGTCATCTCTTGTTCCACTGGCACTTGTCTGGTTCTTGTCATCTCTTGTTCCACTGGCACTTGTCTGGTTCTTGTCATCTCTTGTTCCACTGGCACTTGTCTGGTTCTTGTCATCTCTTGTTCCACTGGCACTTGTCTGGTTCTTGTCATCTCTTGTTCCACTGGCACTTGTCTGGTTCTTGTCATCTCTTGTTCCACTGGCACTTGTCTGGTTCTTGTCATCTCTTGTTCCACTGGCACTTGTCTGGTTCTTGTCATCAGTTCCACATTAGTGACTCAGCATTACCGTTTCAATTCTTCTGTTCTAAGTAAACATCTATTTATGAAAGTCTGTAACTTATTGGTCGTTTTTTCCTTGTTCATCATGGTTCAGAGCCTTACTATTGGACTGACCTGGCATTTGAGTTGAAGATTCTTATTTACGTGTTTTGCCACCACATGCAGAACCTTGTATTAGTAGCCTCTTACGACACACATTGCTCCTTTGTCTACTCAGAGAACCCCGGGAATCGCATGTGGCATTGTCTTTACTAAAATAACAGTTTCATTTGTAAATTCCTGGACTGACATTCATTTGACATGAATTATTCTGGAACATTAAATTAACCCGGGAAAGGCTGAAGACAATAAACAAATGCTTACTTATTATGAGTTATCTCTGTCTGGAACGGAACTCACTTCTTTACAATGGATTTTATGGACTTTGAAAAGACATTACACGGTGTAGACAGAGAATCACTTTGGAAATTGATGAGACTTTGTGAAGTTCCCATGAAGATCATTAATTTGATAAAGAAAACATATGAAGACATGCAGAGATTTTCATGAAGTACAACTTACAGAACCGTTTGGAATAAGAACGGTTGTTTCCAAAATGGTAGTTTATGTGCAGTATAGGTGGGCTTAGCTGTTGAGAATGTATTGATGAAGTCTGCACTCATCTTTGTTTTGGTTATTTCTACAAAGTTGCTTCGCTACAGTCTTCCTCTTCCAAGTCCATTTATTATCTGGTACACTTGGTGGTCTATCATCCTTCTGAATTTCTCGGCTTGTTGCTTATCGCTGCTATCTCTTCTGTACTCCATTGACTGGAGGTATGTTATCTTTTCAACTCTTCATTGGATGTTGACTTCATTCTGTAACTGTGGAGGATGAGACTTATAGCTTCAAGGGTGAGACCCTAGGTTGACTCTCCCACGCCACCTGTGACTTGTTTTTATTAGCTACTGTCTCACCACCTCTCGCTCAGCTGAGATAAGGTATGCATTAATTTCTAACCACAGACACAACTGTACAGTTAAAGAATACAGGTACAGTACAGTGAAAGACAAACTGATCCAGTGCACATTTTATAGTTTATTAAAACAAACAAATCTATACTACATTTAAAAAAAAACACACACACACCAATAATGTGCGAGTTCACACAACCTGAAAAAAAGAACAATCAATGAAAGACAATTATCAAATTACCACGCTCTCTTCCACACCTACACGAAAACAACTAAGGTTAAAGAAATATACCGGGCGGGGGTCTCTAGGTAAGAGCCACCACCCCTGACTACTCTAGTGTTACTAACTAAACACACTGTGGAGTCCTCCGCCACCTGACTACTCTTCACTAGTGTTCACTCTGTTCCGGTTAAGACTTATTAACTAATTTGACTACAATGTCTCAAAGGCGCTCTTGGCGGTCCTGCACCACTAACTTATACACCACATAAATCCTACTCTCCTGAATTCTGCAGTACTAACTCAGAGGCTCTCCTATAAGTATTATCTATCTAACTCTACTTACCACAACATTATTTCTTGGGATAATATATTAGTAGTGTACGTGTCATCTGCGTATGCTATTAATTTCCTTTCACCTACACCTGGTACAAAGACGCCTTTCATACTTGTATTTTCCTGATACTTTCTAATAAGGGTTCTAAAACTGGTACATATAGTAAAGGAGACATTTGACAACCTTGTCTGACTGATCGAGTGAGAGGGATTTTTTCAGATTTAGTGTGATTTATCAGCAATTTGCTTTCCGGTGTTTTGTATATGATTTTTATCCAGGTTCTGAAATATAGGCCGAAATTATTTTCTTGTAGAGTTTTGTGTAAAAAGGAATGTGAAACCCTGTCGATTGCTTTTTCCTGATTTATGGACATTTATTGCTGCATGTGTGCTGTTGTCATGCGTGTATTGAATGATATCCCGAATGAAATGTGTATGTTTGTTTACGTTTCTTTTTTTAACTCCACATTTTTTATCCTGGTGAATGAGTTTGTGCATAAAAGGTTGTAATTTTAATGTTAGGGCCTTGGTATTTTATAATCTGTATTAAGGAGAGAAATTGGTCTGTAATTTTACATGTATTTCTTGTCTGTGTTTACTTTGTGTATTACGGTCATGCAGGACTGGTTTAAACTAGCGGGGAGTTCTTCTTTGTTAAAAGATTCCAGAAGTGTTTTTAAAAGGAGTGGCCCGAGTAGTTGAAAAAACTTTGGAGTAAAATTCCACTGATAGACCGTCTGGGCCAGGGGTTTTTTTTGTTTTTGTAGTGTGTTTAAGGCGGACTGCAGGTTATTTACTGTGAGAGGTTCATCCAAAATGTTTTTCTCGTAGTCATTCAACCGTGAGCTACAGGCTGTGGAAAATTCTTCTGTTGGTGACTGTGTAGAGTCCTGAGTGTATAATTGAGAGTGAAACTCGTGAAAGGTTTTGATTATTTCCGGGATGGTTGTTAATTCTTTTTCTGCTTTATCAGCAATTTTGTGTATTTGTCTGCTCTTTTGTATGTTTTGTTCTATTGTTAGAAATTGTTTACTCGGTGTCTCTTGTATTGGTTCTTACTTGAGCCCCGTTAAATGTGTATTGATCATACTTTGATATTTCTTCTTGTAGTGAAAAAATTTGCGGGGAATTTCTGTCTAATTTATCGACTAGGAAAAGTGCTTTTTCCAACATCTGTTTTTTTCTTTTCTAATATTTTGTTGTATGTGAGTTGCAATAAATTGTGTTACTTCTTTAATTGTTCTTTTTAGCAAATCCCAGTATTGTCTTATGTTTTCTGTTGGTGCATTACTTGTGTAGTCTTGAATGGGTTTTACCATAGTTGTAATATAAAATTCGTTTTGACATAGAGAATTCTTGAGTGTCAATCATACAAAGCCGCTATGCCAACTTTACGTGTAGTGTTGGGCAGAGCAACCTAACCTTTGAGGTGAAGACAGGAGTACGACAGGGATGCCCTTATCAACCACTCTATTTCTAACAGTCATAGATTGGGTGATGCGCCAGACAACAGAGGGCAGTCCAAGAGGAATAAGATGGACTACATTTTCTACATTGGAAGATCTGGAATATGCAGATGACATTGCACTACTAGCACATTCACATCAACACATCCAGGAAAAAACGGATAGACTTAATAAGTTTAGCTATCTGGTGGGCTTGAACATCAACCTAAAGAAGTCAGAGGTCATGACGCTCAATGTGAGCAACCCTGAGCCCATATCAGTAAGGAATCAGCAACTAGTACAGACAGACACCTTCACATGCCTAGGATACATAGTAACACCAGACGGCGGGGCAGGCAAAGACATCAACATCAGAATGAATAAGGCAATAACAGCCTTTTTTAGCCTAAACAACATCTTGAAGTCCTCTCAATACAGCACAAACACAAAATTAAGATTATATCAGAGCTGTGTGCTTTCTGTGCTTCTCTATGGTGCGGAATGCTGGAGAGTTACAGAGAAGGAAATGTCGAAATTGTCCTCTTTTCACACAACATGCCTAAGAATAATTTACCGAATCTTTTGGCCGAATACCATCACCGACCAAGATCTGCTTACTCGGAGCAAGCAAGAGGACATGCACACCATCATAGCTGGCAGACGCTGAAGCTGGGTTGGCCATGTCCTCAGAAGAGACCCCGATGCCATCACAAGAACAGCTATGCTTTGGACCCCTGAAGGAAAACGAAAGAGAGGCCGACCAAAAACAACCTGGCGGAGGACTGTGGAGGCTGAGATGCAAAGAATGAACTAGAGTTGGGGCACTGTACGAAGGATGGCCACCAACCGAGCAAAGTGGAATCAATTTGTTGTTGCCCTACAAGACGCCACTAGGCGTTATGACCACTGACTGCTTTGACGGTCGGCGGCTAAGGATGAAAGAAGAAGATCACATCGCTGTATTTTTTTTTAATGTAAAACTTTTGCCTCGTTTTGGCGAGGCGCGTCCCGTTCAACCTAGTCGGTTATATTAGGGCGCATGTCCAAATATAGTCACTTCGATTACGGAAACAACAGCAAATGGATTGATTTGCCATTGCCCTAAAGACGCCAATAGGCGTGATGGGAAACAATGGCAAAGAAAACCTATCTGCTGTTGCCCTAAGACGCCACTAGGCGTAATGGCCACTGACTGCTTTGACGGTCGGTGGCTAAGGACGGAAGAAGAAGAAGAAGATGTCCAAATATAAAAGACCCTTAGGTCTGGGACAGTGTTGCCACAGCTGGGTATTTTTTACCAGATCTGGTTTTTTGTTTTCCGTCTGGAAATCTGGATATTGTCTTTCCAAATCTGCATTAATCTGGGTTATTTGACAATTGGCATTTACAATGTATGTATATTCTGGGCACTCAGCATTATACATAATATTTATATTATAATTAAATGTAAAAAATTATGGGCTATATATTTTGTATTCTACTTAAATTTAATTCTTGTTTTTAACCACATCAATGACGTTGTTTTTGGACTCGTTTACATCAAATATATATTTCCTGTTATTCTGTTACTGGCTGTCATCTACAATACTCAGTTATTTTTGCGATGTGTTTTAAAGTATTCTTTTTAAATTTTAGACTCAATAAAATGAGCGATGATGAAGGTATGCTAGGTAGTTGTAGCAGCATGACGACACACACAACACCGCGTAAAAAAGTGAAGCCATAGTATTAGCAGGCTTTTTGTGAGGAATGGCTAACAGACAGCGAACGGAAGGATTAGAGTTTGTCATAAGTTTAATTCTAGTAAAAGCGTGGTTGGAAGATAAGCGTGAAAGACATTGTCGGCAGAGATATGCAAAGATTTTGGAACTCCACAATCAAGATTCCACGTTGTCAATTCATGCATATGATCTTGACGAAGGAGAAGTTGTCAACATGGATGCCGAGTCGCTGACAAGTGACAATTTTCACCAGCAACAAGTTACAACTAACATTTTATATTTGATTTGAGGAACATTTTGTTAATGTAACTACTGTAAGTATGTTACTGTTAAAATATCTCATTTTCAAGAGTTCATATATTTGGGTGTTAATAAAATCATTTTTATATAATTGTGAATTTTCGGTAATAAAAAAATAAAATAAAAATGAAGAAATAAATAAAAATTGGTAGCACACCGCTTATTTGTGGTAAGTTGCACTAAAAGATTGTTGTAAGCATCGTCTATCCCGTGTATTTGAGGCATACAATAATCTGGGTATTTCTGGGGGTTTTTTTAAAGTAGAAAACCTGGGTTTATCTCTAAAACCTGAGTGGCAACCTTGGTCTAGGATATATAACTTAAGATACAGTACATATTGCTGAATGTTGTTGTTGTTTTGATGGTTTGATGGGTGTAGATCGGCATTTAACATCTGATCGTTATTGCCTCTTTACGTTCCATCTTGGTCTACCCTGTTCAACCTGAAAGTTGGTTATAATTGGGGTATTTAGTGTCATTTTATTTACTAATTTGCATTCAATTTAATTAACTATTGTCTTTTGCAGTTGCTGATTTTTGTTTATATTAGTATTTGTTAATTTTATTTATTTATTTGTATTGTTTATAGATATTTATTGTCTTTTACGCTAGGTTTTAATTTGTATTAGTATTTATTTGTTTTGAGTTGTCTTTCCTTGTCCTATGAGTAGTTAGGTTTTTTTTAATGCTTTGTTAGTTCTTGCTGCTTAATTTCTATTTAGTTGGATGGTTTTCCTGAGTTACTAATCTAATATGTTTTTCTTTGTTTTATGTATATATCTTTTAAGTATTGATTGAGCATCTCTTGGGGCATCTATACTTAAAACCTTATCACCTGTTAAGTCTATATTGTGATTTCTATAGTAAGTTTTTAATTCAAGCCTTTGTTGTTTATATTTTTTACAGTGGATCAGGTAGTGGTCTATGTCATTCTCTTCCTGACATTCTTGGCAGTGTGGTTCTTCTACCACAAAGTATGCTGCACCGAGACGGAGACGCCACAATTTTTTGTTTGATGGTATCTTTAATTCTTCTCTGACCTGGCACGTCCTTGTTGGTTCTTTCAGCAGTTTGAACGCGTGTCTGCCTTTCCTACTTTTCTTCAATGTTGTCTTCCATTCCTCGTTTATAGTTATCTTCACTTGGCTCTTGATCTCAGACCTTCCTAGTCCTGCTTTTATATTGTTTTTACTTGTTCTTCCATTCTTGGCGTTCTGGTCTGCCAACTCGTTGCCAGCAATACCTATGTGTGCTGGAACCCACACTAGCCTCACACTACATCCTCTGTGTCCTAGTGATGTATTAATTGCTAGAATTTCTTCCTTTATGTCTGGCCGGCTACATTTACCTGGGTGTTCTAGTGCTTGTAGTGATGATAGTGAGTCTGTAAATATCGTAACAGCTTCTGGTGGGTTATCTTCGATTATTTCTAAACTTTTAAGAATTGCTACCATCTCTGCGGTAAAATTTGAAGCCCCTTCTGTTACACTGTAGCTCTTTTTTATTCCCCATTGTGGTATTACAACTCCGGCACCTAGTTGACCACTATCACCCTTGGATCCATCAGTGTATACGGCCAGACTTTGTTTAGTTAGTTGATCTATGAACTCTCTACTTATCATTTTGGCTTCCTTATCTTCTATGTTTTGTTTAATCTTTTCTGTAAGTGAGTAGTCTATGATTGGTGTTTTTAGTTCCCAGGGTGGTATTTTGCTTCTGTATTTATTACTATTTTTAATTGTGTTTGATAGTTCTTTGAACTGCGTTAGGTCTTCTATCGTTCTCCACCCTATTGGATATCTATCTTTATTTAAGGGGACGTCCCATACACTTGGTTGGTTTTTGACAAATGCTTTATGTACTGGGTGGGTCACTTCTTGTGTTACTTTACTCCAATAATTTATTCTCAGTTCTTTCCGTCTTAGATCAAGGGGAGGTATGCCAAGAGCTACTTCTAGCGCTTCTACTGGTGTCGATATAAATGCACCTGTAATGGTTCTCATGGCTGCATTTTGAATCCTGTCCAGTTTTGCTTTGTTAGAAGCTGCAGCTGAGTCATAGACTATGCTGGCATAATCCAGTTTCCCCCTGATGAAAGACTTGTAGAACATAAGCATTATTTTATTGCTGGTCCCCCATCCATTACCTTTGACAATCCTTAGTATATTTAGGGGTCCCCTACAGCTTTCTACCAAATTGTCTGTATGTTTATTATAATTTAGTTGTTTATCTAAAGTTACGCCCAGAAATCTTGTTGTTGAGGAGGTACATATTTTCTGTCCTTTAATGGTTATATTGATTTTGTTATTTTTTTTTAAATTTCCTTTACTGAAAATCATACCTACTGTTTTGTTTACATTAATTTGGAAGCCCCAACTTTTCATCCACTCTGAAACTTTATCTATTTGATTTTGAAGTTTTTTGAAAACATGGTCCAAGTTTTTTCCAGATCGCCAAATGGCACAGTCGTCTGCAAATTGAGATACTGCATTCTTAATGTCGTTAAATTCATCTACTAAGTCATTTACAGCTATAGTGAAAATTGTTGGTGAAATCACTGATCCCTGAGGAATTCCATTCTGTTGTTCATATATATCTGACTTATCATTGTTTACCTGTACCGCAAAATACCTGTTCTGTAAAATGTTTTCTATATACCTATAGGTTTTACCAGTAATGCCAATCTTTTTCATTTTGTAAAGAGCTCCATCTCGCCAGCATTCATCATATGCTCTTGAGACATCTAGAAAAACTGCTACTGTTTTCTCTTTTCTCTTGAACCCTAGCTTTACATCGTGTTCTAATCTTACAAGCTGGTCTACTGTACTTCTATCTGCTCTAAACCCTTACTGGTTTGGGCTATATAACTGATTTTTTTCCAGGTAGAATTTTAATCTTTTGTTAACAACAGTTTCCAGTATTTTACCTAGTTGTGATGTTAAGGAGATAGGCCTATATGGACTTACATCATGGGCTTCCTTATTGGGTTTTAGGATGGGTACTATCATAGCTACTTTCCATGCTTTTGGTATCTTTCCTAAGCTCCAGATTTTATTATAAAGGGAAGTTATTATGTTTATAGTTCTTTTGGGTACTTTCTTAAGGATTTCATAACTAAGTATATCTTGCCCTGAGGCCGTATTAGATTTATCTTTTATTGCATTCGTTACTTCTTCCTCTGTTATATCAGCATCTAGATAGTTTGTTTCGTCTATCTGATCTGGTAGTTCTTTTGAAAACTGTATCCTAAGTCTTTCTCTTCTCTCATTTTCTTCCTGTCCAAGACTACTTTTTGCACTGACTTTATAGAAATACTCGGCAAGGGCATTAGCTTTTTCTTTATATGTTTCTGCTCTCTTTGGTAGTTTGATTGTTGGCATTATTGTTTTCTTATTGTTCCCTTTGATTGCCTTAAGCTTTTTCCATACTTCTTTAATTTGAGTGCTAGGTTTAAGTGACTGGCAAAACTCCTTCCAGTTAGTTTCTTTGGCTTTAAATATTATTCTGTTAGATTCATTCCTAATAAGTTTATACTCATCATAGTTTTCTTCTGTCCTGTTATTTCTATATTTTTGTAATGCCCTTTTTCTTCTCTCATGAATTTCTGCACAGCTTTTATTCCACCAGGCAACTGGTTCTTTATTCCACTGAGTTTTTCTTTTCTTGGTAATGTTATTTATTGGTTTAAGGTGCTGAGGCATATTTTTATTTGGTATATATTTTATTGCTATTTTTAGAGTTTCATTGGTCAGTGTTTCTGCCCACAAGTCAGTATCATCTGATTCCATGTCTTTATATTCCATCACCTCCAGCTCTGATTGGAAAGCTTCCCAGTTTGCTTTTTTATAGTTGAAGGTAGGTTTCTCTGGTTCTGGGTTTGGAATGACATTTTCATGCATGGTTATTATAATGGGCAGATGATCTGAGTTTGTGTCTTGTAGCACTTCCCAATTTACATTCGCTAGGTTGTTAGTTGCTATACTTATGTCTATTGCTGAGTCTGCCCTATTAGCTTGTGGATTAATTCTTGTTGCAGATCCATCATTTAGTATTAGTAGTTCATTGTTTTCTATGAAGTCAAGTAGGCATTTTCCTGCATTATCTGCATGTTGTCCACCCCAAGCACAATGATGGGAATTAAAATCGCCTACTATGATTGTTTTGGGGCCTAGTCTGGTGCTTATGGCTAGTATTTCTTCATCTTTAATTGTGCCATCTTTAGCATATACATTTAGAATTGTTAGATTGTTTGGTTCAGCTGCTATAGTAACCTGGATACCTTCTATATTGGTTGTATTAAATACTTCCCAGTCTATGATTTTAAATTTTTCGCTAACTAAGACTGCGACACCTCCTCCTCTACCTTCTTTCCTATTGTGTCTAAGTATCTTAAAGCCCTTACAACTATATCTATTATTTGGGTTTAAATGGGTCTCTTGAAGAGCATATATATATATCAGTATTTCCTCCAGTCTTTGATAGTAGGGGTGCAAAATTTTTTTTAATACCCCTACAATTCCACTGGATAGTTCTAAATCTTTCTAAATTGAATTTTAACATCATCTAGTATACCTTTTATTTTGGTTAACTATCAAATTTGCTCTTATTCTGTATTTCCTGTACTTGTGGACCCACTATCCATCAAGTTCTCAAGAAAATCCTTATTTATACTTGTCATTATATCCCTAACTTCTTCCGCTAAGTGTGATAAAAGTCCCTCAAATCGTTTTTTGATAGTTTCTATGATAGTTTCTTCTAGGTTGCTTTTGTTTTCCTGTTGCCTTTTGTTCTTTTTGACCACTTTCCTATTTTCATCCAATGCTACATTCCCTTCTCTCCCTATGTTAATCTCCTGTTTTTCACTTTCCATTCTTTTTAGTATTATTTCATTTTCTTCTTTTTGTTCAGACAGTTTGACTAGTATCATTTCATTTTCTTCTTTCAGTACAGTCAGTTTAGCTATATCCTGGGAAATTTGGTGCTGTATGGCTTTCACTTCTTGAAGCAATGCCTCTGCACTTTTCAGTGCACTTGTGTCATCCGAGGATGTAGTTGAATCATCTGACTGGTTTTTTGGTACTCTTTTATTACTTTCTAACTTGTTCTTACTTTCTTTTGCCATCTGTGACTTAATCATTTTGACATCTTCTTGCACACTCTTAATTTCTGTTATAACTTTATTGCTCGTATGAGTATCATTTTCTTTTAATTCTTTAATGACCGTTTTGAAAGGGGTTTGGGTTGTTATAGCTTCCCTCAATGTCACAGAGGTTTTGATCATTTAATTGCCTATATCTTCCTCTTTTTCTTGTCACCCGTATTCTCCATTTTTATTATCACTCTTTACCTTTTTCTTGTATTTTTCGCATTCGTTGCGAAAAATATATTTCTTTCCCATCATCGTGAGTTCTGGGCCTGTAGTGTGAAAATTCACTCCGCGGGACATGGCAGGCAGACGGAGTGTCGGCATTTTTCGGTAAACCGCGAGCGTTTCGTCAAAATAGCTCCGGCTTAGCGTGGAAAATCGCTCCGCACTGGAGACGGCTGTCTGAGAGTTGCAACTCACGCGCGCTCTCGGTCACTGATGGCAGTTACGACACGCGTTAAGCTGACGTAGGTGTTTTACACGTAAAAGGGGAGATGATTTCGGAGTTTGAGAAAATGTGGGATTGTTTGCCCCTGTTTTCAAATATCCACCTAGGAGCTGAAATCTGATTTCATTTCAGTCTCCAACATCTTCAGTAGACGGAACACGCGTGCTAGCGAATGAAACTTGTATAGCGAATTTCATAGTTCTCGTCACATTTGTGACGAGCTTCTAACTACCTATCTAGTGAATTATCCTAGTCGTGGTGTTACCGTAGTTCTGTGGTGAGATTAATATAATAGATATCTAGTATTTTGGAAAATGATTAAGTGTTAAATCGCCGATTTCATTTTAAACTAGTTCTGTGTGCAGAGTGATTATTTTAATAGTTTGTTATTTTCTTTAGTCGACGAGTTACAGTGGAGAGCAAGATAAATTTTAAATTTCTAGCTAAACCCATTCGGCTATTAAAACAATTTAATTTAACTGCTAACTACTCAGTCGAGTATATTTGCTAAACAAACTATAACTGCTAAGATGTCTCATGAGTTTTGACGAAATATATTTATATGTGTTTCAAATTCATGATGATTGATTTTATAATATAACTTATTTCACGGGAAGTGTTAAATGATAAGCTCTACGCTTGCAGTTTAAAATATAAGTTATATCCTTATACATAGTATGTATAATTATTTTATATGTGCTTTTTCCATTTTATACAGTGAATACTGGGGTGAACCCAACTTGCCGGCGTTTAGTAATAAAGAGTTTTTTTCAGAATTGAGAAGTATTAGACATTTCTTAGCTTTACCCACGTGGGGTTTCAAGTAACACTGGTCTGACAGTGCATGTGCCATCAGAGATAGACAGAGATACCAATCCCACTAACGGGTTTTAAAGATTGAGTGTCAATTTCTGGGCCTTTGAGCCAGATCTTATTTCTTCCTGAACTCTAATGTAAAATTGCTGACTGGCGGCGAGAATAATTACAATTAATAACATTAACATTTCCCGACATTTTTGTCGAAAGAGTGAATAGTGAAACAAGGCTATCTGTTGAAAGAAGTTGTCCACTGGTCATCTTTCCAAATTAAGGGAACCCTCGTGTCTTTCTGACTCTGTGTGCCCGTTTAAACTTGCTTATCCAAACTGATTCAAGTGACATTAACAGTAATCAAAATTTAACTGGTGAAGTGAACGCTCCCCGAAAACAGTGGAAGAACCCTGTAATTGTAGAGCTGGGATTCGCTTTATCCAAAGAATACAGATTCACTGTAGAGAAGTGTCCTAAGGTTGCGCCAGACTGTGAACAACATCAAGTTTTTTAGGTAAGCACGTGTGCCAGGGATCCCTGATGAAAGAACCGAGTGAAAGTGGACTGAGTGAGTTTTTTTTGATAACTATTGATTCACCCCACGTTATAATCTCCTTACGGAAGAGTGGCTGCTTGATTAAATTGTTCCTTTTGAAGGACAATATTAGACCCTAACCATATGTATTTATGACTCTTTGGGCCATCATCTGTCTCATAACGGGGCTGTGGGCTAAACCTAGAGTTAATATCATAACGGGGCTATCATCCTTGTAGCATTCTCTTGATATTTTATGACTATTTGTATATGTGTTGATGTAATTTCTATGTGTTGTGAGGAAATTTTAAATGATAATTAAAAAATTTCTCTTGGAATTAATTAGTGCGTTGGTCAGCTCGTTCATATATATATATATATATATATATATATATATATATATATATATATATATATATATATATATATATATATATATATATATATATATATATTCATTGTTATAGATTTCCCACGTCTGTGTGTTTAACTGTCGTCACGTGTATGTGCGTGTCCGTGAGTAGATAGAAATATATGTAATATATATATCTGTGTTTAGACTGTTTGACGCCTTAAAAGCTGTCGTAGAGGATAGGTGAAAGAGAGATTTCCCCGATTTTTTTCAGAGACAGCCTCTATATCACAGTCTATCATCTCACTCGTGGATTCTATTTCTTTTTACTAACTCTCACTGTGTCTATCACCTATTCAAACCTATTCAGAAGGGACCAACCCAAGTCTTAATTCTCCTATCTAAAATCTACGACACTCAATGCTTTTTTGGTCTGCTGATATACTGGGCAGCCCTGGAATCTGGCGCTATGGTTTCCTTTGCAATTAATGCATTTTCTGTTTGCATTATCCTTTTTATAGTCAGTATCTGACTTTGCCTTTTCGCATTGCGTGACAAGGTGTGCCCCCGCACAAAACCTACATACTGCCTTCTCCCTGCAAGTGTGGCGCCCATGACCAAACTTCATGCAGTTGGAGCACTGCAACACTGGGGGAATGAAGGCTTCTGTGTTTTTTTGTGTTTTCCCAAATAGTACCGTCTTGGGGGGGTTCCCTACCTTCTGTATTTATCACTACCACTGGGGTAACGATACTCCCTTTCATTATTATTCTGTCCACGTGTACCAGCTTTATGTCTGGGTTATGTTTTGCGAGGATGTTCATAACTTCCTCGCTTGAAAGGGTAGTATTTATCCCTTTTAACACACATCTACTGGTCACTTTTGCTAGCTCTATCTTTACTTCTATGTCGTGTGCAAGAGTCACTGTTTTTGCTTCTACTTTGATTTCCTCTAACATCTCTTTTATTCTGTCACTCTGATTTGGGATAATTATTATGCCAAAATGGCTTTTGGTAATTTTGGCTATCCCCTTTTTGCCTACCACAGGATCAAGGATGTTTATAATTTTGTCTTCATCTAATGTCTTGATCTTGACAGCCTCACCAGCTACTTGCGTTATCTTTAAACGACATATGTTTACTACATCTTTATTTTTGGGATCTGCCTGGGTTGCTAGATGTCTTGAGTCTTTTTTGGTACTTTCATTGTTTTTTTTTTTTTTTTGGTTAGTATTTTCTTCTAGTTTATCATGCCTGGTGTCCCTACCTTGGTTTTTAACTGCTTCTGTCCACGTTTTGCCTTCCTTTGTTGTTTTTACTTCTGAGCCTCCTTTCAGTTTTTCCCCTATTGTCTCTATCCTGTCCGTTATTTCTGTGTTTCTGACTTCAGGGTTCGTGGTCCTGTTTTTTTCTGTCCGTTTTGATGTTTCGTCATTTTCAGATTTCTTGGCCCAAGCTTTTCCTTCCCCGGACTGTGCTCTGGTTATTGTTGGCATTTTTCTGCTTTTTACTTTGCTACTATTCTTTTATTTTGATGGTTGAATATTATTTTGTAATCTAAGGTTTTTCGGTTTTTTTATTTTTTAATCCTCACTACACTTCCTAAATTATACAGATATTTTTTTTTTTTTTTTCCTTAACCAGCGGCACTTGGGCTTTCAGCCCTTCGGCCCAATGACATGTCATTGCGAGGCTGGGGAACCTGAGGACTTTCCTTCAAACCCGGTCAAGAGCTTCGCTCCTTCCCATCCACAGAGGGTTTATCACAGGAGCCATTCAGGCTATTCAGTCAAATTTCCGGCCGTAAACATTTCTTCAAACGCCGACGCCCGGGTTTGAACCATGAACACCTGGTCGCCAGTACAACGCCGAAGCCATTACACCAGCGCGGCTCCCTAATACAGATATTTATAGCACTAGTTAAATAGTCCCTTAATACTTGATATTATCTGTAATAATCTAATACTTACTACAAACTACAAGGGAATTCACCACTTAAGTTATGTATATCAAGATGGCTGCCCGATCTTCACACAAGCAATTGCCACGTGGCGCTATTTAATTTCTATTATTTTTAATTATAATTCCTAAGTTATATTAATACTTCTAGCTACCAACTACACTAAGCTAATACTGAAGATAGATTTTTTTTTAAATGTCAACTTATCTGGAAACTTGGGTTGTTCGAGGAATGTCTCCATTTTGTCTTGGTTATAGGCGATTTTGTTGTGGAGTCCAGAATGAATGTCTCGATATTGCTGTATTTCTTTCTTTTCTTTCTTTGGGTCTAATATTTTGCTGTGATACCCTGTTCAACCAAAACCCATTGAAGGGTTGCAAACGGTTATATTGGGGTATATAGTGTGTTAACATCTTCGCTGGTATCATTTTCCTAGTCCTGGAAATGATTAGCCCTGAAAAGGACTACTAGCTGACTGTCTGGATCCTTCGTCGTTGCTTGTATTTTTATGGTGTCGTGGCGTTCTCATGGAGTTCCTTTCCTGCCTTATAGGTTACAAACGGTTGTATTGCGGTATATAGGGTGTTAGCGTTAGTCTTCGTTGGTATCGCTTTCCGAGTCCTTGAGCTGATTGTTCCTGAAAAGGACCACTAGCTGCCTGTTCTGTAGCTACTTGTTGTCTGTTACCGGTTTGTGTTCTTCAAAGGCTGTCGCTATTATTTTTGGTAGCATCTCCATTATGGTTTTTAAAATTATGTTTATTTCCGCTGCTTCTCTTCTTTCTAGTTTGCTTTGTATTTCCTGCACGATTTCGGTTTTTATTTTGCTGTATTGCTGTATTAGATATTGCTGTATTGATTGAAACATCTTATTTAAAGGCAACGTTTGACAAGTAACACTAGTTTTTACGTTTTAAAATGGTTTAAAACAAAAGCACAATGATCTGTAAAAGTGCATTATAAAATAAAAATAATTGTTGTTTTAAGTAATATTTTGCTTTTATTAATTTTAAAACATTTTTTATTTTTTATTTGATGGCTTTTTATGGTTTTTTTAAACTTTTAATTCATTAAATTAGATCTTTTACGTTACCTCCCTTCAGTCACGTAAAGTTAAAGCATTTTTTATTTCCTGCTAGTATTTTTATTTAATGTACAGGGTGTTTATAAAGTCGCTGTGCAGTGAATTTGAAAAATATTTTCGAAATTACGTCACGAATGATGCAAATTTACATCATGATATTTTGTGTTCCAATGCTGTGTTCCACAATCCCGTTTGCAGCATTACACAAGCCCCAATTGAAAACCACATTTCTGGTGACGTAGTCTCGCCCGGGCGTAAATTTCACTGCACAGCGACTTTATAAACACCCTGTATAATTTGTGACCTTCACAGGTACTTCGCCTCCTTCAGATCAACAATTCCTCTTGCTCACACGTTAGCGAGGTAGCGGAGCTCAAGAAACTGCTAATGTCTCCCAATATGAAGGTGAGTACACGTTATTTCTAATTTCTCTTAATCTGTGCCACCGTCTTCAGATTAAGTGCCATCTTCGTATCCCAGCTTCGGCTTTAACAGAAAATTATCAGACGCCATCTCTTTACTTGGAAGTACGCCGACAGATTACTTCCCTTTTAATGATCTTTCCCATCCATTTTTTAATAATATTTATTATTTTATTATTATTATTAGGGCTAAGATTTTTAGGATTTAAATTTTTTTTTTTTTAGTGCTAACAGAATCAATGCTCAGTTGAATATAAATGTGTTTCATTAAAAAATAAACACTAAGCTAATTTAAGAGCCTTTGTTAAGGCATTATTCTGCATTTTTTGCCTTTTTATTTTTTTAGATTTTCAGACACTTTAGAAAATGTTTTGTTGTTTTGCAGCCAGTTTGGTATATTTGGGCATTTTCCCAAAAAAAGACATTTTTTATGTTAACTTGTTATTTTGTAAATAAAAATATTTTTTTTTTTTTTTTGCTATAATAATAATAATAATAAATTCTTTAAGCACCAAACACGGCGCATAAGGCAGAAACCAGTGCTCTCCAGGTTGTTCGTTGTGACGCCACTCCTCTTAGCTCTTGCACATTATTTAGGCCCAACGTTCTTCCTTCTCTTATTATTGTTCTTCTGAGTGTTTCTTTTGGTCTTCCTTTTTTTCCTCTTACCCTCAGGAACCCAAGTGAGCGCCTGTAGTGGTATTCTGTTGTTTTGCATTCGTAGGACATGACCGATATAAGACCATCGTCTTTTCCTTATATAGTCGGAGACATATTTCTGCCTAGAGTCTTCTCTTATTTGTCGATTAGTCTTGAATTCTTTCCAACTGATGTTCATGAGTTTTCTAAGACATTTGTTCTCGAATGTATTCAGCTTGTTCTCCAATGATTTTGTTATTTTCCAACTCTCACAGCCGTATGTTAACACTGAGATAACATTTGAATTAAACAGACGAAGCTTGGTATGTATATTCAATGATCGTAATTTCCAAATGTTAGATAATCTATTGAAGGCGCTAGCTGCCAAAGCAATTCTAGTATGGATTTCTCTTGTTGTGTCACCATCCTGAGTCATTTTACTGCCTAAATAATTGAAACTTTCAACTTTCTGTAGTTTTTCCCCGTTCAAGATGATATCAAAGGTCTCGTTAGAAAAGTTCATAGCTTTAGTTTTAGAGGCATTTATTTGGAGACCTATTTTAATTTTACTGTCAAGCCTGGTTCTGTTTCGGTAACAATAGCTTGTTTTACGATAGTGAATTGTTAACTCACTGATCAACCCTCCGATCCAACCGACCGATTCGAGGGTTTCGAGGTCAGTTATAGGAAAATATCTACACCACTAGATACTCTGGTGTATCTTTTATTCTATAATTTAACATAACATGGTACTATCCATCGAAATATACACATTCCTGATGTTTTTCTTTCGGCGTCTAAGGTGAGAAACGAATTTCACCTCCATCTATTTTCCCATGCTGTTTAATACATTTCTCTAAATCCCTGAAAACAAATGTTTAGTTCCAGTTGTGACTTTGAACATCCAACGTGCCGAAAAGTGAAAGAAAATGCCTCACAGGAATTAAAACACTTCGTTTTTAAATATGGCGAAAAAATATTCTCTACGGAAGGACAGATAATAATAAAAAAGTAAAGGATCCCGTTACACGCCCATTGAGGCATATTGTGATATTGTGTTAGGCCCATAGATTTTTGACCATCGGCACACTAGGAGGAATGTGGTCAGTATCACGCCGGCCGCCTTAACCTTCCCAGGCCCAATTTTTTAGGCTGGGTCGACCCTGGAGTCGTTTGAGGCCTCAAAAATCCCACCTCAACTGAGGATCGAACCATGGACCACAAAACAACGAAGCCAGTGCACTAACCACAGCGCTACCGCAGATGGACAGACTTTTTGACGTGAGAGTAGTCACGGAAAAGAAATTGAATTATTCAACAATAAGCAATCTCTTTTAAAGGTCCTTGACCTTAATATGGCCCAACTGTATCCAACATGATCTGCACTTCGTGACACACGCCGCACCATGCATGATAACGGCTGCTAATTATCTGCAAGCGTTGTACTCTAAAAATGGTGCATCATACAAACATGTGTACCAAACGCCTGCCATCGAGGTACTGAGGAGGTACGATGCCAGTTCCCCGAAGTTGACCAGCTGATTTCGTGTGTGAAGAAAGTCTTTCTCAAAGCACAGTTTCGTGTGGCGTTATTCAAGTTGGAGACCCCAGATGTCCCTTTGCCGCCTGCTTTCATTTTAACCGGATAGGATGCTTTAAAATGGTGAAAAAAATCACCAACTCGGATGACAGCAGTGAAGCGGCCTCAATTAAAGTTGCGCAGGGACTCCTATCTGGGCTGAAATTGCTGGCAAATTTTCCTACGTAGTCAAATTTGGGATTTCTGTCTGGTGTCATTAGAGAAGTCAGCAGCTATTTTAGTGGAGGCTGATTACTTCTAACAATAACAGGCAGCCCTCTGAATAACTTCTCAGCTCTGGCTGATCTTGAAGTTATTTTGGGGAGCATGTACTTGGTCGGAGACGGCTTCTTTATACACCCATCTCTGGTCTAACTCTTTTCTCCAAATGTCCAATCATTTCGTTCTTTTCCTGTTTGCTCTCGATCGTCCAATCATTTCCTTCAACAATATCTTTCCATTTCTTCTTTATTTCTTTGATTTGATTTTTGTCTCCACTTCTCTTCCCCCACAAGTTTTTGTCGGAAACCCTCTACTTCTATTATGCTGCAGATTTAATCAGAATGATTGCCTTTATTTGCTCTGAAGATTTCTTCAAAGTGTATCCGACCCATCGCCAGCTTCTTCTTATCACCTATTGATGCACTGGCTACTATCTTGATCTTGTCATTAGTTCCATATTAATGATCTTATCATACCATTCTTATTCTTCTTAGTCTTGTTCTTCGTTCCCTGTCAGACGTCAACTTGAACATCTTCACAGAAAGCAGTGGTCAGCTTGAGGTTGTCGGCATCTCCGTAAAGTGTTTGCAGGAATAACGTACTGGTTTTGGCCATATGTGTTTTCTCTGTTCCTCATATGTTGGGCACCTTTGAAGCTGATGTTCAACAGTCATTTCATCGGTGCCACAATTACAGTCATATGTAGCTTCTATCTTTAGGTTGATGAATAGATGGTATTCCAATCTGTTGTGTGTCATACTATTCTGAGTAGGTTTGTTTTTAAAACTGCCTGTTTCTCTGAATGTAACTTACCATTTAGAATCATTTCCCGAACGTTCAAGAGTTAACCGGCGTGGTACAACATTACTATCGACTTATTTTTCTTTTCATTTTTGATCATTATGGAATATAAACTGATTCTGGTCCACTTGCAGACAGCAGAGGGTTAATAGGGGTGGTGTTTGTAGCAATTTGTTTTAGATGATGATGTTGCTAGTCCCATGCACGTGATCGGAGGCAAGTGATATTAGGTTGTGCATGTGAGTCACAGGCGGATCTACATTTTGGGGGCCCTGAAGCTTGAACTCTTGAAGGGGCCTCTTTTATTTAAAAAAAAAATTGTGAGGATGGGAAAGAAATCTATTATAGAGATAAATGGACTTGGAGGACCTGAAGTTCAAGCTTTAGAGTAGATCCACAACAACACACATAAAAACTGAAGACAAATGAATGAATTTTCAAAAAAGAAAGAACTCTGCTTTGATGTTATGAATTGTTGTAGGTATTATTATATTTGTATTAAATGAGATTAGCTATGAAGGTCCCTGAATATACCCAATAATATTGTGAACTTTTCAGGGTACCTTTCCACTACCACCTTTTTATCTCATTCAAAATGTATTTATATTAGTATGTTAAATGACTTCGTGTTGTGTCTAGGGTTATGAATGTAGAGTGTAATGTACAAGGGGATTGACATAAGTCTTGGGCCTGACTATGAAGGACATGTCACAGAGAGCTGAAATTTTGTATAGTGTTTATTCCTTTTCAATATAGCCACCGTCTGAATTGACACACTTCTGCCATCTCTGCTTGACCTTGAAAAGTCCTTGGGAGTAAAACACCCTATTTTTCAAACTAAACCAGCCATCATATGCCAGTATAACCTCTTCATCGCTGTCAAAATGATTTCCTTTTAGCTGTTTTTTAAGATTTTGGAATAGAAAAAAAAGTCTGACGGAGCCAAATCTGCAGAATATGGTGGGTGTGGAAGAATTTCAATATTCAAATCGTTGGCTGCTAGCTGCACAAGCCGTGCTTTGTGAGAGGGCGCGTTGTCTTGAAGCAAAGGAAGATTTTGAGTGCGCGTTATCCCTTGTTTCCTGGCCACAACCTTTCTTAGTTTAATGAGAAGATCTGCAAAGTACTGTCCATTAACTGTGATGCCACGAGGCAGATAATCTTTCAAAAGGACACCTTTGCCGTCCCAAAAAACAGTCAGCATCACTTTTCCTGCAGATTTCTGCGCTCTCGGCTTGACAGGTGTTGGGGAGCACGGGGTTTTCCATTGCATGCTGGCAATTTTGGATTCGGGGTCATAATGGTGTACCCAAGTCTCATGTACTGTCACCAAGGTCTCTGTTGCGTGATAGATTCTCGCAACATCGTTTTATTTCAATATCTGTTTTATAACGCAAGGGCAACAACTGCTTGAAATCTATAGTCACTTTTCTCGGTAAGCATTTGTCTTCTCGCGTTAGTATCGAATGCAGTTAACTTTTGAGCTGTGGTCATTTTTGCGCTGGACTGCGCATGACTTGTCTTGTTTTTTGGTCGATCGGTTTCCGCCCACCACTAGTGGGAGTGAGCGATTTGGAATGGCGAAAGAGATGCCTCGTTGAAGAGGGGATCTCCGCTATTTTTGTTCTGTCAGGGATGTGTAGTCCTCTTATGGATATTTCGTTTATTCGGGATAATACCTCTAGTGTATTTGCACATGCCGGGAGGCGTGATATTTCTGTATTTCTTGAAAGCAAGGTAAATTAACATTTTCATTAACTCTATTGATTTTGGGTCGTGAGCGATTTCGATTCATAGCCTGTCTGCGAAAGTCGTCGTCACGAGATGTTTTTTTTTCCCAGCTCACATGTCGCTGCATTGTACTGCATCGGTTGATGCAGGTACCAAGGACCATTACTTGCTACTTTGTTAAATGAACGAGGTTTAGAAAACCTTTATTATCTAGAGGATATTTTTGAGGACATTATTTATACTTCGGCAGACGTGTCTGTCTTGCTGAAGTCAAACTAAGGAGAGTGAACTGATCTCATACATCTGGTTATCTCCTGGCTGTTATAGAAAAGGATGGAGTTTTCCACCTGACTACATTTACAGCACTATGAAATATAACATGCATCTGACTCATCATTGTAATGCTGTCTACCGTCTATTGCTGTATTGAATGTTGCTGTGATAATGACTGTTTGATGTGCCTACACATTTGCGTAACCATTTTGTCACTGTGGCGTCCACAATAAATAATGAAGAAAAACGTCAACGGCTGTTTCAAGACTCATTGACTTTATACGTCGTGAGTTTACTGACGTCCTATGTGGATTGCCCTGTTATTGTTGCATGAACATTGTTTTGACTGAACACATCTACACACTACACAAAACCAGACATGCGGATGCCATCCATCATCATATGGCATCACGCATCATTTGGTGGCCATAAGCTGGTTTGATTCTGGTACTAGCAAACACGGGGTCCCTTACCCACTTCATTTTCAACAAGAATTCATCAGCATCCTTCAAGAAATTAACATTCTTCAATACAGTCAACATCTTCAAAATTTTCAAAGTACTCGGCGTTGCCCGGTAAAAGTCAAAATTTCAACCTTTTGACGGAAACAAGAATTTGACAGTACCCGGCGTTGTTACATGTTGCCGGATAACTCGGACTGCTGTTATCTTTTACGCAAGTCAAGCAAGTTGCTGCTGTCAAGGTTCCAGTGCTGTCGTTTTTTGAGAAGGTCAAGTGCCGGTTGAAACGGGTTGTTTTCTGAAGAAGGCCAAGTACCGATTTCCATCAACTTACTTTTGGATTAGAAGGTCAAGTGCCGAAACAACTCAACACACAGTATTTCAGAAGCTCTTGTACCATCGTGTTAGCAGTGGAAGCAGTTCAGATGTGCCATCATCGTTGGAGCTTCGCTCTTTAGGACGTTGATTGACATCCGTTTTTCTGCTGTTCTACGATTGGAAGCCTTTAAGTTAAGTGGCCTGTTTGTATGTAAACTGTGCCCTTATACTTCTGCTGAGTCTTCTGTGTATCATCTCATTCTATATATTATATGTCTATATGTTATTTGTATATTTATATGTTTATATTTCAGCGGGTTCTCGGTTGGGTGGTGTCTCCGTTAGATTATGCCACGTCATAGAGGTCGTCTATTGTGAGCGTTTTCTGTAGGGTTTGCAAATTTCCGATACTGGAATTTGCTAAGCGACTTCTGTTGCTATTTATGTTAGCTGTGATGACATGTTTTAATATTGTTTTCGTTATTATTTCACATTCTTTAGTTTTGTTGTGATTTGTTTGTATTTGTTAGCCTACTCTTGTCTATAATTTAGTTTCATACAACATTTTTGTTTATACACTGTGGTGTCATGTATTTTGTTTAATTCTATCGCAGATATCGTCACATTTTTTGTGATATTTCATTAATTTCTGCTTTATTTTTAGTTGATTTCTGCGAAAGTTTTTGTATTGTTGCTGATCTTTGTTATTGTTTACATTGTTATTGTTTACATTGTTTGTATTGTTTACATTTTCAATGTTTACATTCTGCATGTGTTTACATAGTCATTGTTTACAGTTATAGTAATTAGTTAATGGGCTATGCTAATGCACTGTTACTACTATACTGATGATAAATGAATGATGAATAGTGTCGTGCACTATTGAATGAGAAGTGCACTTATGATCAAGATTTGAGTGCTGATATTTCATATACAAGTTCTTTGATTGGAGACTTGTTTCCCACAGAGACTGGGATAATATAATGTGATGTGAATATACAAGTGCTTAATTAAGACTTGTTACACTTAGGTTTGAAATAAATTAGTTAATTATTTCAGGTTTTGGACTCATATGTTAGACAACATGTCTACATTTGAGCACTTTATTGAGCAGGGTAAATTGCTTGGGAAGACTGGTGATAAGTTAGAAGAATTTGCAACTGCTCGATATGATAAAGCAATGGAAGCTGAACAAAAGAAACTGCATATGGAAGCTGAACAAAAGAAACTGCAGATGCAGGTGGATGAAAAGAGATTCCAAATGGAAATGGAAAAAACAAAAAAGGGAATCAGAAGCTGAGGAGAGAAAACTCCAGCTACAGCTAGAAGCTGAAAGACTTCAAAAAGAGGCTGAGAATAAAAGACTTGAAAAAGAGGCTGAGAATAAAAGACTTGAAAAAGAGGCTGAAAATAAAAGACTTGAAAAAGAAGCTGAAAATAAAAGACTTGAAAAAGAAGCTGAAAATGAAAGACTTCAAATGCAGGCTCAAGCTGAAGAAAGGAAGTTACAAAGAGAGTCTGATGAGAGGAAAGCAAAAATGGAACATGAAGAAAAACTCTTAGCTTTAGAGTTGGAGAAATTGAAATTGACGAGCATGAGTAATGGTAATGATTCAAACAAGGGTTCATCTTCTGGGAAGGCTAATAATGATACTTTTAAGATTAAGTTACCAACATTTAGTCCTTCCAGTGATGACATAATGTTCTATCTGGACAGATTTGAACAAGCATGTACAGCTCATAACATAGACAAAGCAAAATATGTTTATCAGTTATCAGGGATACTGACAGGTAAAGCTCTAAGTATATTAAATATGGTGGATGAACCTGACAAGAGCAATTATGAGGTTGTCAGGGCCGCTTTGTTAAAGAAATATCAGCTTAACGAAGACGGCTATCGTCTACAATTTAAAAACATGTTACCTGAAAATGGAGTTGAATTCTCCGAGTTTATTGCAAGAATACGCATTACTTTCTCACGATGGGTTGAACTATCTAAGACGGAAAAAACTTATGAAGGACTTATGGACTTAATACTTAGAGACAAAGTCATGTCGTCTGTCAATGAGTCTTTCCTTGCTTTCCTTCATGAACGTAAACCTAAAACAATAAAAGAAATGGAAGATTTCTGTTGCCAATACGTAACTGCGCACCCACACATAACCATGGGTAACTCTAAGGTGAAAGAAGGTTTACCAGTTGCTTCGGCAGCTCCGTATGGTCAAAACTTTGCTCGTAGATCCCAACAAAATTTTGATAGAAAGGGCAGCGGTAATTTCTGTCAAAATCATGGAAACCAATTTCATGGTGATTCTTCTTCGAAGAATTGGAGACAACCTGATAGTGGTCGTTACTATCACCCTAATAATTATAAGCATTTCAAAAGAGGATATGGTAATAGAGGTTATTCCTGCCGAAGACCTCAGAACCAAACAAATAGATGTTCGCATCAATGTGAACATGATAGTAATCGTGGAAACTGGAATTCGAACCAGTATAACAATTACAATAGAGACAATAATAACTGCAGAGATAATAATAACTCTGATAACTTCAGAGGTAATAATAGTCGGGGTAGATCTCAACACAAAAAAAAAGAGATATCAGCAGGCTAATGCTGTACAACAGGAAACTGAGGGAGCCTGTAATCATGTTGTTGATAGTAAAAACTTTGACGCTGTCACTAGTTCTGCTTTTGACTTTGAGAGAGCAAACAAATGCCCCCAATGCAGTACTTTATTCGAACCGGGTACCATAACTACTTTGAGTTGTGGTCACCCACTTCCCGCTCTTCCTGCTGCTGTTGCGCATGACGGGAGGGGTTCTTTAATTCTACATAAGGGTCTTGTTAATGATACTCCGGTCTCACTACTTTTCGATTCCGGATGCACCACTATTGGTGTTAGACAATCGCTTGTAGATCCATCTTGTGCTACAGGAAGGGTTATTAAATGTGTCACATTTGGCGGCACTCTAGAAAAATATCCTACTGCTGTAATTCGCATTGCCACTCCTTTCTTTACTGGAGATGTGCATGCTTGTCTCTTACCTAATCCTATTGCGGACCTTATTATTGGTCGTATTCACGGAGTTAGGGAGTGTACCCCACAGCAGATTGCTGCTTGGGAAGATAATAACATGCAAGCTACAAATGCAGTAGTTACAAGAGCACAAGCTCTACAAACACCCGAAACTTCACTGAATAGTGATAATGAAGTTGATAGCCAAGATAGTCACTTAGTAATTACTCGTGACTCTTTCATAAAATTGCAAGAAGAAGATCCTTCTTTAAAAAAATTCTTCGTTCTTGCGAAGAAAGGTGATCCGAATCAGGATACAAATAGAAAATCTTGGATTGCAATGAGAAACGGCGTACTTGTACGTATGGTACAAGATTCGACTACGTCGGCACATTCGCAAATTCTTGTTCCCAAGAGCATGAGAGTCCAAATATTACAACATGCTCATGACTCGCAATGTGCTGGACATATGGGTTTTGCCCGTACGAAGTCGAGAGTCCTTGCGGCTTTCTTTTGGCCTTTTGTCAATAAGGACATTCGTATTTACTGCCGATCATGCAAGGTATGTCAGGAGGTCAAATCTAGAGGACCACGACATGCTGCGCCTATCCAGGCTGCTGACATTCCTATTCGGCCGTTTCAGAAAATGGCCATAGATATTATTGGCCCTTTTAAGGTCAAGTCGGCCAGAGGACATCAGTTTATCCTTACATGTGTCGATATGTGCACACGTTGGCCAGAGGCTATTCCTCTTAAGAGCATATCTACTACAGATATCGCAGATGCTCTTTGGTTGATATTTTCTCGCTTGGGGTTCCCCAGAGAAATATTGTCAGACCATGGCACTCAACTCATATCTGACACTATGTCACAGGTAATGTCTACCTTACATATTGAACGATCTCTCAGTAGTATCTACCATCCTATGTCTAATGGGTTAGTTGAGCGTCTGAATAGAACGCTCAAGACTTTGCTTGGTAAGATAACTGAAGATCATCCTCAAGATTGGGACAGGGTTTTACCCGCGGCTCTCTTTGCCTATAGAGAAGTCCCTAATGAACACACAGGATTTTCTCCCTTCGAACTTGTCTTTGGCGCGCGTCCACGCGGCCCTATGTCTTTATTACACGATCTCATCACTGCCGATGATATTAGCGATGAAACTCAATCCTCATATGAGTATGTCATTGCTCTTAGACAAAAGATCATTGAGGCATGTAAGCTAGCAACTGCTTCATCAGAAATTGCTAAAGAGAAGGCAAGGCAGTTTGCTAACAAGAATAGATGTCTACGACAACTTTGTCCAGGTGACAAAGCATTCGTCCTACTCCCCAGTAGGGAAAATAGACTTCTTATTGCATGGAAAGGTCCGTATGCAATAGTCTCTCGGATTTCCGATGTTGACTATGTGGTCGATATTGATGGAAAGCATAAAACTTTCCACATAAACATGCTTTCGGAATTTCACGAACGTCCGGACTATTTGCTGCCTATTTTCCAGGCAACGGATGATGCTCCTGCACCTCACGGTCATTATTCATCCCTGTCTGTCATTCAGGATGAGGAAGCTACCTTCTCTGATGTCAACCTTCCCCTTCCAGTGGTTCCATTACATTCTACGGAATCTTGGAAAAACGTTTCTGTTTCTCCTAATCTTTCTGGTGACGAACATCGACAAGTCTCGTCGATGTTACAAACATTTCAGGATGTTCTCACTGACATTCCTGGACACACAGATGTCATAGAACATGACATAATTCTTACCGACAATAATCCAATTAGGGTTAGGCCGTATCCTATTCCTATACACTTTCAGTCGCAAGTGGAAAAGGAATTGGATGAAATGATTCAATTAAATATAATTGAACCATCGACTTCACCATATTCTTCTTCCATGGTTATTGTCCGGAAGAAGGATAAGAACATACGAATTTGCGTTGATTATCGCAAATTGAATCAGGTCACAAAGTTCGACGCTGAACCGATGCCTTTGTTAGAAGATCTACTGATTAGACTTTCTAATTCTAGATTCTTCACTAAACTTGACTTGTCTAAAGGTTATTGGCAAGTGCCTTTAGCAGAGCATGCCAAACCTCTTACTGCTTTTTCTACACCTAGGGGTCTATTTCAATGGAATGTTATGCCTTTTGGTCTCATGAACGCCCCTGCCACTTTCGTTCGCATGATGCGTCGAATTCTGTCACATCGTTCGGATGTCATCGCATACTTAGATGACATCTGTCTCTTCAGTGATACCTGGGAAGATCACTATTTAGGGTTATATGACTTACTGTCCACTCTACGTGAGAATAATTTGACAGCAAAACCTTCTAAAGCTTTTGTTGGTTTTGGTGAAATCTCTTTCCTGGGTCATCGTGTTGGTCATGGTCTCTTGAAGACAGAAGACCACAATACTTCCAAAATACTGAACATCTCTGTTCCTAAAACGAAGAAACAAGTTAGGAGTCTCTTAGGTTTAATTCAATTTTATGGGAGATTTATTCCAAATTTATCTTCGATCATGGCACCTCTCTCAACATTGTTGAAGAAAGGTTCGCCTAATCTGGTCCGTTGGTCTGAAGAATGCCAATCTTCACTAGACCAAATCAAGAATATATTTTCTTCTCCTCCCATCTTAAGATTACCTACTCTTGATAGGACTTTTGTTCTTCGGAGTGATGCTTCATCCACTGGGATTGGAGCAGCACTGATGCAAGAATATGCAAATACTCTGCATCCTGTTATGTACATTTCTAGAAAACTAAATGCGGCAGAGAGGAACTACTCGGTTTTAGACCGTGAGTTGTTAGCGATGGTTTGGTCAATTCTAAAGCTACAAAGATTCCTCCTGGGCGCACATTTCATTCTAGAGACTGATCAGAAAGCTCTTACAGCTATTCAGACTAAGAATTTGAAGAGTTCGAGATCCACTCGATATGCTATAGCTCTTCAACCTTTTCACTTCACGGTACGAGCTATCCGTGGTGCGGATAATGTGATGGCTGACATTTTGTCTAGATGCCCACATGACTCCAACTAATACTTCTGTCCTATATTTCTATATATTACAGAGTCATAACACACCTATATTTCTACAATAGATTAGCACATCTGTACTTACTTTATATGTACACACTATCGTGCTTTGTTGTCATCTTCTTCTGTTCGTTTTTTAAAATGATAGAGGAGGACTGAGTAGTTAATATAAGGGCCGTTAGTTTACTAAACAGCCACAATTATTAATAATGTATTGTACCTTATGAAGCATATTAGTTATTAATTAGCATTATATTGCTTGTACTTTCTCAGAATGTCATTGTTGAGCTGAGGACTTACCTTACGAGTTCTAGATTGTGTACTTACCCTCGGAATACCAGAGCATATGTCCTGGATCGTCATGTAGTTTAACTTTGCTATGTACTTATGTCATTACATGTCAAAGAATGTACTATTTAAATTTTCCTATCAGATTTGTACATCCATTTTTAAAGACAATATTAGAGTATGCTGTTTAATGATGATTATAGTAACTTGCATACGTATATTGTGTTTACATGCTAACGTGATGTGTGTTGGTGACACCTCCCCGATGTGAATATTTTTTGAGACATATTTATTTTTCTGTTGAGGTATATCCTCACCAGACACTCTATAATTAGCCTATTGTTTGGCAATTTAATTAATTATCAGCGCATAATTCGTGCGTTTTGAGCCGCTTATCGCTTGCTCTTTGATATTGAAAAAAAAATATGTTCCACATTTTTTTTTTATCGGGAGGATGTGGTGATATGTTGCGTGATAAATTCTCGCAACATCGTTTTATTTCAATATCTGTTTTATAACGCAAGGGCAACAACTGCTTGAAATCTATAGTCACTTTTCTCGGTAAGCATTTGTCTTCTCGCGTTAGTATCGAATGCAGTTAACTTTTGAGCTGTGGTCATTTTTGCGCTGGACTGCGCATGACTTGTCTTGTTTTTTTGGTCGATCGGTTTCCGCCCACCACTAGTGGGAGTGAGCGATTTGGAATGGCGAAAGAGATGCCTCGTTGAAGAGGGGATCTCCGCTATTTTTGTTCTGTCAGGGATGTGTAGTCCTCTTATGGATATTTCGTTTATTCGGGATAATACCTCTAGTGTATTTGCACATGCCGGGAGGCGTGATATTTCTGTATTTCTTGAAAGCAAGGTAAATTAACATTTTCATTAACTCTATTGATTTTGGGTCGTGAGCGATTTCGATTCATAGCCTGTCTGCGAAAGTCGTCGTCACGAGATGTTTTTTCCCAGCTCACATGTCGCTGCATTGTACTGCATCGGTTGATGCAGGTACCAAGGACCATTACTTGCTACTTTGTTAAATGAACGAGGTTTAGAAAACCTTTATTATCTAGAGGATATTTTTGAGGACATTATTTATACTTCGGCAGACGTGTCTGTCTTGCTGAAGTCAAACTAAGAAGAGTGAACTGATCTCATACATCTGGTTATCTCCTGGCTGTTATAGAAAAGGATGGAGTTTTCCACCTGACTACATTTACAGCACTATGAAATATAACATGCATCTGACTCATCATTGTAATGCTGTCTACCGTCTATTGCTGTATTGAATGTTGCTGTGATAATGACTGTTTGATGTGCCTACACATTTGCGTAACCATTTTGTCACTGTGGCGTCCACAATAAATAATGAAGAAAAACGTCAACGGCTGTTTCAAGACTCATTGACTTTATACGTCGTGAGTTTACTGACGTCCTATGTGGATTGCCCTGTTATTGTTGCATGAACATTGTTTTGACTGAACACATCTACACACTACACAAAACCAGACATGCGGATGCCATCCATCATCATATGGCATCACGCATCAGTCTCCAAAAACTTTTTTGACTGACACTTTTTGAGCAACTGTTGACAGCAATTTACCCTCGTTTGCTTCTGTTCACGTGTCAACAGTCGCGGAACCCAGCGTGCACACACTTTTCTCATGTTCAGTCTGTTGTGTAAAATTCTATAAACTGTTCTTTCATTTAGTTTTACTCTACTAGCTATCTTCACAATTGTCATTTTTTGATCCTGTTCAATGATTTTCTTCATTCTTGTTGCATTTTCATCGTTGCACTCTGAGGCTGGTCTACCAGATCTTGGCAGATCAGCAACATTTGAGCGGCCGCACTTAAACTGTTGACACCACTTTTTTACCGAAGTATATGAAGGACAAGAATCACGAAACACTGGTTCCATCTCCCTGTGTATTTCTGTAGGTGTTTTTTCCTGAAACATCAGAAATTTTATCACAACTCTGGCCTCCTTCTTTTCCATTGTTTTGTCAAATCTTTGGAGCAGCAGATCCGGTCAATAGGGTACATTGCGCCGTGCACCGTAGCGGGAAAACCCATTGAAGAAACAAACGCGTACTTCACACATTCAGTGCAAATATGATGAACTTTAAATGTGCCAAGTTTCATTTTCCTCCTGTGACTCCTTCATGGTCAGGCCCAAGACTTATGTCAATCCCCTTGTACAATAATCAACAAACATACAAACAGATAGTTTATTATTCACAACAGCACACAGTACTACCACAATAACATACAAACGACACTCTAAACGGCTATCTTATTTAAGACTGTGGTTGAATTTTGTGTAAATATGATTTTTTTACAGTTTTATTATCCTGATTCAAATTTATTTGGAATCAGGACTGACAATTTAAAAGTGAAATCAAAATAATCATTTACATCAGTCAAATAGCACAATAGATTCTTTGTCCATATATAAAATATTTTTCTAATATACGTCTGTAGTGTTCTTCTACTTTAAGGTAATACTGGTAATACCAATAGGTTGTTGTTTTAAATCATGTCCTTTTAGAAATGTTTGTTTCTATTTTGTCACTTGTGGAACTATTAAATATTTGTCCCAGTTTTATTCACTGTCATTAGATCGTTCTTTTAAAATTCTGTAGTTGAACTCTCAGGTGCCGAACGAGAACTTAACTTGGCCGTAGAATATAGGTTGAACCTTTCCTCTGCTCGCTTGACAATCTGTTCCCTGTTTGATAGGCAATGGCCACTAGCATGGGCTCGCAGTAAACAGGCAGAGTCCTGAATCAATCAGTTTTCAAGCGTTTGGTACCACATTAACGTCAGTACCCAGGACCTCTGAAATGTGAAGGTATGCATCCTTCGTAATATCTAGCATACACTAATAGTCCACAGTTAAGGACATGTACATTACAAACAAACAAAAGGATCATATCCTTATACAAACCTATGCCACCATTTTCTTTTGATGTGACAATGTACACCAGTATTACTTTCCCTAATAGTTACAACGCCACTACAATTCCAGCTGTAATCTCTTCCATATAATAGGATAGGTGTTATGCTCCTTTATGACAATCATACATATTCTTGTATTTTTACACCTCTCTGACAGTCTATCACATGGTGGATCAATCTTTAGGCTTGGCCTCATGTTTGCTATAGACCCACTCATGTCCAAACATATATTATTATTTCACATTCAATTTTTATATAAAATACATGTTAATAAAGACCAAACCAGAAATTGAAATTGATAACGAAGAACTGGAAAGTGTTAATGAATTCGAATACTTAGGATCAATCATCAACAGCTCTGGCGACTGTGCAGTAGAAATTAAAAGAAGACTTGCAATTGCTTCACATAAACTAATACAGATGAAAAACCTATGGCAAGGCACAAGCAAAGAAACAAAGTTACAACTGAACAGAGCATGTATATTCCCAGTAGCGACATACGGCTGCGAGACTTGGACACTCAATAAAACAGTTGCAAAAAAGATTACATCATTCGAAATGAAATGCTACAGAAGGATGTTGAGAATACCCTGGACAGAAAAAAAGACCAACAGAGAAGTACTGCACTCACTAAACGTACAGGAACATTGGCTCCTAAATACCATCGCAATAAGGAAGCTGAAATTTTTCGGTCATATAAAAAGACATAATAGCCTGGAAAAAACAGTGATGGAAGGCATGGTCCCTGGAAAAAGGGGAAGGGGTCGACCTAGACGACGGTGGACCCAGGACATCACAGAGAGTCTGAAATTGTCTTTGGCTGATGCAGGTCGACTTGCCCAGAATCGTGATGCGTTCAGAGCAGCTGTAATGGAGACAACGTTCTGGAAAGAATACGTCACATGATGATGACATGTTAATAAATGTCAATCTTACCACAATTTTCAATGAAATATACACAGAGACGATGACTGACACAGTTTCGATCTGTTTTATTGCCCAGGTTGCTTAGAACTTGTATTTTAAAGCACAGCCTGATCTCATCTATCACTGTTGAAAATTTTCTAGAAATGGCGTCCTCCCCTAACGCTTATTCTGACAATATCGATTCAGTTAGCCAAACTCTATTAATTTTACAGTGTAAACAGTCTTTTCAAAAAATATCATTCAAACTTTTCCTACGTTACTAGGTTATTTATGTTTATTCAAAGGTCAGCCAATAATATTTCGTCTCACTTCAAATGCCACCCAATCGGATTCACTGTACTATCCTAGCCTATCTGTCACCTACTTTTCCCCCAAAATATGCGATCCAATCTAAGCAGATATGACTTGACCTGACAGTATCTCTGATCTCTATGTATTGTCTTATCAATATTTAATTAGTTAAGGGACTTTTTATATAACTAATAACATATTCTTGGTCAGCAAGTCTTCAGGTACACGAATCTACGATTTTTTAGGGGCTATGTGGTTTGGTTCAAAATTCTATCTTTTTTCCTATGTTGGTTGTTTATTTTTAAACTACCTCCTGTTCACTTCTTTTCTCATGTACTTACGAGATAATTACGAGAGCTTAGGTCATTCATAATAAGAGCTTAACATGTTTACATGACCGTGGTATCCACAATTCTAACTTTTTCATTGTATTTGGGGAAACCCCTAAGGCAAAGCGTGCAAGTTGGTTGTAGAGTTAGAACCAATTTGAGACGTGATTTCCGTGTTATCGAGCCTTGCCCCTCCTCGTTCCATAATGCATTTTAGGCAAATATTTTCTTAGAACTAGGAAAAGTGGTTGTTTATGTCAAGGACGAATTTGAAAAATTGGGTACCGTTTTGTTCAGCTATTCGTTAGCAAATAATAATCTGAAGGCGTAGGCGATACCAACCGTTCTAGCAGAAAATTCTTTTGTACTTTCTTATCTTTGCCTTTATGCCCTATATTGTTATATACTAATTTAGATATTGTATTTAGAAGTCACTACACTGCTGGGAGTTGAATGCAGAACATTTGCTTGGAAGGCATATGTTCTGATCATTAAACCACTATCCACCTTGGTATATGTGACTTTAAATCTTAACTATTTTAATGATTGCCTCCATCATTTAGAATTAGTTTGTTGAAGACATACCAAGAAAATTATAAGATAAGGAAATTAGCACTGAGGAAAATATAAAATGGGTGTATCCATAAGAGATTTGTGCTCAGAAGGAAAAGTTAAACTTACCAGAACATACTACATGAAGCACATTTTACAAAATACAGTAGAACTCCATTTATCCGAACCCCATGGGACCGAGCATCGTTCGGATAATCAAATGTTCGGATAATTGGATTACATGATGTATCGAGTACATGTACACATATTTCTAAAAATAATTAACAATCACAAGGAAAATACACTATAAAACATATTTACTTGTACTGTAATAATAATACCCACACTGTATTAGATCACTGTATCACCAAAATCTTTCATTACACTGCAGTGCATGTACTACTTGTATTAATTATTTTTGTTAAGAAAGAGAAATGTTTTCAAAATACAGTAACATTACAAACAATTCAAAACCAGGCGCAACTTACGTATACATGTACTTGCACAGATGTAGCCCACTATTTAAAATAATGAGGAATCCTCTTTTGCGCCAAACTGGATAGTCTGCTTTTGGCTGCTAAGTCCCGCATTCTCTTCAACAGCAGAAGCTGTGTAGGACAGCTGTCATCTTCTTGCTCGTACCAAGCCATCGCTGTTTCTAGTGCTATAAAGGCCTCTTCAGGACTTGGTCAACGTTTTGGGTTTTCTTCATAATCTACAAGTACATCATGTACTTCTGAGGAGTCTTCATCATCGGTCACTACATGTATTTGGTTTTCTTCTTGCACAAAAGACAAAATTTCTTCGTCATTCAAAAACTGAAAACCAGAATCATTATCATCTTCTAGCCACATGTGTGCATCATCTTTGTCACAGTCCGAAAATCCGGGCATTGCTTGAAACAGTTCCACAACTTCATTTATACAATCATCATTTGTGTCCACTGCAGTAGTTTCATTTCCTCCTTTTTTCCCAAGCAATCTATTCCAAGCCTTGTTGAGATTATCTTGTGACAGGGTGGTCCAAGCATCAGCTTACATATAGCAGCAGTCTTTGAGATTAAGCTTTTTTTGAAAACGCCACCACACTTTCTTCATCTTCAGCCAACAATAAACGACGCAGGACTTCTGATGCGTGATGCCATATGATGATGGATGGTATCCGCATGTCTGGTTTTGTGTAGTGTGCAGATGTGTTCAGTCAAACAATGTTCATACAAAATAACAGGGCAATCCACATAGGACGTCAGTAAACTCACGACGTATAAAGTCAATGATGCTTGTAACAGCTAGACGTTTTTCTGTATCATTTATTGTGGACGCCACAGTGACAAAATGTATACGCGAATATGTAGGTACATCAGACAGTCATTATCACAGCAACAATGTCAGTATAGCAATGGACGGTAGACAGCATCACAATAAAGGTGATTCACAGACATGTCAATACATTATAAGGCTGTAATGTAGTCGGGAAAATTCTCCATCCCTTTCTATCTTAGCCAGAAGGTAACCAGATGTATGAGATCAGTTCACTCTCCTTAATCTGACTTCAGCAAGACAGACACGTCTGCCGAAGTATAAATAATGTCCTCAAAAATATCCTCTAGTTAACAAAGGTTTTCCAAGCCTAGTTCATTTAACAAAGTAGCAAGTAATGGTCCTTGGGACATGCATCAACCGATGCAGTACAATACAGCGACATGTGAGCTGGGAAAACATCTCGTGACGACGACTTTCGAAGACAGGCTATGAATCGAAATCGCTCACGACCAAAAATCGATAGAGTTAATGGAAAGTCAATTTACCTTGCCTTCAGGAAATACACAGAAATATTATGCCTCCCGGCATGTGCAAATACACTAGAGGTATTATCTCGAATAAACGAAATATCCATAAGAGGACTTTCACATTCCTGACAGAACAAAAAATAGCGGAGATCCTCTTTCAGCGAGGCATCTTTCTCGCCATTCAAATCGCTCACTCCACTGGTGGGCGGAAATCGATCGACCAAGAAGCAAGACCAGTCATGCGCAGTCCAGCGCAAAATGACCACAGCTCAAAACTTAACTGCATTCAATACCAACGCGAGAAGACAAATGCTTACCGAGAAAAGTGACTATAAATTTCAAGCAGTTGTTGCCCTTGCGTTATAAAATAGATATTGTAATAAAACGATGTTGCGAGAATTTCTCACGCAACATATCACCACCTCCTCCCGATAAAAAAAATGTGGAACATATTTTTTTTTTAAATATCAAAGAGCATGCGATAAGCGGCTCAAAACGCACGAATTATGCGCTGATAATTAATTAAATTGCCTAACATGAGGCTAAATATAGAGTGTCTGGTGAGGATATACCTCAACAGAAAAATAAATATGTCTCAAAAAATATTCAGATCGGGGAGGTGTCACCAACACACATCACGTTAGCATGTAAACACAATATACGTATGCAAGTTACCATAATCATCATTAAACAGCATACTCTAATATTGTCTTTAAAAATGGATGTACAAATCTGATAGGAAAATTTAATTAGTACATTATTTGGCATGTAATGACATAAGTACATAGTAAAGTTAAACTACATGACGATCCAGGACATATGCTCTGGCATTCCGAGGGTAAGTACACAATCTAGAACTCGTCATGCTTGATACTAGTAAGGTAAGTCCTCAGCTCATCAATGACATTCTGAGAAAGTACAAGCATTATAATGCTAATTAATAACTAATATGCTTCATAAGGTACAATACATTATTAATAATTGTGGCTGTTTAGTAAACTAACGGCCCTTATATTAACCACTCAGTCCTCCTCTATCATCTTAAAAAACGAACAGAAGAAGATGATAACAAAGCACGATAGTGTGTACATATAAAGTGAGTACAGATGTGCTAATCTATTGTAGTAATATAGGTGTGTTATGACTCTGTAATATATAGGAATATAGGACAGAAGTATTAGTTGGAGTCATGTGGGCATCTAGACAAAATGTCAGCCATCACATTATCCGCACCACGGATAGCTCGTACCGTGAAGTGAAAAGGTTGAAGAGCTATAGCATATCGAGTGGATCTCGAACTCTTCAAATTCTTAGTCTGAATAGCTGTAAGAGCTTTCTGATCAGTCTCTAGAATGAAATGTGCGCCCAGGAGGAATCTTTGTAGTTTTAGAATTGACCAAACCATCGCTAACAACTCACGGTCTAAAACCGAGTAGTTCCTCTCTGCCGCATTTAGTTTTCTAGAAATGTACATAACAGGATGCAGAGTATTTGCATATTCTTGCATCAGTGCTGCTCCAATCCCAGTGGATGAAGCATCACTCCGAAGAACAAAAGTCCTATCAAGAGTAGGTAATCTTAAGATGGGAGGAGAAGAAAATATATTCTTGATTTGGTCTAGTGAAGATTGGCATTCTTCAGACCAACGGACCAGATTAGGCGAACCTTTCTTCAACAATGTTGAGAGAGGTGCCATGATCGAAGATAAATTTGGAATAAATCTCCCATAAAATTGAATTAAACCTAAGAGACTCCTAACTTGTTTCTTCGTTTTAGGAACAGAGATGTTCAGTATTTTGGAAGTATTGTGGTCTTCTGTCTTCAAGAGACCATGACCAACACGATGACCCAGGAAAGAGATTTCACCAAAACCAACAAAAGCTTTAGAAGGTTTTGCTGTCAAATTATTCTCACGTAGAGTGGACAGTAAGTCATATAACCCTAAATAGTGATCTTCCCAGGTATCACTGAAGAGACAGATGTCATCTAAGTATGCGATGACATCCGAACGATGTGACAGAATTCGACGCATCATGCGAACGAAAGTGGCAGGGGCGTTCATGAGACCAAAAGGCATAACATTCCATTGAAATAGACCCCTAGGTGTAGAAAAAGCAGTAAGAGGTTTGGCATGCTCTGCTAAAGGCACTTGCCAATAACCTTTAGACAAGTCAAGTTTAGTGAAGAATCTAGAATTAGAAAGTCTAATCAGTAGATCTTCTAACAAAGGCATCGGTTCAGCATCGAACTTTGTGACCTGATTCAATTTGCGATAATCAACGCAAATTCGTATGTTCTTATCCTTCTTCCGGACAATAACCATGGAAGAAGAATATGGTGAAGTCGATGGTTCAATTATATTTAATTGAATCATTTCATCCAATTCCTTTTCCACCTGCGACTGAAAGTGTATAGGAATAGGATACGGCCTAACCCTAATTGGATTATTGTTGGTAAGAATTATGTCATGTTCTATGACATCTGTGTGTCCAGGAATGTCAGTGAGAACATCCTGAAATGTTTGTAACATCGACGAGACTTGTCGATGTTCGTCACCAGAAAGATTAGGAGAAACAGAAACGTTTTTCCAAGATTCCGTGGAATGTAATGGAACCACTGGAAGGGGAAGGTTGACATCAGAGAAGGTAGCTTCCTCATCCTGAATGACAGACAGGGATGAATAATGACCGTGAGGTGCAGGAGCATCATCCGTTGCCTGGAAAATAGGCAGCAAATAGTCCGGACGTTCGTGAAATTCCGAAAGCATGTTTATGTGGAAAGTTTTATGCTTTCCATCAATATCGACCACATAGTCAACATCGGAAACCCGAGAGACTATTGCATACGGACCTTTCCATGCAATAAGAAGTCTATTTTCCCTACTGGGGAGTAGGACGAATGCTTTGTCACTTGGACAAAGTTGTCGTAGACATCTATTCTTGTTAGCAAACTGCCTTGCCTTCTCTTTAGCAATTTCTGATGAAGCAGTTGCTAGCTTACATGCCTCAATGATCTTTTGTCTAAGAGCAATGACATACTCATATGAGGATTGAGTTTCATCGCTAATATCATCGGCAGTGATGAGATCGTGTAATAAAGACATAGGGCCGCGTGGACGCGCGCCAAAGACAAGTTCGAAGGGAGAAAATCCTGTGTGTTCATTAGGGACTTCTCTATAGGCAAAGAGAGCCGCGGGTAAAACCCTGTCCCAATCTTGAGGATGATCTTCAGTTATCTTACCAAGCAAAGTCTTGAGCGTTCTATTCAGACGCTCAACTAACCCATTAGACATAGGATGGTAGATACTACTGAGAGATCGTTCAATATGTAAGGTAGACATTACCTGTGACATAGTGTCAGATATGAGTTGAGTGCCATGGTCTGACAATATTTCTCTGGGGAACCCCAAGCGAGAAAATATCAACCAAAGAGCATCTGCGATATCTGTAGTAGATATGCTCTTAAGAGGAATAGCCTCTGGCCAACGTGTGCACATATCGACACATGTAAGGATAAACTGATGTCCTCTGGCCGACTTGACCTTAAAAGGGCCAATAATATCTATGGCCATTTTCTGGAACGGCCGAATAGGAATGTCAGCAGCCTGGATAGGCGCAGCATGTCGTGGTCCTCTAGATTTGACCTCCTGACATACCTTGCATGATCGGCAGTAAATACGAATGTCCTTATTGACAAAAGGCCAAAAGAAAGCCGCAAGGACTCTCGACTTCGTACGGGCAAAACCCATATGTCCAGCACATTGCGAGTCATGAGCATGTTGCAATATTTGCACTCTCATGCTCTTGGGAACAAGAATTTGCGAATGTGCCGACGTAGTCGAATCTTGTACCATACGTACAAGTACGCCGTTTCTCATTGCAATCCAAGATTTTCTATTTGTATCCTGATTCGGATCACCTTTCTTCGCAAGAATGAAGAATTTTTTTAAAGAAGGATCTTCTTCTTGCAATTTTATGAAAGAGTCACGAGTAATCACTAAGTGACTATCTTGGCTATCAACTCCATTATCACTATTCAGTGAAGTTTCGGGTGTTTGTAGAGCTTGTGCTCTTGTAACCACTGCATTTGTAGCTTGCATGTTATTATCTTCCCAAGCAGCAATCTGCTGTGGGGTACACTCCCTAACTCCGTGAATACGACCAATAATAAGGTCCGCAATAGGATTAGGTAAGAGACAAGCATGCACATCTCCAGTAAAGAAAGGGGTGGCAATGCGAATTACAGCAGTAGGATATTTTTCTAGAGTGCCGCCAAATGTGACACATTTAATAACCCTTCCTGTAGCACAAGATGGATCTACAAGCGATTGTCTAACACCAAGAGTGGTGCATCCGGAATCGAAAAGTAGTGAGACCGGAGTATCATTAACAAGACCCTTATGTAGGATTAAAGAACCCCTCCCGTCATGCGCAACAGCAGCAGGAAGAGCGGGAAGTGGGTGACCACAACTCAAAGTAGTTATGGTACCCGGTTCGAATAAAGTACTGCATTGGGGCATTTGTTTGCTCTCTCAAAGTCAAAAGCAGAACTAGTGACAGCGTCAAAGTTTTTATTATCAACAACATGATTACAGGCTCCCTCAGTTTCCTGTTGTACAGAATTAGCCTGCTGATATCTCTTTTTTTTTGTGTTGAGATCTACCCCGACTATTATTACCTCTGAAGTTATCAGAGTTATTATTATCTCTGCAGTTATTATTGTCTCTATTGTAATTGTTATCATGATTCGAATTCCAGTTTCCACGATTACTATCATGTTCACATTGATGCGAACATCTATTTGTTTGGTTTTGAGGTCTTCGGCAGGAATAACCTCTATTACCATATCCTCTTTTGAAATGCCTATAATTATTAGGGTGATAGTAACGACCACTATCAGGTTGTCTCCAATTCTTCGAAGAAGAATCACCATGAAATTGGTTTCCATGATTTTGACAGAAATTACCGCTACTCTTTCTATCAAAATTTTGTTGGGATCTACGAGCAAAGTTTTGGCCATACGGAGCTGCCGAAGCAACTGGTAAACCTTCTTTCACCTTAGAGTTACCCATGGTTATGTGTGGGTGCGCAGTTACGTTTTGGCAACAGAAATCTTCCATTTCTTTTATTGTTTTAGGTTTACGTTCATGAAGGAAAGCAAGGAAAGACTCATTGACAGACGACATGACTTTGTCTCTAAGTATTAAGTCCATAAGTCCTTCATAAGTTTTTTCCGTCTTAGATAGTTCAACCCATCGTGAGAAAGTAATGCGTATTCTTGCAATAAACTCGGAGAATTCAACTCCATTTTCAGGTAACATGTTTTTAAATTGTAGACGATAGCCGTCTTCGTTAAGCTGATATTTCTTTAACAGAGCGGCCCTGACAACCTCATAATTGTTCTTGTCAGGTTCATCCACCATATTTAATATACTTAGAGCTTTACCTGTCAGTATCCCTGATAACTGATAAACATATTTTGCTTTGTCTATGTTATGAGCTGTACATGCTTGTTCAAATCTGTCCAGATAGAACATTATGTCATCACTGGAAGAACTAAAAGTTGGCAACTTAATCTTAAAAGTATCATTATTAGCCTTACCAGAAGATGAACCCTTGTTTGAATCATTACCATTACTCATGTTCATCAATTTCAATTTTTCCAACTCTAAAGCTAAGACCTTTTCTTCATGTTCCATTTTTGCTTTCTCTTTCCTCTCATCAGACTCTCTCTGTAATCTTCTCTCCTCAGCCTGAGCCTCTATTTGAAGTCTTTCAGCTTCTTTCTCAAGTCTTTTATTCTCAGCTTCTTTTTCAAGTCTTTTATTCTCAGCTTCTTTTTCAAGTCTTTTATTCTCAGCTTCTTTTTCAAGTCTTTTATTCTCAGCCTCTTTTTGAAATCTTTCAGCTTCTAGCTGGAGTTTTCTTTCCTCAGCTTCTGATTCCCTTTTTTGTTTTTCCATTTCCATTTGGAATCTTTTTTCATCCACCTGCATCTGCAGTTTCTTTTGTTCAGCTTCCATATGCAGTTTCTTTTGTTCAGCTTCCATTGCTTTATCATATCGAGCAGTTGCAAATTCTTCTAACTTATCACCAGTCTTCCCAAGCAATTTACCCTGCTCAATAAAGTGCTCAAATGTAGACATGTTGTCTAACATATGAGTCCAAAACCTGAAATAATTAACTAATTTATTTCAAACCTAAGTGTAACAAGTCTTAATTAAGCACTTGTATATTCACATCACCTTATATTATCCCAGTCTCTGTGGGAAACAAGTCTCCAATCAAAGAACTTGTATATGAAATATCAACAATCAATTCTTGATCATAAGTGCACTTCTCATTCAATAGTGCACGACACTATTCATCATTCATTTATCATCAGTGTAGTAGTAACAGTGCATTAGCATAGCCCATTAACTAATTACTATAACTGTAAACAATGACTATGTAAACACATGCAGAATGTAAACATTGAAAATGTAAACAATGCAAACAATGTAAACAATAACAATGTAAACAATAACAAAGATCAGCAACAATACAAAAACGTTCGCAGAAATCAACTAAAAATAAAGCAGAAATTAATGAAATATCACAAAAAATGTGACGATATCTGCGATATAATTAAACAAAATACATGACACCACAGTATATAAACAAAAATGTAGTATGAAACTAAACTGTAGTCAAGAGTAGGCTAACAAATACAAACAAATCAAAACAAAACTAAAGAATGCGAAATAATAACGAAAACAATATTAAAACATGTCATCACAGCTAACATAAATAGCAACAGAAGTCGCTTAGCAAATTCCAGTATCGGAAATTTGCTCACCCTACAGAAAACGCTCACAATAGACGACCTCTATGACGTGGCATAATCTAAGGGAGACACCACCCAACCGAGAACCCGCTGAAATATAAACATATAAATATACGAATAACATATAAACATATAACATATAGAATGAGATGATACACAGAAGACTCAGCAGAAGTATAAGGGCACAGTTTACATACAAACAGGCCACTTAACTTATAGGCTTCCAATCGTAGAACAGCAGAAAAAACGGATGTCAATCAACGTCCTAAAGAGCGAAGCTCCAACGATGATGGCACATCTGAACTGCTTCCACTGCTAACACGATGGTACTTGAGCTTCTGACATACTGTATGTTGAGTTGTTTCGGCACTTGACCTTCTAATCCAAAAGTAAGTTGATGGAAATCGGTACTTGGCCTTCTTCAGAAAACAACCCGTTTCAACCGGCACTTGACCTTCACAAAAAACGACAGCACTGGAACCTTGACAGCAGCAACTTGCTTGACTTGCGTAAAAGATAACAGCAGTCCGAGTTATCCGGCAACATGTAACAACGCCGGGTACTGTCAAATTCTTGTTTCCGTCAAAAAGTTGAAATTTTGACTTTTACCGGGCAACGCCGAGTACTTTGAAAATTTTGAAGATGTTGACTGTCTTGAAGAATGTTAATTTCTTGAAGGATGCTGATGAATTCTTGTTGAAAATGAAGTGGGTAAGGGACCCCGTGTTTGCTGGTACCAGAATCAAACCAGCTTATGGCCACCAAATGATGCGTGATGCCATATGATGATGGATGGTATCCGCATGTCTGGTTTTGTGTAGTGTGCAGATGTGTTCAGTCAAACAATGTTCATACAAAATAACAGGGCAATCCACATAGGACGTCAGTAAACTCACGACGTATAAAGTCAATGATGCTTGTAACAGCTAGACGTTTTTCTGTATCATTTATTGTGGACGCCACAGTGACAAAATGTATACGCGAATATGTAGGTACATCAGACAGTCATTATCACAGCAACAATGTCAGTATAGCAATGGACGGTAGACAGCATCACAATAAAGGTGATTCACAGACATGTCAATACATTATAAGGCTGTAATGTAGTCGGGAAAATTCTCCATCCCTTTCTATCTTAGCCAGAAGGTAACCAGATGTATGAGATCAGTTCACTCTCCTTAATCTGACTTCAGCAAGACAGACACGTCTGCCGAAGTATAAATAATGTCCTCAAAAATATCCTCTAGTTAACAAAGGTTTTCCAAGCCTAGTTCATTTAACAAAGTAGCAAGTAATGGTCCTTGGGACATGCATCAACCGATGCAGTACAATACAGCGACATGTGAGCTGGGAAAACATCTCGTGACGACGACTTTCGAAGACAGGCTATGAATCGAAATCGCTCACGACCAAAAATCGATAGAGTTAATGGAAAGTCAATTTACCTTGCCTTCAGGAAATACACAGAAATATTATGCCTCCCGGCATGTGCAAATACACTAGAGGTATTATTCGAATAAACGAAATATCCATAAGAGGACTTTCACATTCCTGACAGAACAAAAAATAGCGGAGATCCTCTTTCAGCGAGGCATCTTTCTCGCCATTCAAATCGCTCACTCCACTGGTGGGCGGAAATCGATCGACCAAGAAGCAAGACCAGTCATGCGCAGTCCAGCGCAAAATGACCACAGCTCAAAACTTAACTGCATTCAATACCAACGCGAGAAGACAGATGCTTACCGAGAAAAGTGACTATAAATTTCAAGCAGTTGTTGCCCTTGCGTTATAAAATAGATATTGTAATAAAACGATGTTGCGAGAATTTCTCACGCAACAACTTCCTTCTTGTACATCTTTTTAAGCTTTGCTATAACACCCTGATCCATTGGTTGAATCAGTGCTGTTACATTGGGAAGCAGAAAAATTACTTTAAAATTTGCATCAACTGCATTCAATGTATCCGTCTCTGGATGAGATGGTGCATTGTCCAGTAGAAGAATTACTTTTCCAGTTTTCTTTTCTTGTTCTTTCAACCTCTTCACATTTGGGATGAACTGATTTGTATACCAATCAAGAAATATTTCACTATTCATCCAAGCACTCTTCTGTGCTTTGTAGCACAATGGGAGACATGTCACATTCTTTAAACAACGTGTTTTTTTTGGCTTTGCCGATCATTAGCACCGGTAAACGATGACTTCCACTGGCATTCGCGGCTACCAAAATTGTTACTCTCTCTTTGCACTTTTTAAACCCAGGGGCAGCTGCTTCGCGCTGAGATGCAAGTGATTTTTGAGGCAATGATTTCCAGTATAAGCCAGTCTCATCGGCATTATACACATCATCGAGTAAATAACCTTCTTCTTCCAAAAAAGCCAAGAATGTTTCTTTAAAATTTTCAGCGGCAGTTGCATCGCTAGATGAAGATTCCCCTTGAATCTCCAATTCTCGTATGCCATGACGAGATTTAAAGTTTCTTAACCATCCCTGGCTAGCTTTAAAGTCAGGAGGACCGTCAAGTTGACTGTTGAACTGAAGTGCCTTTTCACACAATAGAGAGCCAGAGATAGGTTCCCCTTTGCTTCTTCTTTGCACAAACCATATATACAAAGCCTCTTCCAATTTCAAATCTTTCGCATTTCTCATGGTTTTATGTTTCTTCGACCCATTTTCACTATCCAATTTCGATGCAAAACTCATAATTTTATCCTTGTTACTTTTGATGTCAGAGACGGTAGCTTTCTCAACATTGAAAATCCTCGCAAATGAAGACACAGTTTCACCTTTTCCTAGTCTCTTGATAATTTTTGTTTTCGTTTCAATTGACAAAACATTGCGGTTCCTTTTATATGCTTTAGGCCTACTGGAAGATGCCAGGTCGCACAGAGAAATACGTGTACACCAAAATTATTCTGCTGTAGTAGCAGACACAATTATTTTAAGTTGAACTGTCTGTTTAGCCAGTGTTCTGCCTAGAACTCACACGTACACTGGATTGGTAAACCAGATATTAACGGACTTTATGATCTAACTGACTTCATGTACGTAAGCGACCGTCCATTAGCCCATCTCATTGTCTACAAATTGTTCGCACACATTTGAAGCTTGCCGCATCAAAAGATTCAGAACTGTAGTCTAACGTGACTGGTGGAGACTGATTTTTTTTTTTTCTGGAAAAAGTGTTCGGATAATTGGATGTTCGGATAATTGGGGTTCGGATAAATGGAGTTCTACTGTACTCTTATTTCTGTTTTTTGTAGCAACATATTAACGTTTTGTCATATGAGAGCTTCTTTGCAATTTCATTTTCTAGAGACAATATGCATAAAGAGCCTTACTTGATCCCCAGCATCGAGAGGTGGGGTGACCAGTTCCCTTCCTCGCTGCCTTTTCCTTCCCTAACTCAAAGAGCAGAGTCAGGTACCCATTTACAGCTGGTTATACTGGAGCGTTCGGTACCGTGATTTGAACCCGGCACCCTTGCCGTGAAAGACCATTGCTCTAACCACTCTGTCAATCTGTTGTAAGGTCTATATTTCAAATGTGTGTCAACGGTCCGAGAAACTGTATCAATATGAGTTTCAATTTTGAGAAACGATTTCAGTCAATTGATTTCAACGGCAGAATAATTGTATAGTAATTTTGGTTTGTTTGCGGGTTTTGCGTTCTTGTGGCGAAGCTCGTTTCTTTCAACCTTGATTTAAATCCGTTGGTTATATCGGAGCGCAATTTGCCATTTAATAATAAGTGAACTCTGTTAACTGAAGCGCTGTGGTGATAAACTCTAAGGCCTGAAAAGGACTACTAGCATCTGTAAGCTAGCATGAAGTAGCCCTGAAAAGGACTGCTAACCCGACCAGCATTGGTAGATATTATGTCCAGAAAATTGCCCATCTGCTAGCATGAAGACCTGAAAAGGATTTGCCCTTAATGTATAATACTGTTAACAGCTGAAAACATCACATACCCTTTAAATTCTGCATTGGCCTATCATTATTTTTCTTGATTAAATTTTTTTCATCTTGTGTAACTGTGGGTTTTCTCGCTGACTTTATAAACATAATGAGAGTTGTTTTAAACGAGCATCTATATACTTATTAAATGTTAAAATGGAAACCATGGAAAAATAATGCACAAACTACTTATAATCACTCATATGTATGAATATTTGTGTGCTTTATTTGTTTCCCTTAAAAAATTACAAACGAGAGGAAAAATTACATCCCTGGAAAAGTGAGGTTAAATTCAAATAATTTTCGAAAAATAAATTTTTCGTGACAATTTAACTACCGTTCTCAAAGTTAAAAAAAAAAAAAATGCAAAAAAACAGTGTCGTTAAGTTTTGATTTGCTTTAAAACGCGCTATCAAGTAAAAAAATAATATTTTACACACTAAAGTTATTATATCTTAGGTCTCATAGAATGACTGCATGTATTAACTTCCATTTCATGAAACTATCAATCACTATGTCGGCGTCTGTGGCCTAAAGGATATGAACGCAGTTTCATAATCCAGATATACCAGGTTCGAAACCTGCTGCAGGCGGTTTGGTAGCAGATTGCTTTGTGTGGATTTTTAACAATGGTATAAACGCCGTACCGTTCAGAAAGCAATGGCAAACTACTGAATGAAAAAATTGCCTAGAAAAATCACAAACAGCCAATAAAAGCTGGGGTTGATTGCCACGTCCTGTAAAGGATAAGCAACTAACATTTTTTTTATCAATCACTATAAATAATAGGAAGATGAAACAAGGTTGATAACAGAAAATGACAATAAATACCATAATTATAACCGAAGACTTGGTTGAACAAGGTGGACTCACCCGAGATGGTGTATGAGCGGAGGCAAATGAAGCTTAGCGGATATTATTCTGCTCTCAACTCTTAAGTAACGAAAATAAGTACAGATTTAGACTAGTGGGTGTATCCAGTAATACCGTACACCGTCTCCACGATACATGTCAGGTCTTATCTAAATAAAGGTAAAGGTTATCTTCAGACTTTTTAATTACAGAGTGACCTTCCCTTGTATGTCTTGTCTGACAAAAATTACAAGGAGCTGTCACTCTATAACTTCAAAGTCTAAAGATAACCTTTACCTAGATAATATGTGTCAGTAAATCATTGAGTATCATAAAGTTAGACAGCTTATGGCCATGGAGAGAATGATCAACATTACATTAAGTTGGCACCTCGAAGAAAAACACATTCTTCTGTAACAACAAGCAGGCTTCAGGCAACACAGGTTCACAGAGGATCAAGTCACCAAAATATGCACAGGAAATTGAATATGCTCTCCAGGAGGGAAAACACACATTAGCAGTTTGGGTAGACACGGAAAAAAAGCATTTGATAAAGTCTGGAAAGATGCGTTCAGAGTTAAAATGCTTAAATATGGAGACTGTGGGAAAATGTACAACTGGATCGGTCACTACTTAACAAACAGAACAGCAAGAGGACAGGTGCATAGACTAGCAAAAACACAACAATTGAGCACGGTGTCTAACAGGGTGGGGTCCTCTCCGCAACATTCTTCTCTCTCTCTCTCTCTATATATATATATATATATATATATATATATATATATATATATATATATATATATATATATAATATATATATATATATATATATATATATATATATATATATATATATATATATATATATAATGGGAATGTATATAATTCACTATCTGCTGATGACCTGGCCATAGCAAGGGTGCGGATGCAGGATTCACTCTTCGCCCTCGAAGGTTAGTGTAACGAACAGTTTTAGTGTAAGGGGAAGTAAACTGGAGTATGTTAGTAGTTGAAATAGATTTTGAGTTATAGCACTTAGTTGCTTGTAGCTATCGAATTATTTAGAGAGTATCTCGTGATAGTTTCGAGAGACAGATTACAGACAGCGTGAAAAGCGCTGATATATTTATTCTGTATTGTTTTGAGTTGGGTGAGAGAAGCTCGCTGCTAGCCCGCAATTGTTTGTGTTGAGTTTAAGCAGTGAGAAAGTCTCGTGACTGCTTTTGAGCGGTACGGGTGTGTTATCTAGGGAGAGTGTTCCGGGCGTTTTGACCGGGTAGGAAGACAGTGTTTTTGGGAAGTGTGAAATGCCTGTACAGTGCTGAATTTAAAATGTCGACGGGTACAGCGTAGTATGAAACTGCAGTTTTTAATTATTGTGGAAGTGTTTATAACTGCAGTGTAGAGTACTTTAGGCCATGAATCATGATAGCTCCTGTGAGGGGATTGTTATTGAGGATTCTTTATAGCGCTGAGTTTAATAAGAGTACTTTAGGCCATGAATCATGATAGCTCCTGTGAGAGGATTGTTATTGAGGATTCTTTATAGCGCTGAGTTTAATAAGAGTACTTTAGGCCATGAATCATGATAGCTCCTGTGAGAGGATTGTTATTGAGGATTCTTTATAGCGCTGAGTTTAATAAGAGTACTTTAGGCCATGAATCATGATAGCTCCTGTGAGAGGATTGTTATTGAGGATTCTTTATAGCGCTGAGTTTAATAAGAGTACTTTAGGCCATGAATCATGATAGCTCCTGTGAGAGGATTGTTATTGAGGATTCTTTAGAACGCTGAGTTTAATATGAGTACTCTAGGCCATGTATTATGATATCATTGTAGCTGCCGAGTGCGCAGTTCTTATGTGGTAATTTATATCTTGTGTTGTGCTGTGAACGGTATTCTATGTGTATTTCATCAATTTTTTTGTGACGTGAATAAACCCATATGAAATGTCACCAGTCGTTTACAACCATCCATGACTCTTGTGTACGTACCTGTGGTGTAAACGACTAAACCAACACACGCACTTAATATTACAAGTGTGACAGGGAACTTAACACGTATTTAGAAATAGCCCCGGAGTGGGCGTGGTCTATCTGTATCGAGAACCTGATCATCGCTTACCAGTAGACGTCTACAGTGTTTGCCTGTGTGGCGGATATATAGGTATCAACTGTAGACATTACCAGATCCACAACACAACAGTAATGTTAGCAGATAATTCAATAAGACACCATACACCAACCCTTTGTATCAGTTTCAGTGACAGCCATGATTGACTTTCACGTGCTTGACGGAGGTACAACAGTAATGACCTCTTGAAAAATAAACATTAATTTTACGGGGGTGCAACAGTGGTGTGCTAGTTTTATAGGATCAGACACCCGCGAAATTCGCGTGATATTAATTCACAAGTGTTAGCGTGTAGCCTGAGTGGCGTTAGTATATGAAAGACAGACATCACATTTGAGAGCTGTATCCAGGCCCAGGGAAAACTTATTCAGTATCAGTTAAACTGGGAACTGTTAACTCAAGTCGCAAGTCGCAACTCGCAAGTCAAGGAATTTATTACTCAAGATTATGAGATGTCATGATATACAGTGGCGTCTGTATACCAGTACAAGTAATCATCTGGCAGTATGAACGAGTGGTGTACCTTCTTTCAACGAAATTGACAGACGGTGACCCATTTCCTGCTTTCCTGTGCGGTGTGTTAGCACGTAGCGTGCTGAATCGAGGACCTGAGCGGAATCAAGGTGTCAAGTTCCAATGCCTTTCTGTTGTCGATTGTTTTACCATTGAACTTTGTGATATCCAGGGTGTTAACGGAAAGGAACAGAAGAGTTTTCATTCAAGATAAGTGGTTATGTTTGTGATGTGAACTGTGTTGCCTTAACTATGTCAACGAGCCTTCCTGTGCTTTGCATCTCCTATACTGTTGAAATCTGTTGTTTTTGTTGTCTAATTCTATATAGACATATTATTAGGATTTAGTATTGATGCTAAGTATTGATGGTGGTATGATATATGTTGACTTCCCTCAGATGGAAAAGGAATTGAGGATACAAAGTTTATGAATAATTGCAATTTCTGGTATAAATACTTAACTGTGTGAAATGAAAGGGTAATTGTCAGAACTTCTTGAAACATAAACTTGCGACATTAATAATTATACTGATATAGATATATAGTTAACTGAGTGATTGAATCACCATGGATTTTGATAATAATCCTGCAGATATAAGGCCTATGCTGGAGTGTGCATTGTTGATAGGTAGAGATGAAAAGGGATTGAGAGGTCCAAGACTTGGAGTATGGATCATGGACGATTTGTTGGTTAATGTGTCAGTATCCCTAAAGTTATTTGCTGAACATAACTTTAAGCTTCTTTGTAATTCAATAATGGCTAAGGATTTGATTGATTTGCTACAGCACCTTCGTGTGTTTTTGAAACAGTATATTGAGCTTGAGCACGGACATGTAGTTCAAAGTATATTCAAAATAATCCACAACGGTATTCCTGATGAGCAGAAAAAGGAATTAGGAAGTGAGAAACAAATAAAAGTCAACAAACAAAATGCTCTACAGGAAAGAGCCAATTTTCTACAGGATATTGCCGAAAAGAAGGAATTAAGAGAAACAGTGTCGAGACTAACAAATGATCTAGATAAGTCAAACACGGAACTTACTAAAGTGCAAGCGGCGTTAGATGCTGCATTGGGCAAAGTTAAAGATTTGGAAGATCAAGTGCGTTATAGAGATAGTGAAGTAAGTGATCTCAAGCAACAACTTCAGGAAAACAAAGAGAGGTGTAGTAAATTGGAAACTGAGACAACTGACCGTGATAGGTCGTATACAAACACACTTCTTGATTTGTTGAATAAAGTAAATTCTGGTATTGAAGAAGAGAATTATACTGTATTTCCGAATGAAGTTGAAGAACTAATGAATGATGAGGATAGTGAGAATGAAACACGACAACTAAGTGTAAATGAAGAAAAGGATGAGAAAGACAAATTAGAAGAGTTAACGACTGAGAGAGAGGAAATGATTAAAATTGAGAGATTGTTAACAGAGGAGAGAAGTAAAGTTTTGACATTTGACAAATTAAATAGGAAATTAAGTGAAGAAATTTCACAAAAAAGTGTTGAAATTGCAGAAAGTACAAAAAGGGTAGAGGGTCTACTCGATGTTATTTTAAATAGCGGAATATGGTCTTCTGTAAATGTGGACAATGCTAGACAGAAAGTTGTTTGCCAACAGGTTAAAAAGATCCAGCCCTATACAATCTGTGCTGATAGAAAAGTTAAATGTGATAGACAAATATCTTTTCGGGGAAAATATAACTTTCGAAGATCTTTTGATTCTTCTTGCAATAGCAACAATTCTTGGAGGCAGTGTAATAGAGAGAATGATAAGGTAACAGTCAGTCCTGATAGATTTCAAGCTAAAAGCCCAAAGATTAAACGAGTAACTGATTTTGGAAGTTCTAAGAAGATGATATCAAGGGATAAAGTTATAAGTAGTGGTTCCAAGGAGGAAACCCATTATAGGCGTAACGATAAAGATACTTATAGATCTGCAGATGATACTGTAAACAAGCATATTGTCAAAGAAAAGAATGGAAAGAGTTTTTGTAGGAGAGATGTTTCTAAGGTTAGAAAGTACCAAGGAAATTCATATGATAATAATTTTCCTTCTCAGAGAGATAAGAGACAAGTTAATGTATCTCAACAGTTTAATTCTCAGAATTTTGAAAATAATGGTACAGACAAATACAAGAAGAGTTTTCAATCGTGCAATAATTTTTCTGACAGATTTTTTGTGCGGAGTAGAAACGTTAATCATAACAAGTCTAACTGGGATTATAGACATAATAATAGTCTCAAACAAAGAGGAAATGATGATAAATATTTTGATCTATCGACGAATAAGTGCAATTATGCTAATTTTGCTCGACATGAGCCTAGAAGCATTGTTATTAAGCAAAGTAGCAATGATAATGATGTCACAAATACTACTGCTTGTTATGTTTCTGATTTTGAAAGAGCAGCACGTTGTTGTGAACTTAAACGAAGAGTCGATGACATCGTGGGGTGACCAGATTTCCACACGAACCACAGTGCGGGGTAATTGTTTGTTTAACCTCTCCGTTGTTCGTAGTAAATTTCACCATTCATTAAAATGGAATTTTCATTTGTATTTTTTGAACAGAGGCGACTTCTTGATATGGGTCAGCGCTCCTGTTTACGTTAACGGCTGTTTACGGTAGCGGCAAGAATATAGGTCAACATTGTGCCCGAGTGAGTGTTTTCTCAAGCGAAACATATCAGCGTGCTAACTATGGATTCGACGTTTTACCCCTAATGTTTATGAGATGTCGGCAAGACCTATGGAAATTTTTTTTTTTTTTGCGGTTGATTCTTTTTTGTTTTGTTTGTTTATTAGGACAGTAGATGTTAATGTATTCTATTGCATAGATCATTATAGGTTGTTATATTATGATCATCATTTTTACGCATCATTTGATGTCTATTGTTTTTTTTATATGTATGACTGTTTTAATTATAAATTAGTTCATTTCGATGCTATTTTTATACTATTGTGTTTTGGATAATAGAAAGTGTGTTATATGGTAGTGACGTGTTGTTTACTATTCATGAATGCAATGAGCAGATTTATATTTAACCTTACTGGTTACAAACTTATGCCTATTTTTTATACTCTGGTGTAGAACTTGAAGTTTTTTTTGGTTTTGTTTTACAGATGTGTTGGGTAGAATAGTTTTGTACATGATGAGTTTGTTAGCCCTATGCACATACTCATTAGTTGTAATGTTACAATAATTACTTTTAATATATCAGGTGGAGATAGATATAAATTATTAACTGAATAACACTGTAGCTAAGCTGAACGTGATTGTCAGCCGGAAATATTTAAAAGTTTAAATTGAACTGTATAGAGAAAATTAACAGCGGTTGCTGATATTGTTATTTGATTGAGAAATCTAGAGATCTGATTTAAGCACTTGCTTAACATACATTACGTTGTTTTCATGTATTTGCAAACTTGTATTTTGGTAATAGTGTGTTTTTCTATGTGTTTCTCTGTGTCGTATTTTTTGGAAAACTTACACGGGTTGTTTAGTGTTTGCTTAGATGCAGGAATTGTTATATGTCTCTCATTTTGCTAAAGCTAGTTTTTTGTTAATTTGTTAATTACACTGACTAACAAAAAAAAACTTTTTTTTTCTTTCTCTAACATTTCTATGTTTTTCTGGTCAATTTTAATGCGCTGTTTTTAAATCTGCAAACCGTTTTTCTCTATCAGGTCGGAATCTCTAGAAATACGCAATTGAAGTTTTTTAACAACGCATACAGTATTACAACATCATTCGTACAAGAAGCATAACAGTTATGTAGGCTTGAATTTCTTTGCAGTCGACTTTCGTCGGTGAATGGCATGTGGTACATCGCGATGAAGCATCCAACAATAATCGGCAAGCATGGTCACACTCCACCGTCCTTGATAACGTGACTCCATTACGGCGATATCTTGATGGAATCATTCTCCATGTTCATTGCTGACTTCGCCAAGGTTGTCAGGGAAAAAGTTAAGATGCGAATCGAGCAAATGGATTTTGAGGGACATGTTACAGCCCATAATTATGTATGCATCTATGCACTGCTTAACAATATGCAACATAGTCGACAGATTTGTGATTTTCCAGAAAGTTATCGACGATCGATTTGAATGCCATCCATGCGCGAAGTTCACTACCATGTAACAAGTTCTCGAATTGTTTGTCTGCAATAACTTTCCTAATCTGAGGTCCTACAAAGATACCTTCCTTTATCTTTGCATCGCTAACTTGCGGAAACTTTTCTCGAAGATAAGTGAAAGCTTTGCTCGTTTTATCTAACGCTTTTACAAAATTCTTCATGAGCCCCAACTTTATATGTAACAGTGGTAAAATGAAGGTGTCTTTGTTAACTAATGGCTCGCGTATTACATTTTTATGCCCGAGCTGCATACGATCCCGGATAGGCCACACCTTTCTTGCATAATGTTCCTGTCTGTTGCGGCTGTCCCATTCACATCGGAAGCAACAAAATTTAGTATACCCAGTCTGCATGCCCGTGAGAATTGCAATGACCTTTAGGTCTCCAGAAATCCGCCATTGGTAGTCATTGTACTTTATTTTTTCCAAACGTATAGCCATATTGTCATAAGTTTCTTTCATATGAACAGAGTAAGCGACTGGAATTGATGAAAAAAAATTTCTGTTATGCAATAACACGGCTTTTAGACTAGTCTTGGAAGAATCGATGAAAAATCGCCATTCGTTGACTATGTGCTCATGACCGTTTACATCTTTGCAATAGCAAATGTCATCATCCATCTCAAAGTATTGAACAAGTTCTCTGTGTCTATGACGAAATTTAGATATCGGAGTATTGGGCGCTAAAAGATTCCATTCTTTGAGTCGCGAACCGAGTAATTCCGCTTGTCCTTTGGTAAGAGCGAGATCACGTATTAGATCTGAAAGTTCTGAATGGTTAATTAAGTAAACACCATCATTCACCGGTATGTAATCTGAGTCAGAATTAGTTTCTAAAGCAGGTAAACTATCACTTTCTGATGGTTCATTTACGTCCAACGGATATTGTTCTGGTGGTACTTGGATCGGACACGTGATTGGATCATGAGGCACTGGTTTCGAAACCGATTCAATATTTGGATAAACCACAGACTTTCTAGTTTTAAAAGTGAAACCATGGATATTTGTCAAGCAGAAGTAACAATCAGTAGTGTGATTTGTATGTTCACGCCATATTACTGGCACGCCAAAAGGCATCGACTTATGCTTCGGCGATTTTAGTAACCAACCTGCCAGTGTATCGAACAAACCGCATTTGGCTTCCAAGATTTATTTGCATCATCAACTTTCGAATCGAAATAAAGTTCATATGCTATCTTTAGTAATGGTGTAAAGTTTTTCTGGTCAACACGATCGGTAAAATATCCGCACACGTAACAGAACAGATCAGCCGAATTTCTACAACTTCTAGAAGCCATATTTTGCTCAGAATTATTTCAAAATACAGTAACTATTTGAAAAATCGCGTAACATATGTCATGCATCTTTTAGCAGTATAAAAAGTAGAATTATGTTGCTTTTTATTAATTTTTAATAAGTTATATAGTAAAAATGAAACGGAGCAAATAACGGTTTCCCAAAAATATATTTATTCACAAATATCTTAAGAACCCGACGTGATAGAGATAAACGGATTTCAGATTTGAAATCAGCGCAAGAAATTGACCTAAGAACACTTATTCTTATATAAGAAAGAAAAATGTTGTTTGTCAGTGTTATAGATTTGAATTAATTTAATTAAAATACTATTTTTATGTAACTTAGCATTACGAAATATTTTTGTACTGTATTTTTTGGAAAATATTTTTTCCCAGACATTGTAATTTTTTATTTTTGGTTTTGTGTGTGCTTAGTGTTTGACTATGTGCTATGTTTGATTTGTAGAATAATGTTAGTTCTTTAAAGAAGTTTTTGTTTTTTGGATGTTATATTGTATTAGCGCTTGATTGTGCGTTGTTCGAACTTGGTTATAGCAATGCTATTACTTTTATGTGTGGTGTCGATAATTTATTGTTGATTATGTATAACTTTTATAACTTGGTTAAATTATTGATTATGTTTTGTTTAGTTATAAACTATTTTTTGTAGTATTAGTATAGGAATACTTTGTTATTTTGTTTTGTGCTTTTCGATCGTGTTTGTATGTATTTTGAAATACGTTGTTGATCTAAATAGTTATTAGTATATATTTTACCAACGTTCTCTATATTCATACCTTTTGCTTTCTATCTGTCTTTGTTGATTATCCTTCATTCCATTCCTTCTTTTCTGTTGTCTTTTCAATATGGTTTCATATTTTGTTTAAATTTCGTGCTTTACGTTTCACTTCATTCTCCTTGTATACTTCTTCTTTCGCTTCTTATACTTTCATTCTATGTATCGTTACTTTAATGGTATAACTTAATATAGTGTAGCTACTTGTGATATTTGTAATTATTTTACATATAACAAATTGTTTGAATGTAATATTATTGTTTTTTCCTCATATTCTGATTTCATACTTACCTTTATTACGGATCATTTTTCGTTTGCTTGATCTTGTCTTTTCTTTTACTATCGGTTGTTTCCTATTTAATTGATCTGTATTCACTTAACTTGGTTTTGTAATACATTATTTTTGGTATGCTTAATTGATTACATTGGATACTTCATTTTTACATTTCACTTAATGCTTATATTTTGTAGATGTCTTATTTTAACTTAACTTAAAGTAATTCTTATACGCATATGTTAGAGTTTCATTGTCCTCTTAATCTTTTTTGGTTTTGGGGAATGTATTTGTCAAAAAATTGATAGAATCAATTTTTTTCTCTGGGGGTGAGGTAAGATGTAACGAACAGTTTTAGTGTAAGGGGAAGTAAACTGGAGTATGTTAGTAGTTGAAATAGATTTTGAGTTATAGCACTTAGTTGCTTGTAGCTATCGAATTATTTAGAGAGTATCTCGTGATAGTTTCGAGAGACAGATTACAGACAGCGTGAAAAGCGCTGATATATTTATTCTGTATTGTTTTGAGTTGGGTGAGAGAAGCTCGCTGCTAGCCCGCAATTGTTTGTGTTGAGTTTAAGCAGTGAGAAAGTCTCGTGACTGCTTTTGAGCGGTACGGGTGTGTTATCTAGGGAGAGTGTTCCGGGCGTTTTGACCGGGTAGGAAGACAGTGTTTTTGGGAAGTGTGAAATGCCTGTACAGTGCTGAATTTAAAATGTCGACGGGTACAGCGTAGTATGAAACTGCAGTTTTTAATTATTGTGGAAGTGTTTATAACTGCAGTGTAGAGTACTTTAGGCCATGAATCATGATAGCTCCTGTGAGGGGATTGTTATTGAGGATTCTTTATAGCGCTGAGTTTAATAAGAGTACTTTAGGCCATGAATCATGATAGCTCCTGTGAGAGGATTGTTATTGAGGATTCTTTATAGCGCTGAGTTTAATAAGAGTACTTTAGGCCATGAATCATGATAGCTCCTGTGAGAGGATTGTTATTGAGGATTCTTTATAGCGCTGAGTTTAATAAGAGTACTTTAGGCCATGAATCATGATAGCTCCTGTGAGAGGATTGTTATTGAGGATTCTTTATAGCGCTGAGTTTAATAAGAGTACTTTAGGCCATGAATCATGATAGCTCCTGTGAGAGGATTGTTATTGAGGATTCTTTAGAACGCTGAGTTTAATATGAGTACTCTAGGCCATGTATTATGATATCATTGTAGCTGCCGAGTGCGCAGTTCTTATGTGGTAATTTATATCTTGTGTTGTGCTGTGAACGGTATTCTATGTGTATTTCATCAATGTGTTGTGACGTGAATAAACCCATATGAAATGTCACCAGTCGTTTACAACCATCCATGACTCTTGTGTACGTACCTGTGGTGTAAACGACTAAACCAACACACGCACTTAATATTACAAGTGTGACAGGGAACTTAACACGTATTTAGAAATAGCCCCGGAGTGGGCGTGGTCTATCTGTATCGAGAACCTGATCATCGCTTACCAGTAGACGTCTACAGTGTTTGCCTGTGTGGCGGATATATAGGTATCAACTGTAGACATTACCAGATCCACAACACAACAGTAATGTTAGCAGATAATTCAATAAGACACCATACACCAACCCTTTGTATCAGTTTCAGTGACAGCCATGATTGACTTTCACGTGCTTGACGGAGGTACAACAGTAATGACCTCTTGAAAAATAAACATTAATTTTACGGGGGTGCAACAGTTAGTCTAGGAGGTAGCTACTTAAAATCAATGGACAAAAACAATACTCACTATATGTACCTTGTCAAACAAGCCACAGCAAACAAAACTTCAACTTAATGGGCAGAAATGCGGAGAAGAAAAACGCCGACATACTTAGGTGTCACACTGGACCGCCGCTTGACAAAACATCCTTTAAAAAAACTGTACATAGGCAGAGTTAGGCCTGTTACGAAATATGGCATTACAGTCGGAGTGACGGCAGATAGGTCACATTTTGATAAAGTAAAAACAATCCAAAACCAAGCAGCGCGTATCATAACAGGAGCTCTAAATTCCATGAATTTCGAAAATGTTACAGGGCTACAATCAATGAAGTGGTAACTTGCCACCCTTATCGACACCTGGTATTAAAGTGCAAGATGTAGGTGTCTTCTCTGATTTAGGATGTTGCTGTGTATGTGGTAGTGGAACAGTTCACAGGGTTATCACACAGGCAACATGACGTGTAGAGTCATAGAAAGGGTAACTTCGTTGTATAAGTTTCTTCCATTTATTGCACGCCACAAAACAGTCATGATACTTATGACATCAACATAGTTAACGAGTTCAGCAAGATGATATGGCACATTGAAAACAATTTCTGTAGTCAGCAATGACAGCTGTTGTATATATGCGTCATAAGACATCACAGTTCAATAGATTCAGAAATTCATAAATCATAGAGTTCTAGTTCGTGAAGCTGTATAAATAATAATAATTTCTGCAACAGTGTCAACTGCAGGTTATCACTGTTCATAGACAATAATAATAATATTCCCTTCCTGATGCTAGCAGATCAGATGTATACAATCAGTCCGTTTACTGTCTGCACGTGAATAGCATACATGGGCTACAGGTCAGCTCGACCTTTATAATGTTCCTAAGTCTAACCATCTGACTTGGACGTGATCTCTGATATAACGAATCCTGGAACACAGACAATAGTCTTGTTGGTCTAGAGCGACCCATATATATTTAACTAGTTCAGGTATAAAGATACCGGTGACTTAATCCTAGTCAAAGTACCTCTCCATTTTGAATCACACAGGCGAGCAAATAGGCGACAAAATGACGAACCTCTAGATGATAGCATAAAGTTCGATACAAGAGGAATTACCTTATTTCGGAAAATCAACCATGAACATATGCCTCCAGGCAGGCGTGAATAATACTGGGAAATAGTCTAGTTAGCTAACTAACTCACAACGACAATGTATTTCCCTCAGAGAATCACAAGACGCAGGTCGCGTCTGCTCGCTTCTTAAACCATTTCTCAACTGCCCCAACTGGGCGGAACACACAGAACGAACTCCCAGCTTTTGACATGCGCAGAACGACAATCTCTGAGTTGCCGTTCACAATAAGACGATTCTAAGAACATTCGAGATAAAAGTCTTATAGAATCGCGCCTTTTATGGTCATGAAAAGAAGCGTTAAGAAAGGTTTCAGACATCTACCATAGTTGACTGGTACTACCAAATAAGGAGATGTGGTCACGCTTCGTTCAAGAAATTATAGACCGAACGTGTCTCTATACAAGAGAAGGCAAACTCCTAAAAAATTGTAGTTTCGATAACTCGGATTATGTCCCTTTGACCATAGAAAACATAATACACACTTCAGTCAAAAAAAAATGATCATACATATGAAAAATGTTTATACAAACGAAAAATAATAATGATCCGTGCGTAACATTACCGCACCCTCCCTGGAAAAAAAAAAAAAAAATTTTTTTTTTTTTTTTTTTTTTTTTTTTTTTTTTTTTTTTTTTTTTTTTTTTTTTTTAAATCCTGGAGCCGGAAAAAATCTAGGCTCCTAACGCACGTATGATGCGTGGATATATACCTAACAAATTAGCTCAACGCATGGAGCGACACTGAGATCATATCTCAGATCCTTAGAGAAAAAATTTATCTAAGTATACGCTGATATATTCCAGGAAGGTGCCACCAACACACGCCACAATGATGGCAACAACATAATGACAATCAAATTATTCTCATACCAATATATGAAATTAAATATATTATGTGTTATCATACAATGTGTTGCAAATAGCGGTGTAATTTACTAATATACCGCACTATATTATTACATTATATAAAGTAACAGTAATTAATAAGTAATACATGTGTTGATCTACGTTGACATAAAACATTCAATAGAAGAAGATGTGGACATCATCCGCTCCCAATGTAGGACAGGACTTGATATCCTCAAAGTTCCACAATGGACATAAACTCGCAGACTTCAATGATGTGCTGCGAAAATATCAATAACACAAATCTTAAAGACAACTGGTAAATTTCTTAATACAATCCTGAAAATAATTTATTTAAATGTGGCCGAGTGATCTTTTGGCCCGTATATCACTAACTAAGCCTTCTTAAATAATTACATGGTACAATGTTATAAATTTCCCTCAAAAAAAAAGTGAGAAAAAATCTACTAACATGTCATTATAATATTGGATTGTATATCAGGAAATATATATATATGACAGAAGAATCATGTGGAATCGTGTGGACATCTGGACAGAATGTCTGCCATTACATTATCCGAACCACGGATAGCTCGAACCGAGAAATGAAATGGTTGAAGAGCTATGGCATAACGAGTGGACCTCGAGCTCTTCAAGTTTTTGCTCTGAATAGCAGTAAGCGCTTTCTGGTCGGTTTCCACAATGAAATGTGCGCCTAGAAGAAATCTTTGTAACTTCAGAATAGACCATACCATAGCCAATAACTCACGGTCTAAAACCGAGTAATTCTTTTCTGCAGCGTTTAATTTCCTAGAGATATACATCACCGGATGCAAAGTATCAGAATACTCCTGCATTAGTGCTGCCCCAATCCCTGTTGACGAGGCGTCACTTCGAAGAACAAAAGTCTTCTCAATAGTAGGTAACTTAAGAATAGGTGGAGATGAAAATAGGGCTTTAACCTGGTCCAATGAGGATTGACATTCTTTAGACCAGCGGATCAGATTAGGCGACCCTTTCTTCAATAAAGTAGAAAGCGGTGCCATAATGGAGGACAGATTCGGAATGAATCGTCCGTAGAATTGAATCAAACCTAATAGACTCCTTACTTGTTTCTTCGTCTTAGGGACCGAAATGTTAAGTATTTTTGAAACATTGTGGTCCTCTGTCTTTAAAAGACCATGACCAACCCGATGACCTAGGAAAGAAATCTCGCTAAATCCTATAAAGGCTTTAGAGGGTTTTGCAGTCAAGTTATACTCGCGAAGAGTAGACAGTAATTCGTATAAACCCAAATAATGATCTTCCCAAGAATCACTGAATAGACAGATATCATCTAGGTATGCTATGACATCTGTACGATATGCGAGAATTCGCCGCATCATGCGTACGAATGTAGCAGGGGCGTTCATAAGACCAAAAGGCATGAAATTCCATTGGAATAAACCCCTAGGTGTAGAAAAAGCTGTAAAAGGTTTGGCACGTTCAGTTAGCGGGACTTGCCAATAACCTTTAGACAAATCTAGTTTGGTAAAGAATCTAGAATTAGAAAGTTTATTGAGTAGCTCTTCTAATGAAGGCATAGGTTCAGCATCGAACTTCGTAACTTGGTTCAATTTGCGATAATCTACGCAAATGCGAATGTTATTATCCTTCTTTCGAACAATAACCATAGACGAAGAGTATGCTGAAGTGGATGGTTCAATGATTTCCAAACGTATCATTTCATCCAACTCTTTTTCGACTTGAGACTGGAAATGGATAGGTATTGGATATGGTCTGACTCTGATAGGATTGTGATCAGTTAGCACAATGTCATGTTCTATGACATGTGTGTGTCCCGGGATGTCTGTAAGAACATCCTGAAATGTTTGCAACATCGAAGAAACTTGTCGATGTTCCTCAGCGGAAAGATTTGGAGAAACGGTCACGTTTTTCCAAGATTCCGTAGAATAAAGTGGGACCATAGAAAGAGGAAGATTGACATCAGAAAAAGTAGTTTCCTCATCCTGTATAACTGACAGAGATGAGTACTGACCATGAGTTGCTTGTGAATTGTCCGTAGCCTGGAAAATAGGCTGCAAATAGTCAGGTCTTTCATAAAATTCTGTGAGCATATTTATGTGGAAAGTTTTATGCTTTCCATCAATATCGACAACATAGTCGACATCAGAAATTTTGGAGACTATTGCATATGGACCTTTCCATGCAATTAGAAGTCTGTTCTCCCTTGAAGGAAGTAGAACGAGAGCTTTGTCACCTGGACAAAGTTGTCGTAGACATCTATTCTTATTTGCAAACTGCCTTGCCTTTTCTTTAGCAAATTCTGAAGACGAAGTTGCTAGTTTGCATGCCTCGATGATCTTTTGCCTAAGAGCAATGACGTACTCATAAGAAGATTGAGTCTCATCGCTAATATTATCGGCAGTGATTAGATCGTGAAGTAAAGACATAGGGCCGCGCGGTTGCGCGCCAAAGACAAGTTCAAAAGGGGAAAACCCCGTATGTTCATTGGGGACCTCTCTATACGCAAAGAGAGCCGCGGGTAAGACCCTGTCCCAATCCTGAGGATGATCCTCAGTTATTTTACCAAGTAAAGTTTTCAGAGTCCTATTTAAACGTTCGACCAACCCATTAGACATTGGGTGATAGATACTGCTGAGAGACCTTTTAATGTGTAGCATAGACATTACCTGTGACATAGTGTCTGATATAAGTTGAGTGCCATGGTCTGACAATATTTCTCCGGGAAAACCCAAGCGAGAAAATATCAGCCAAAGAGCGTCTGCGATATCAGCAGTTGAGATGCTCTTGAGAGGTATTGCCTCTGGCCAACGTGTGCACATATCGACACATGTAAGGATAAATTGATGTCCTCTAGCCGACTTAATTCTAAAAGGACCGATAATATCTATTGCCATTTTTTGAAAAGGGCGAATAGGAATGTCAGCAGCCTGGATAGGCGCAGCATGTCGTGGTCCTTTAGATTTGACCTCCTGACATACTTTGCAAGAGCGACAGTACATTCGTATGTCCTTGCTCACAAATGGCCAAAAGAAAGCCGCAAGAACCCTCGACTTTGTACGGGAAAAACCCATATGTCCAGCACATTGCGAGTCATGAGCATGTTGCAATATTTGCAATCTCATGCTCTTAGGCACAAGAATTTGTGAATGAGTGGACGTAGTCGAGTCTTGTACCATACGTACAAGTACGCCGTTCTTCATAGAAATCCAAGATTTCCTATTAGTGTTCTGATTAGGATCACCTTTTTTTGCTAGAATGAAGAATTTTTGTAAAGAAGGCTCTTCTTCTTGCAATTTGATAAATGAGTCACGTGTAATAGTCAAGTGACTATCTTGGTTATTTACTTCATCATTATTAGTTAATGAAGTTTGAGGTGGATCCAGAGCATGTGCTCTTGTGACCACCGCATTGGTAGCTTCAATGTTTTGCTCTTCCCAAACAGCAATCTGCTGTGGGGTACATTCCCTAACTCCGTGAATACGACCAATAATAAGGTCCGCAATAGGGTTTGGAAGTAGACACGCGTGGACCTCTCCCGTGAAGAAAGGAGTAGCAATGTGTATTATAGCAGTAGGATACTTTTCTAACGTGCCACCAAATGTGACACATTTGATGACTTTTCCTGTAGCACAGGATGGATCTACAAGAGATTGCCTAACGCCGACAGTAGTACATCCAGAATCAAACAACACTGAGACTGGATTACTATTTACTAGCCCCTTATGTAATATAAGAGAACCTCTCCCATCATGAGCAACATTAGCAGGAAGAGCGGGCAAAGGATGACCACAGCTTAGAGTACTAACGGTTTTCGGATCAAATAAAGTACTGCATTGGATACATTTATTTGCCCTACCAAAATCAAAAGATGAGCATCCGATAGCATTATGGTCTTTATCATTATTAACCTGTTTATCTGCTCCCTGAGATTCTTGTTGAACAGAGTTTGTCTGTTGATATCTTTTTCTCTTATGTTGCGATCTACCGCGACCATTATTGCCTCTGCAATTATCATTAAAGTCCCTACTGTAATTTTTATCCTGGTTTGAGTTCCAGTTTCCATAACTGTCATTACTATCTCTATGCTGTTGAGAACCTCTATTATCTTGGTATTGAGGTCTCTGCATAAAATATTTCCCTCTATACCGATTACCTTTGTGAAAATTTCTAAAGTTAACCGGAGTAGAATAACGTGTAGTATTAGGTTGTCTCCAGTTCTGGGAAGAAGAATCACCCTGGAATTGATCACTATGGTTCTGGGCATAATTACGATTACTCTTTTTATTGAAATTTTTCTGGCTACCCTGAAATTTACGCATAAAATTTGGGCCATAAGGTGCTGCCGAAGCAACTGGCAGACCTTCTTTCACCTTAGAGTTACTAATGGTTATGTGCGGATGCGCAGTAACATACTGGCTACAGTATTCTTCCATTTCTTTTATGTTTTTAGGCTTACGCTCATGAAGAAAAGATAGAAAAGCTTCATTAACAGAAGACATAACCTTATCTCTAAGTAGTAAATCCATAAGAGCTTCAAATGTATTTTCTGTCTTAGACAACTCAACCCATCGTAAAAAAGTAAGACGGATGCCTGAGATGAATTCAGAGAATTCAACTCCAGTTTCTGGTAACATGGTTTTAAATTTAAGACGATATCCGTCCTCGTTAAGTTGGTACTTCTTTAACAATGCCGCCCTGACAACCTCATAGTTGTTTTTGTCAGGCACATCTACCATACTCAACAAAGTCAAAGCATCACCTCTAAGTATCTTGGACAGATGATACACATATAATGTTTTATCTATATTATGCACATTACATGCACTTTCAAATCTATCTAGATAAAATGTTATATCATCGATTGAGGGATTAAATGCTGGTAGATTAAGCTTGAAATCCTTAGCATTAGTCTTATTTGACACCTTATTTGCATCATTAGCATTACCAGTGTTCAATAACTTTAACTTCTCTAACTCTAAAGCTAAGACTTTTTCATCATGTTCCATTTTTGCTTTTCTCTCATCAGCCTCTCTTTGTAACCTTCTTTCTTCAGCCTCAGCCTGTAACTTTCTTTCTTCAGCCTGGGCCTGTAACTTTCTTTCTTCAGCCTGGGCCTGTAACTTTTTTTCTTCAGCCTCTTTTTTTCAGCTTCTTTTTCAAGTCTCTTATTTTCAGCTTCTTTTTCAAGTCTCTTATTTTCAGCTTCTTTTTCAAGTCTCTTATTTTCAGCTTCTTTTTCAAGTCTCTTATTTTCAGCTTCTCTTTTTTTTTTTTCCATTTCCATTTGAAATCTTTTTTCCTCCACCTGCATCTGCAGTTTCTTTTGTTCTATTTCAGCCTCTATTCTCTTTTGTTCAGTTTGTTCTTTCATTTTCTTTTCTTCCGACTTCAATGCCTTGGCATATTGAACAGTCGCAAATTCTTCTAATTTATCACCTGTCTTCCCAAGGGCTTTACCCTGCTCAATAAAGTACTCAAATGTAGACATGATGTCTAAAATGTGAGTACAGAACCTGAAATAATTAATTATCTTATTTCAATGTTAAATAGCAACAAGACTTAATAAAGTGCTTGTATAATCTCTATGTTGAACCCAATCTCTGTGGGAAACGGAGTTGACACCAACTTGTATTATCAAATGTATAATAATATCACAAGTCACCTCTTAATTAACAGTGCACTACCCAAATCAGTGCATAACCATCAGTTATTTATCATAACTGCACTACAATAGTGCATAAGCAAAAAACACCAGTTAGTTATGATAAGTGCACTATAGACCAATAGTGCATGAGCATATATTAACAATAGTGAAAGCTAACTATGCAAGAACTATGTAAACAATAACAAGACAATGTAAACAATAACAAAGGTCACCAACAATGTAAACAATAACAAAGATCAAAGTCAATGTAAACAACAACAAAGATCAGAGTCAATGTAAACAACAACAAAGATCAGAGTCAATGTAAACAATAACAAAGATCAGAGTCAATGTAAACAATCAACAAAGATCAAAGTCAATGTAAACAACAACAAAGATCAAACAATACGAAAACATTCGCATAAGTCAAATACACAAACAGCAAAACTAACAAGAAATATGCGAAGATATGACTAACAAATGACGCTACAGTGTATACACAAAAATATACGTAAAGAACTGAATAATAGCAAAGGGGAGACCTACAAATACAAACAATCGAAATCGAAACTAAAAAAAACACAAAGAAAGAGAGAAAAAAAAAAAAAAAAAATATATATATACAAGAAACAAAAATAAAGCACAACTCGTCACAACTAAACAGATATAGCAACGATTGTCGCTAGCAAATTTCACTGTAGGAAATTCGCACAGTCCCTAACGAAAACGCTAACAGTAGAACCTCTGTGACGTGGTATCTTCTACTGAAAGACACCGCCCAACCGAGAAAACCCGCTGAAATATAAACATATAAATATACAAATAACAAATAACATATAACATATAAACATGTATCATGAAAACAATAGGAGAAAGTGTGAAAGTACAGAAGGCTCAGTTAGAACATAAGGGCACAGTTCACAAACAAAACAGGCCACTTAACTTCTATAAATCCAGCGTCAGCACGGTGCAGAACAGGATGTAATCAGCATTCTGAGGATAATGATCCAACGTTGATTAACTTCTGCTCCCATAAACAGCCATGACGAAGGAAATGAGCTTCTAATACTGCAACAGTTGTTACGGCACTTGACCTTCTGAATCTTCTAAATTGATTTAACCGGCACTTGACCTTCTGAACCCGCAACAGTACCCCTGAGACCGGAACAGTTGTTACGGCACTTGTCCTTCTTTTCACCAGATCAGGAAATCCATTCGCTCGGTACTTGTCCTTCTAATTTTACATAAACTTCAATATTGCCGAGCAGCGCCGGGTAGTTTCAAAATCAGCAACTGTCAGAAAATCCGGATACTTTCAATAAAATTTCTTGTAAGGTGGTAGTTGATGCTGTAGTTGTATCTAGTATGATGATGATGTCTGGGTTTGCTGACCCCCTTGATAGCTGGAATCAGAGTGAACCAACCTATGGCCACCAAAAATGATATGGTGCGCCAAAATATCAGATGATAGAACCAGCTCTGGCCACCAAAAAATGATAAGATGATAGAACCAGCTCTGGCCACCAAAAATGATAAGGGTGGATTTGAGCTGAAGTGGTAACTTGCCACCCTTATCGACACCTGGTATTAAAGTGCAAGATGTAGGTGTCTTCTCTGATTTAGGATGTTGCTGTGTATGTGGTAGTGGAACAGTTCACAGGGTTATCACACAGGCAACATGACGTGTAGAGTCATAGAAAGGGTAACTTCGTTGTATAAGTTTCTTCCATTTATTGCACGCCACAAAACAGTCATGATACTTATGACATCAACATAGTTAACGAGTTCAGCAAGATGATATGGCACATTGAAAACAATTTCTGTAGTCAGCAATGACAGCTGTTGTATATATGCGTCATAAGACATCACAGTTCAATAGATTCAGAAATTCATAAATCATAGAGTTCTAGTTCGTGAAGCTGTATAAATAATAATAATTTCTGCAACAGTGTCAACTGCAGGTTATCACTGTTCATAGACAATAATAATAATATTCCCTTCCTGATGCTAGCAGATCAGATGTATACAATCAGTCCGTTTACTGTCTGCACGTGAATAGCATACATGGGCTACAGGTCAGCTCGACCTTTATAATGTTCCTAAGTCTAACCATCTGACTTGGACGTGATCTCTGATATAACGAATCCTGGCACACAGACAATAGTCTTGTTGGTCTAGAGCGACCCATATATATTTAACTAGTTCAGGTATAAAGATACCGGTGACTTAATCCTAGTCAAAGTACCTCTCCATTTTGAATCACACAGGCGAGCAAATAGGCGACAAAATGACGAACCTCTAGATGATAGCATAAAGTTCGATACAAGAGGAATTACCTTATTTCGGAAAATCAACCATGAACATATGCCTCCAGGCAGGCGTGAATAATACTGGGAAATAGTCTAGTTAGCTAACTAACTCACAACGACAATGTATTTCCCTCAGAGAATCACAAGACGCAGGTCGCGTCTGCTCGCTTCTTAAACCATTTCTCAACTGCCCCAACTGGGCGGAACACACAGAACGAACTCCCAGCTTTTGACATGCGCAGAACGACAATCTCTGAGTTGCCGTTCACAATAAGACGATTCTAAGAACATTCGAGATAAAAGTCTTATAGAATCGCGCCTTTTATGGTCATGAAAAGAAGCGTTAAGAAAGGTTTCAGACATCTACCATAGTTGACTGGTACTACCAAATAAGGAGATGTGGTCACGCTTCGTTCAAGAAATTATAGACCGAACGTGTCTCTATACAAGAGAAGGCAAACTCCTAAAAAATTGTAGTTTCGATAACTCGGATTATGTCCCTTTGACCATAGTAAACATAATATACACTTCAGTCAAAAAAAAATGATCATACATATGAAAAATGTTTATACAAACGAAAAATAATAAACATAAAGAAATCTTCTGGCAATCAAGTAGATTAACCAGAAATGTCCAGCAAAGCTCTGGACACATTCAAATACTGATGGTTCAACAAACATTGACAATGGGGAAACTGGCATCCTCATTAAATTAAATATTAGAATTCATCCTATGGCAGTTGCCACTGACAAATACTGCAATAACGTCAATGCTGAAGCAGAAGCCCTGAAACAGGCATCGGAAACTGTTAATGAGTTCAAAGCACATGCAGAAAAACAGAAAGTGAACTTTACAAATGCCCTCTTAGTAATAACAGCCCTGAAGAGCCACCATGCTAAAGGATTGAAAGATCTGATAAACTCACATGAAAGCCTGGCCAAATGCTTCACTACCAGTTATGAGCACATTGCAACATTCCAGGCAACGAAGAGGCAGATAAAATTGCTAAAGAAGGGGGAGCACTGCAATAAAACGATGTAAAGACAACTTATGAAACGGCTAAAACAACTATAAAAGCCATATTCAAGTACAAGTGGGACAGAGAACACCCAGGTCACATAAAAGATGATGCTTATCACCAGCTATCTAGGCGAGACCAGGTCATCATTTTCCGCTTACGCACTGGTCACAATAAGTTCAGGTACCATCTATATCATAAATACAGGATTGGTAAAAACATATCTCTACTCCTGTGGCACCAGCGCCATGACAGCCGAACATCTGCTCCAGCCCTGCCCAACTTACAACAGTGAACGTAGTGGCATATGGCAACAACCCACTTCTCGCCACGAAAAACTGTTTGGAGATGTCAGAAAGCTTGAGCTGACAACTGCCTTTACTGGAGTCATTAATGTAGAAGTCTGAGGGCGAAAGAGATGTCAGGAACCTTGAGCTGACAACTGCCTTTATTAGAGTCATTAATGTAGAAGTCTGAGGGCGAACGAGATGTCAGGAACCTTGAGCTGACAACTGCCGTTATTAGAGTCATTAATGTAGAAGTCTGAGGGCGAACGAGGAAGAAGAAGCAGAAGAAGAAGAAGATGACATCAGTATTCTAGTAGAAAACCAAAATGCAGGAGTGGTTTCATCATCATTATCATATCCCTTCAGCTCCCCACGAAGTATAGGCCTTCAACAAATTTATTTCAGGTTCTCCTGTCCTGTACCATCCGCTCAAATCCTGTCCATGTATTCCTTACCCCTTTAATTTTCTTTCTCCAGTTCTCTTCTCCGAGTGTTTTTCACTCTACTTCTACCTCTCTTACCCTGTGGATTCTAGAATAAGTACTACCTTGTAATGCAGTCAACAGGTTTCTTCAATTTATGCACTTTCCATCGTCAGCGCCATCTTCTCCCCTCCTGTTCCACTGGCTCCTGACTTGTTCTTATAATCAGTTCCACGTTGGTGATCTTGTCATACCATTCTGGGCATGGTTTTTTTTCTTAATTTCTGTTTCTTTGAATGTAATTTACCATTAGAATCATTGTTCGATCTCTAGAAAGTTAACCTAAGTGCTGTAATATTAAGGTCGAAATTTGTGTGTGTGTGGTCCCGTTTGTAATCATTACGGAACAATGAGCCATGTCTGCAGCTGGTGCACTTGAAGGAAGGTTGAACATTAGCATACATGTGCTATTGCAGTATTGGTTTCTGAAGCAATTTGTTTACCAGATGAGATGGCCGTCCTCATGTATAAACTTATGGTAGTCAATATTTCCTTGTCTCCAGACCGACACCTACGAACTGCGAGAACTTCCTAGTAAAGATAATCTTAATTTTAAAAGTGTTCTTACCAATTTATTTTTAATGTCTACCTCTTCTCACCTGTTGTTTGGCATAATTTTTTTTTTGGTTCTATTCTGATGGTATTACGTCTTTTATTTTTTTATATCTCGTACGATTTTTAACTCTTTTTCTTTAGTTTATCTATTTTCTTTCTTCTTCTTTCGTTTATCTCTTTTTCTTTCCCGCACTTTTCTTTCTTTTCATGTATTTTGCTTTTTCAACCTATTGTTCTTTTCCTTGTTGTTCATTCGTCCCTTTTTCAACTTTTCTTTTTTTCCGTTTTCTCTGTCTCCTTTTTTTCTTTTTCCCTCTTTGTTTTTTTTTTTCTTCTTTTCTTTCTCTCTCTGGTCCTCCTTTCTCACATTTTCTTTCCCCCTTTCTTTCATTCCTTGTTCTTAATTTATCATTTTCTTTCCTCTTTTCATTCCTTCCCTTTTTCTTTCTTTCCCCTTTTCTTCTTTTTTCAACTCTTTCTTTCTTAATTTTTCTTTTCCTCCCGCTTTCCCTCTTATTCCTTGTTTCGTTAATTACTTCTTATTCTTTCCCCTTTATTTTTTTTTACGCCTTTCTTACTCCTTTTTTCTATCTTTCTCCTTCGTTCTTTCTGTCCAATTTCTTCTTTCCCCATATTTTTCTTTCTTTTCCTAATTCTTTCTTTTCATTTGTTTTCTTTCTTTCTCCTACTTTTCTCTCTTTTTTCTTCATCTCAGTCTTTTTTCTTTTTTTCTCTTGTTTGCATTCTTTCTCAATTTTTCTATCTTTCTCTCTGTGTCTTTCAGTTTTTCTTTCTTTCGGCGGCCTGCAAGCTTCATATCAATTTTTAGCACTGCTGTATTTACTTATTGTAGCGAGAGGAAAGATATAATGATAGTGATATTATCTTGGACAAATAGATGTATCACATGATACCAGGATAGTGCCAGATAAGAGACTGGTCTTATAAGAAATACCCCATTCTCTGAAAAGAGTAATGGTGTATCGACATCAAAGGTATAGTCAAGCTGTATAGGCTCCTAGATGAGATGGTAATGTACTGTCTAGATTCCTATGGGCTCCTCTCCAGACTAACCTTAGACAATGACTCTGCTAGGAGTAATTAACTACACAAGAAGAACTTTAAACCAAATTTAAATAATTCACTGAAGACTCTGGATACAATTTAGAATTTATTTATATACAAGATCTTTTCTTCTTTGTTCTTTGTTAATTTTTCAAATAAAATTCAATTGAAGTCACAATAAAATTATGGGTGTCTTTCAAATATATATATATATATATGTGTGTGTGTGTGTGTGTGTGTGTGTGTGCGTGCGCGTGCGTGTGCGTGCGTGCGTGCGTGCGTGCGTGTGTGTGATATGGGGCCGGAAAGACGCCCCCTTCATGTTCAAGGCATTTTTGTCGCCCACATATTTTCGAAGTGCGCGCAGCACGCTAGTATGTAAAAATTCTGACGAGATAAAGAAGAAGATTGATGACTAGGCCATAATAATGCCTAAAAATTAAGTTGTGGTGTAGAATTGTGTTTTTGCTCTAGAAATAGTTGTGTATATCTTTTTAGGGCATTATGATTTAGTCTCGAAATGATAGATGAGTGAAAATAATGTTTGATAGGTTTTATTAGGCATGCTAAGTCCAGATTGCGGCTGTAAGAGCGATTATTTCAGTCATCAGACCGGGCAAGAAAGGCAAAGATAGTATGAAAGTATTTTGTACATGAAACTGGACAGAAATGTTATCAGAAACTGGAATTTAGATAATATTAACTAGTTGGGAAGATGGCAACCGGGAGGACCACGTGTTGATGACCGTGCGTAAAAGAAGACGCCAAGGAGTCTGCATTTAACACTCTTAGTTATCACTTAATGTTACGCAGTTTTATATCGCGTGAATCGACACGTGGGTGAAAGTAGGTTAAATGTAATTTTCCCCAGTAATAGAAGAGAGAGTTTTCGTGGTAAATTTCCTTTATGTGATGACTAGTTCTAGTTGTTAAGTTAAGAATAATTATATTTTATTCTTTGGTATTTCATGTTTATTGATGATTCTACTGTATATCTTTGGTGGGTTACTTTGAGGTGAGAATATATATTTAGATTTCTGGACAGCGTGCGTGAAACGTAAGGCACATTGAGACAGCTGTTTCTCTGTTTGCTCCCGGCGGAGCATGGAAACACCAATGCAGCTGGTGTCCATTACAGGCCCACAATAAGCATTTTGATGCTATTGCTGTGGTTGTTTCGGTGACGGTAACGATGTGTTTCATGTGATGAATTCTCAGTCTCATCAGGGGTCATATACGACACGCTTGTTGCCAGGTGCACCAGTCGTCACTTACGACATGTTCAGAATGCAGTAATGAATATTGAGATGAATCAGATGCGAGGTGGTGGTTTATGCCCATTAAGGAGAGTATTTGTCGTACATATAGAAGAATATTATGTTATGTCCAGTTGATTATTATTTAATTATTGTAATGTGAAGAATGGTTTGTGAGAGCACGTGGGCTCACTTGGAGATATATATTTCTCTTCTCCGCTCCTGTGGGAGCATGGGGCCACCAGTGTGGTTTGCCTCCGCATGAAGTAGTCATATGCTCGTGCAGTAGTGGTTTCGGTAGCAATCTGTGTTACATGGTGAGATTGCCAGCCTCATGCACAACACCATACTAGTCTCATTGACGACATGCATGAGTATGTGTGTGTGATAGTTGAGTGTGCCTTTGCAGTAGTGGTTTCGGTAGCAATCTGTGTTACATGGTGAGATTGCCAGCCTCATGCACAACACCTTACTAGTCGCATTGGACGACACGCATGAGTGTGTGCGTGTGTGATAGTTGAGGGTGTCAGGTGGCGTGGAAGGACTGTTTGGCAGGTGAGAGTATCGTTATTCAACTATGATTTTAACTATTCGTTGCTTTGTTTGCTTCTTCAGATTAGCAATCGGGCACATGCTGGGTGTTTTGTTTTGTTTGCTGGTTTATTTGTTTAATGTTTGCTTTGTGTACTTGTAGTCACTGACAAGGTTGTAAAAATAAATACAGCCCCTGCCTTAGAATCAAGAGTTTTGTTGTTCGGGTCGGTGCGAGTGTGAAAAGAGAGTGATCACACATCACAATATAATCATCATCATCTTCTCGCCCACCCTATCACATATATATATATATATATATATATATATATATATATATATATATATATATATATATATATATATATATATATATATATATATATATATATATATATATATATATATATATATATATATAAAACACATTTACAGTTAATTTCTTAAACTAATATAGTTCAATTTCACTTTTTCCTACTTCCTGATGGAATCTGTCTCTACTTTTGTGATTTCTTGAATAGATGAATCTAAATGTTACTTTATGATTCATATGACTGTCAAATGTCTTTTATATACACCACAGGTTTTCATTATTACAAAGTCTATTCGTAAGTCTGTTAATTTGGTGTTGTTTGAAAATTGAAGAGTAGCCCAACACTGAGCTACTTATCTGAAACAAAGTCCTTCCTAGGCCTCGTACAGCAGTATAATTGGATAGAACCCCACCACTGCGGGCTCTCCACTCGTCAAGATGACACAGTTTAATACTGGCAAAAGCTCTGACAAACTTGAGCATCTAGTTCGTTCGTTCGTTCGTTCGTTCGTTCGTTCGTTCGTTTTGGTCACTAGATATTGTGTATGACACTTAGGACTGGATATAACCTGGAAACAATATATACAACCTACGTAGTATCGTTCATTGACTCCTTAGCCAGATAGGAGGTAGTATGAGACAGTTCAGGCAAACTGTGGTTAACCACAAAAGACATAGTAAGTCATGAATAACACAATTCGTTCAAGTACTAGCACAATAGTTTAGTAATTCACTTGTTACAGATTTGTTTCAATAAAATCATATAGGCCTTATGTTAATCGTTGTTTCATATATCAAATAATACAGAAAATCGATCTGTTATAGTCATTCCTTCCTCCAGTTTGGATAGTCCTTTCCAGCAAGCATAATATCTTTAAAACGCTTTCCACAACCAACTTGCTCAATCCATTCGTTCTACTTAATTATTACACAATTAAACTAAACCTACACACTTCGGGTTTTCCTCCAGAAATAGCACAATGATTCACACCTGCCAATATTTCTTTAACACACATTGATAATATATTTACATTTATATATTTAATTAACATCTCGCTTACCCTCAATCACAGACAGACTTTTATTGGTTACACAGTCTGCTCCCACTTCTGCAGATGGCAACGGAGTTGATATATCTGCTTGTGCTCTGTGTCTGTAGTTTGAATTAGGCAGCGAGTGTGTCTGTGTCATGCGTTCTCTCCCCCTTTTATAATGGCCTTGCGGATGTACGAGGTGGCAACTGGACCAAGGTACGTTTGCATGCATCCAAAATCGTGTAGGCAAGGCAAGATGTGCTAATATAGTAAATTCAAAATAATTCTGGAATCCTTATTTCTTCACCGATTTCCTTCATCTTAGGCTTATTTTACTCATATGAATGAGCTCTATCACTATGGATATCCATTTTATCCTATAGTGTATCCGACTATTCACTGGAGCAGCCGAAACAGGGAAAAACACAACATGGTTCATGTTCCACTGTCTTCTATTAATAATAACTTCGGCTCTACAACACATCCAGTGAATCTATTGCTATCTGCCTAAAGCTAATGATCAATATTATCGAATTGGGTCCTTCTTTATCTAGGTATTCCATGATTAGTTCCACACTGCCTTCCGAAATATCCTTAACATCCACACTTTTGTTTCCTCCATGTCTAGCGTTCTTCCGACACTATTTATACCAAGCTGGCTTTTCATTGGTCAGATACATCCACGGGGTTTGTATGGTGATAATTTTTGAATGATGCTGAGATATGAATCAGACTTTATTACACATGTGAACAGTGTAACAGTGGGTGGTCGAGTCAACAACATCAATGATATAGGCCGTCAAAGATTAGACTAAAACGTTATAATATGTGACTCCTGGCAAGGGAGAAAACTGCAGTTTTTATCCTAAGCTCCGTAATGATCGCAAAATAAACAAAGAAGAACCAAGAACTGAAAAATTGTGAAAAATTCGGCACGATACATGATGCGGATTGGGTGTAATTTCCGGCATGAGACACAAGACGCATAAATGTAGATCAATGTTGCACTGTTTTTTTTTTCTAACTCTAATTTGTGACTTATTGGATTTAAGCCAGATAACATTTTCCTGATATTACGATGTATTCATTCCATCACAAAGAATTTATTCTTTTCTTATATTTCCATTTTCATTGCTTTTTTTTTTTGTCCCCCGTCGGTCTTTGATATCTTTTACGCTCCATTTCCATTTGCTAGAATATAGTCATATCTTTCATGAAGGTTTTTTTCAGATGAGTCAACATGTTTTCTACGCCTCGTGCTTCCAATGTTGAGCCGACAGATTACAACCGTTATAGTATGTCGTTCTAAGGACGTCAGAAATATACGGCCATAATGAATGGATTCTTTTGTTAATTCTGCCAAGAAAGTGAATGAAGAATTTATCTTCCCCTGAATTTGCGGAACAAGAAATGGAATCGAATGGAATCACATGACATTTGAAATCACTTGGAACTCGGAGATAGATTATGAGAGATAGAGAAATCGATACTTGAAGAATATTGAAGAATATGATACGATTAAAAGCAAGATTTTATGAAGATTGTTTCCCCAATAAGTTCGGGAACGGTAATCCGAGGAAAGATTGAATTATATTATTACAAGTAGCGGCGTATTAATCTTCCGGGCTTCAGCCTTGCCACCATTGCACAATTTTCATATTATCTTTCGAGTTCTTTGCCTTTAAATATTTGCCTTTTTGTGGCCAGCACGCACGTTTCAACCTAGAGAGAAGTCTGTCGGTTATATTTGAGCGCATGCTAATATTAAAGATATAATAGTGCAACTTTATTGCATTCTAAACCCTGAAAAGGATTACTAGTGACTATCAGTTAGCATGTTGAAGCCCTGATAAGGACTGCTAGCCACGCCTTGCAAATTTTTTTTATTTTTTTTTTAGAAGGGGTATCCTAGTATCTGTTGGGTCACTCACTACTACTGTTGTGTTACACTTAATATGGTTACATTGTTTGTGTCCAATGTTAGTTGTTTTTTTTTTTTAATTTACATTTTAAACATTATACTAGCGCCCGATTGGTTCAACGGTTAGAGAGATTTCCTCTTGCGGCACAGTTACGAGGTTCCAGGGTCAAAACCTGGTAGCGTCACTAACCAGTCCACACTACCCAGCTGTAATTCGGTTCCTAATTCTGCTCGTGAGTTAGGGAAAATAAAGGCAGCAATAAAGGACACTGTTTACCCCACCTCATAAAAAGCTGATGAAGTCTCTAACACTTCCCTTCTCTACGGTAGTTTCTGCTCTGGGACTACCTTTTTCAAACAATATATCAAATATTTAAACTGTATTATTAGAAGTGGTCCGCTGCGAGGACAACATTAGACAATCTTTGAAGGACCGAAGACTAGAATGGAACCAGGCCAGGAAGAAGACAGCTGATAGAATGGTCTGGCGCTCTCTCTTCCAAACCTCTACACCTCACGGTAGAAGGGGAATGACTAAGTAAGTAAGTTATAGAAGTGTATTTATTGAGAAACGTAAAAAACAAGGGGATGATTCCTATACTTAGCACACCGAATAGTCGTCCTCCCACACGAAGGCCTGCCTCTACAAAAGTATAAAATACGCTACGCATTACAGAGGCTGCTACTCATTACAGAGGCTAAGCCGGGAAAATATGTATATGATGTAGTCGATAAGAAAATTATAATGTGGGATCCCCGAAAGGGTAGATGCAGTGCCGAATTAAGATGTTCTAAGGCCCTAAGCCCTGAAAACGTGTCGGTGCTCCTCCCCCTTCCTATAAAATTTGAAGTTAATGCAACGATAGTATTAAAACAAATATGTTTTCAATTATTTGAATTGAAATAACTCATCTCATAATCGGACCTCTTCTACCCCGTGAAACGAGGTGTAGAGGTGGCCCAAGTGCACAAGGCCCATGGGCAGGACATGTAATCAAAGTGACTTGGCAAATAGTTGATCAGCCCATTGTGCTGAATTGAAATAACAATCGTATTAAATGTGGCATTCCTATAAAAGCTCTACAGAGATGTCAACAGCCTCAGACTGACCACTGTTTTCTTTGAACATATTCAAGTTGACGTCTGAGGGTGATCTTTGAACATATTCAAGTTGATGTCTGAGGGTGATCTTTGAACATATTCATGTTGACGTCTGAGGGTGATCTTTGAACATATTCAAGTTGACGTCTGAGGGTGATCTTTGAACATATTCAAGTTGACGTCTGAGGGTGATCTTTGAACATATTCAAGTTGATGTCTGAGGGTGATCTTTGAACATATTCAAGTTGACTTCTGAGGGTGATCTTTGAACATATTCAAGTTGATGTCTGAGGGTGATCTTTGAACATATTCAAGTTGATATCTGAGGGTGAACATATTCAAGTTCACTTCTGAGGGTGATCTTTTAACATATTCATGTTGACTTCTCAGGGTGATCTTTGAACATATTCAAGTTGACTTCTGAGGGTGATCTTTGAACATATTCAAGTTGATGTCTGAGGGTGATCTTTGAACATATTCAAGTTGACTTCTGAGCGTGATCTTGAACATATTCAAGTTGACTTCTGAGGGTGATCTTTGAACATATTCAAGTTGATGTCTGAGGGTGATCTTTGAACATATTCAAGTTGACTTCTGAGCGTGATCTTGAACATATTCAAGTTGACTTCTGAGGGTGATCTTTGAACATATTCAAGTTGATGTCTGAGGGTGATCTTTGAACATATTCAAGTTGACGTCTGAGGGTGATCTTTGAACATATTCAAGTTGACTTCTGAGGGTGATCTTGAACATATTCAAGTTGACTTCTGAGGGTGATCTTTGAACATATTCAAGTTGATGTCTGAGGGTGATCTTTGAACATATTCAAGTTGACGTCTGAGGGTGATCTTTGAACATATTCAAGTTGATGTCTGAGGGTTATCTTTGAACATATTCAAGTTGACTTCTGAGGGTGAACGAAGAAAATATGAAATGTTTTATTTAATTTAGCTTCTTCCTTGATTTTCTGATTGGGAAATCCATGATTTGGCCCAAGAATTTAACAAACAGTAACAAATTTAACAGGTTAGTTATAGTAAAATTCCCATATTTTACATTTCCTCACTTGCTGTTGACTAATAGACACCCCTAGACTGGACAGCTAAAAAAAGATAATACAATACTAGTGTTGCCATCATTACAAATCAAAATACTCGAACATGCAGATCGAATTCATCATATACAGCGTGATTGAACAGTCACTCCCAATATTTAAATTTGTGTATTCTCACCTGTATCTATTGGACATACGTGGAAATAATGTCAAAAAACAGAGAGTAGTAACTGCTATTTGACAACGTTTTGTTGATTTCCAGAAACAAAATCAAATCAAATCAAAATGGTCCATTAACTCTCGTTACGAGAGAAAGCAAAAAATGCTGCCCGCTGTAAGGTATTGTGTTGACCAGACAGGCAGGGCTGTCATAATACGGACAATACACTGGAATTGTCACATAAACTAGTGTCTTTATAATAGATTATGAATTGCTCAATATAAATTCTGCTAAAACCTTATGGTTAATGCCCCGAACATGATATTTCTTTTGGGATTTGAACTGCAGCTACAAATACATGTAATTATGGCAGTAAGAAATCATTATCTTTGGTGTTTGACGATTTGATGATGCTTTCGGTAAATTCACACAATTACGTTGAAATCCCACGGAAGTTTACAAGAAGAAAAATGAAATCAGGCGCGGACCTCTGAGAAAGCAAGGGTTAGACCTGAGATTATGTATATAAGCCCCGTTTCAGGCACAGTTTCTTATTTCCCGAAATCTCTTCAACATCTGACAGAGCTGAGAAGATATCTGACTCTTATGGTTAAAAAACTTTCGCCACAACACAAGATGACTGAGAAGAAGCCAAAACTGATCGCTGTTGTGAGCGATTTGGAGATCGAAGTTTCAAACATCAGCAGACTTTGAAGTACCACTGTGGCTGGTGGTATGAAAGTATAAATCGGTAAGCTGACAAATAATAATAAAAATAGCCCCTTCAGTCATAACTGACTATGGGAATGCTCCGCTGAGGTGACAGCGCTCTGCTGCTTATTTTCCTGGTGTTCCTTTCGACGTTTTCTCCTCTCTTCTGCTTGCCGTGAGAGCTTCTTTTCACCCAATCTGAGGTAGCTCTGTAAAAAGTATCGCAACTTGGTGCGATCGGCAGGTTCATCCTCAAATGTTGCTGGATTTATGTCCAGTGCATTCATGTCTCTCTTGCACAAATATTTGAACCTCAGCTGCGGTCGCATAACTCTTCTTCTGCTATCTGCCAGTTGTCCGTAGAAGATATCTTGTGGAATATATACCGCATCTTCGGTCTTCATTGTGAGTTTGGAGTTTCTCCAAACACGCGTTGTGAGGCGGGCAAAGGTAGCTGCAGCTTTGCCAATGAGGCTGCCAACTTCTGTGTCCAGAGAGAGTTTGTCGTTGATGGTAGACCCTAGGTGTGTGAAGTGGTGCACCACTGCCAGTTCATAATTATCGATAGTGATAACTGGTGCAACATCCACATCCTGACTCAGCACATTTATTATCTTTAGACTTTAGACTTTAGACTTATTGTGAGACCAAAGTCCTTGCCTGCTTGAGTGAAGCGATTCATCAAGCTCTGAAGCTCCTGTTAACTTTGAGTGACGACTGCAGAGTCATCAGCAAATGACAAGTCTCTTGTGGTAAAATGGGATGTTATAAATATTTATAGGGGACTTAGTGTACTGACTGAGATCAGCTGTGAAGGTATCTGTATCTAATAAGTGTAGTGTATTACAGGTGACCTTACTTGCTACCACATATTTATACCTCAGTCAGAATTATTCTGGAATATTGTGATGACTACGTTGAATGTCTAGGGTTATGTAAATGATGAAGTGTAAGTCACAACAATAACAGACAAATAAACAATTTAATTTATTCCACCACACTTGACAACATTGTGACACTCACATACATATAACACTCTATGAGACTATCTTAAATGAGTCACTGGTACATTTTCAAATATATATATGTATTTAGTACTTTCACTGATAGAGATCCTGATTCAACTACACAGTGAACCAGGAATCATAATAAAATGTAATCACAATTTTATATGTACATAATTTATAAATATGAATCTTGTAGTGACATATTTTATTAGTATTCTACTATGTGGGTCAGTTGTGTAGTAGTACTATGAGGTAATACTGGTTTTGTATTTCAAGATAGGTTGTTATTTGTCATCATGACTTCAAGTGTTTGTTTCTGTTGGAACTAGTATTGGAGATGTTCTCAGTTCCTGGCATTAAAACAATTAATTTCCCCTCTTAATTTTATACAATGTCAGTTTAAGATGGGGTTACATAATGTTGAGCTCCGCTGGCCACATAGGCTTATCTTTCGTGATGGCGGCAGGAAAAGACTCCTCTGCTCGATTGCTCCCCTGTGTTCTGGAGACACCTCACTGTTTGCTATATGGACCAAGGAGTATGCTGTCCGCCTCTGGATTCAGCAAAGCTCTGACCAGGTGCTGCTCAATAACTTTAGGACCACAGTCCCTGAAACAAGAAGGTTGTACCTCCTACTTCAGAACTAATTTATATTCTATTTCTACACTGAGCACAATACATAACAAACACTGAGTTCAGAGCGGTAGGCCAACTGCTATCTTCATCTGAAACATTTTACACCAGTATTCCCCTCCCTAATGGTTACCACGCCTCTGCAATTTCATCTGTAAGTCTTTCTATACAATAGGATAGGTGTCAGTGTACTATTTGGTAATTCCATGTAGTTTTATTTTTCTCTGACACCTTCTGTTCAGGTTGGAGCACTATATATATATAGGCCTTGCCTCAGGTTCGCTACTGAACCACACACATATACAGACATAAATTATTAATTTACATTCAATTTTCATTAAAAAGATATCAAATATTTCAAGCTTACCACAATTCATGGAAATAATAAACAGATACGTTGACTGGTGAAGAATAATGGCACAACTTATGGCACAAATTCCGATCTGCCTCTGTCTCAGGCTTTTATTTAGAAAAATATAAGCTGATTCTCAACGCACTGTTGCTTTAGAAAGTATTTTTGAAAATCTGGTGTTGAACTGACGCGTCTAAGTGACTATATTGACGGGTCTAACCAATCGTGCCATGTTTACCTAAGCGTTTGAAAAAAACTACCCCTTCCATCCGTCTCCCCTAACAACTAAAAATAGTATTTATAGTCCGACTAATCGTGTTTAGCCTTACATTTATTTCTATCCAATCAAATAGGATTTAACATGGGGACCTATTTCACGTACACTGGTGGTTTAAAAATCTGCCACTGAGCGATTCTGATTTTGGTGTTGTCTGACAGCACCATTGTTTTATTTTGGCTATAACTTGTTTGTTACGTGCAGTCTTTGATATCTTACAATATTATACATAGGTAATTTTTTGTGCTTAAGGGAAAGTCATTATTGAGTTACTTCCCTTGAAAGTTGTGCCATCTCTTCGATCAAACTCCGCGGATAAATCCATTTTACTGCGATTTATTCGTTGTTTGGGTAATAATAGATTGTTCTTGCTTCAGAATATCTATGGCCTGAATTTATGTGTATTGTTTGTCTGAGTAGGACGAGTCTGTCTTATATCTGTATATCTTTACATATCTAAGTCGAACTATATGTTCTGTTGTCTCTAGAGAGGTCAAAGGCTATTCGGCGGATGTGTCGCTAGAGTGTGGTGTGATTTGGCTTCGTCCTGATAGGGACTGTGTGTTTCCTATGTCGGCCTGTCGCCGGGAAAAAGTGATCTCAGTATTTGTGGGGAAAGTGATAGTCGTCTAAACCTATCGTGTATGCTTTACCCCAGTGTTTATTCATATTGCCAAGGAATGGCAGTTTCATATTTCCTCTACCAAGGTAATCAAAGACACTCTTATGAACTCTCGATCGAAGCCACCATTTTCGATAGTTACGATTTGAATGTCTAAGAGAATATATTTGACTCGATGAAAACGACTTCGATTCCTAGCAGCACTATATTCTGTAGAATGCAGTCAATTGTTCATGATCAAATCTACAGAGCAATGCAATGTTTTATGAATGACTAACTTTAGGACAGATTCATTATCTGCATCCAAACGTGAGTGACAGTTCACGAGTGAAGCCATCTTGGAACCAAAACATGTAGCGACTTTCAAGAAGAGAAAGGGGATGCCCGTATTATCGCTTGTTTAGTCCAGAGATCACTGCTACACATGAGAACCCGTTATTAGCGGTTCAATATTATTATATGAAAAAAATATGTGCTGAACATTATGTGGGAGAATCGTCGCTAAACGAGATTAGGTTTAGAAGCCATCTGAAATATTGTTTATAAGCTGACGTGCTCAGTCAGTGAAGTCAGATGATTTATATGTATGGGCGATGCTGAGGGCTTGGCTACTGACAGTCCATTATAATATTAATCTACATGAGTGCCCATGTAACATAACATTGCAAGACCATTTATCCACTGTACTATGATGTATTATGCCAACCTGTGATTTGTCACTATCTGTGCTGTCGAGTGTGTACGTCCAATTAAACTTTAGAAAAGGTACACAGTCGTTGGTGTCGATGACTTCCAGTCATACATGAGTGTGAGAAAAGAACATTTGTCAACAACACGAACCCTTATCATCATTCGCACATTGTACACTCAATCCATGTCTACACACCACTGCGTAGGTCAAGTTGACATTCCATACACTACAGTGGAGCAAACAACACCATAGAGATCTTATCAACTGATGATGATGATGATGTCTGCTTCCATCCACTTATATCTATCTTTTGGTGGATATCATTAACGGGAATAAAAATCCAACATTATCAACCTTATCAACTGGTGGACCAGCTTTCTGGGTTTGACCTCGCAGAAGTTCAGAAGTCAACAGATTACCGATACCAGACCGTTTCCTGTGGCTGATACGACACACTTGCAGTATTGGTTTGCTCTTTGTCAACACTTCGTCACGTGACCTGTCAAGTGAATGCAGTATGTAGGCCAGCGTTGTTGACAGTTTTACATTAGACATTACAGAGTTTCACAGAACAGTTGGATCAATTCTTGTCAATGTTAACAGGAAGACAGTATTTGTGTACTAAGAAGTCCTATTTTCATCGATGGATCTTCTTGTTTTCCATATATGAACTTTAATATTTAAGGCCAGAATGTTTAATTGAATAAAGTGGCAGTTTGTTTATTTTCATAAAAATAACTTTGCCATTACTGTAAAACTGAGCCTATTTTGCAACACATACTATCATACACATAATTTATATATATTTATGTTTACATGTATTTGTTTGTATAGTATGTTAGTTTCTATGTCAGCGGGTTGTGTTTAAGGTTGGGCGGCGTCCTCACAACAGAATATCCCACGTCATAGAGGGTCCGTTGTGGGCGTTTTCTATAGGTGCAATTTTCTTGATTGAAAATTTGCTGCGACAACTGTTGCTTTTGTGTTAGCTGTGAAGACTGTAATTATTGTTATTTTTGTAATATTTCTTTGTTCTTTAGTTTTGTTTTGAGTTGTTTGTAATTTGTTGGTCTACTCTTTTCTATCTTTCAGTTCTATTCACAATTTGTATTCATATATTGTGACGTCATTGGTGTTGTTATTCTTTGCAGATTCAGTGATTATTTTCATTGATTTCCCTATTTGATTTATTTTGATTTCTGCAAACGTTCTTGTATTGTCAGTCCTATTTGTACTTTATGTATTCTGTTGGTTGACATATGTTTTATATAGGTATATTTCATAAGACACAATTGCCTGTGCACTGCACTTGGATTATGGTATAAACCAGTACCTGATTATTATTACTATTATACAAGACCTTATTAAAGGCTTGTGACCCACAGATATTGGGATAGTATACTGATTAATCAAGTCATTGAGAACTTGTGGTATTATTATTATTTCAGGTGATTAGTATTATTGTTAGACACCATGTCTACATTAGAATACTTCATTATACAAGGGAAAGCCCTTGATAAAACTGGTCAACAATTAGAACAATGGGCAGTTGCTCAATATGACAAAGCATTAGCTGCAGAAGAGAGAAGAGCTATGGCAGAAGAGAAAAGATTAGCTGCAGAAGAAAGAAAAGCTATGGCGGAAGAGAAAAGATTAGAAAGAGAAGCTGAGGCTGCTGCTGAACAAAAGAAATTACAGATGCAGGTGGAGGAAAGGAGATTTGAAGCTGAACAAAAAAAATTAGAAAGAGAAGCTGCTGCGGAACAAAAAAGATTAGACAGTGAAGCTGAACAAAAAAGATTAGACAGGGAAGCTGAAAAAAAAAAATTAGAAAGAGAAGCTGCGGCTGAACAAAAAAGATTAGACAGTGAAGCTGAACAAAAAAGATTAGACAGGGAAGCTGAACAAAAAAGATTAGACAGGGAGGCTGAACAAAAAAGATTAGATGCTGAAGAGAAAAAAAGCAATAAGAGAACATGAATTTGAGTTGGAGAAATTGAGATTGACAAGTATGAGTAATGTTAATCAGGCATCTAGTGGTAATGGTAAACCTTCTACTTACAAGGTTAAGGTTCCACCGTTCAATCAGTCCAGTGACGATATTACATTCTGGCTGGATAGATTTGAACGTTCTTGTCGTACACATAATGTGGATAAATCACAATACGCTAATCAATTATCAGAAAACTTGAAAGGTGAATCTTTGACTAGATTATGCCTTGTAGGAGAAGCAGATAAGGATAATTATGATGTCATTAGGGCGGCTTTGATAAAAAAATATCAGCTAAGTGAGGAAGGCTATCGCCTTTTATTTAAGACGATGGTACCTGAGACGGGTGTAGAATTCTCAGAATTCACTGCAAAGGCACGTCTCACAGTTGATCGTTGGATTGAGCTTTCCAAAACAGAAAAAAAACGTATGAAGGACTTATGGATTTGTTGCTCAGAGATAAGATTATGTCATGTGTGAACAAACCTTTCCTTGAATTTATACATGAGCGTAAACCCAAATCTCTAAAAGAAATGGAAGAATATTGTTCCCAATATGTCACTGCACACCCCGACGTGACTTTTGGCAACACTAAGATTAAGGAGAGTATGCCAGTTGCTTCAGCAACACCATACAATCCCAATTATTCACACAGATTTCAGGGACCTCAAAACAGATTTGATAAAAAAGGTAACCATAATAGTTATCAAAACCAAGGTAACCAATCATTTCAGGGTTCTTCTTCAAAGAACTGGAGACGACCTGATAGCTCTCGACACAGGGGTGGTCATAATTATAGGAATTTCCGTAGAGGAAGTATTATAGAAACTATCAGGGTTATCCGTCTTGGAGTCAACAAGATCATAATTACAGAGATACTCATTATAATGAATATGATAATGGTAACCAAGGGAACTATGACTCAAACCCAAATAGGGGTTACAATAGAGGTAACAATAACTACAGAGGTGATAATAACCGAGGTAGATCTCAAAACAAAAGACATAAACCACATTTTCAGGCAAACTCTGTACAACAAGAGTCCCATGAAGCCTATAAACAGAGTAAAGATAATAATGATGCTAGTAATATGGCATGTGCCGCTTTTGATTTTGGGAGAGCATCTCAGTGCCCCCAATGCAAAACGTTATTTGAGCCAACCACAGTGTCTACTTTAAGCTGTGGCCATCCTCTTCCTGCTCTTCCGGCATCAGTCGCGCATGATGGAAGAGGTTCTCTTGTCTTACATAAGGGTTTAGTGAATAACAATCCAGTCTCTGTGCTATTTGATTCTGGATGCACCACAATTGGTGTTAGGCAGTCACTCGTAGATCCTTCCCGTGCCACTGGACAAGTAGTCAAATGTGTAACATTTGGCGGCACATTAGAGAAATACTCTACTGCTATCATTAGGATTGCTACTCCTTTCTTTACGGGAGATGTACACGCATGTCTTCTTCCGAATCCGATCGCTGACCTCATCATCGGTCGCATTCATGGAGTCAAGGAATGCACTCCGCAACAAATTTCCACGTGGGAAAGGCAAAACATGCAGATTGCTAACGCTGTAGTCACTAGAGCTCAGGCTCTTAATGTGCCTCAAACTTCATCTATTGAAGATAATGAAGTGCATAACCAAGATAATCCCTTGGTAATTTCTCGTGACTTGTTTATAAAACAGCAAGAAGATGATCCCACTCTGAAGAAATTCTTCATTCTTGCAACTAAAGGTGATCCGAATAAGGACACAAGTCGTAAATCGTGGATTACAAAGAAGAATGGCGTACTTGTACGTATGGTTCAAGACTCCATTACGTCAAGTCATTCTCAAATCCTGGTTCCCAAGAATTTGAGAGTTAAAATTTTGCAGCACGCTCACGACTCTCAGTGTGCTGGACACATGGGTTTTTCCCGTACTAAGTCAAGAGTCCTTGCGGCTTTCTTTTGGCCATTGGTAAACAAGGACATACGTATTTATTGTCGATCTTGTAAAGTATGTCAGGAAGTTAAATCCAAAGGTCCACGGCATGCTGCACCCATTCAGGCGGCGGACATTCCTATTCGGCCGTTTCAAAAAATGGCCATAGACATTATTGGTCCATTTAAGATCAAGTCTGCCAGAGGACATCAGTTTATCTTGACGTGTGTTGATATGTGCACACGTTGGCCAGAGGCTATTCCTCTGAAGAGCATTACTACTGCTGATATTGCAGATGCTCTTTGGCTTATATTTTCTCGTCTGGGGTTCCCCGGAGAGATATTGTCAGACCATGGCACCCAACTAATATCAGATACCATGTCTCAAGTAATGTCTACCCTGCAGATAGATAGATCTTTAAGTAGTATCTACCATCCAATGTCTAATGGTATGGTCGAACGCCTTAATAGAACACTTAAAAACTTACTGGGGAAGATAACTGAGGATCATCCTCAAGACTGGGACAGAGTTTTACCTGCGGCCCTCTTCGCTTACAGAGAGGTACCCAATGAACATACGGGATTTTCTCCCTTTGAACTCGTCTTTGGCGCGCGTCCGCGTGGCCCTATGTCGTTGCTTCACGATCTCATAACATCTGACAATATTGACGATGACACAAAGTCATCCTACGAATATGTCATCGCGTTGAGACAAAAAATTATCGAAGCATGCAAATTAGCAACTTCTTCTTCTGAATTTGCGAAACAGAAGGCAAGGCAATTTGCCAATAAGAAGAGATGCTTACGACAACTTTGTCCTGGTGACAAAGCATTTGTATTACTACCTTGTAGGGAAAACAGATTACTTATTTCTTGGAAAGGTCCGTACGATATAATATCGAAAATTTCCGATGTCGACTATATTGTCGATATTGATGGGAAGCATAAAACCTTCCACATCAATATGCTTACTGAATTCCATGAACGTCCGGATTATTTGCAACCCATTTTCCAAGCAACGGACAATTCTCCAGTACAACATGGCCATTACTCATCACTGTCCGTGATACAGGATGAGGAAACAAGTTTTTCAGATGTAAATCTTCCTCTTCCAATGATCCCACTTCATTCCAGTGAATCATGGAAGAACGTTACTGTCTCTCCTGATTTGTCTCTAGGAGAACAGCGACAAGTTTCAACTATGTTGCAAACATTTCAGGATGTACTCACTGACATCCCTGGACAAACGAATGTCATTCAACATGACATTGTTCTAACTGACCATACTCCTATTAGGGTTAGACCTTATCCTATACCTATACATTTTCAAGCACAGGTCGAGAAAGAGTTGGATGAGATGATAGATTTGAAAATAATCGAACCATCCACCTCTGCATATTCTTCGCCGATGGTTATTGTGCGTAAAAAAGACAATAACATACGTCTTTGCGTTGACTATCGAAAATTGAATCAAGTAACGAAGTTCGATGCCGAACCTATGCCTTTACTGGAAGAGCTACTTACTCGACTCTCCAAATCTCATTTTTTCACTAAACTTGATTTGTCTAAAGGATATTGGCAAGTTCCTTTATCTGAACGCGCCAAACCTCTCACGGCTTTTTCAACACCTAGAGGTTTGTTCCAATGGAATTTTATGCCTTTCGGTCTTATGAACGCACCAGCTACGTTCGTACGCATGATGCGCCGAATCCTATCTTATCGGTCAGATGTCATTGCATATCTAGACGACATCTGTCTTTTCAGCGATACTTGGGAAGATCACTATTCAGGGTTAGATGAATTGCTGTCTACTTTGCGTGAGCACAACCTGACAGCGAAACCCTCTAAAGCCTATATTGGTTTTAGCGAAATTTCTTTCCTAGGCCACCGAGTTGGTCATGGTTTCCTAAAGACAGAGGACCATAATACTAGTAAGATACTTAACATCTCAATCCCTAAGACTAAAAAACAGGTGAGAAGTCTGTTAGGTCTTATTCAATTTTATGGCAGATTCATTCAGAATCTATCCTCTATCATGGCACCTCTCTCAACACTTCTAAAGAAAGGTTCGCCTAATGTGGTCCACTGGTCTCAGGAATGCCAATGCTCTCTGGATAAGATTAAAACATTGTTTTCAACACCACCTATTTTAGTGCTACCCACTAAAGATAAGACATTCGTTCTTCGTAGTGACGCTTCATCCACTGGGATTGGAGCGGCACTAATGCAAGAGTACTCTGGAACTCTGCATCCTGTAATGTATATTTCCAGAAAACTTAATGCGGCAGAAAGGAATTATTCGGTTTTAGACCGTGAGCTATTAGCTATGGTTTGGTCGATCCTCAAACTACAGAGATTCCTTCTAGGCGCACATTTCATAGTAGAAACCGACCAAAAAGCTCTTACTGCTATACAGAGTAAGAATTTGAAGAGCTCGAGGTCTACTCGATATGCAATTGCTCTTCAACCTTTTCATTTCTCTGTGCGAGCTATTCGTGGATCAGATAATGTGATGGCAGACATTCTGTCAAGATGCCCACATGATTCCACATAACTATTAGGGCTTAGACTTCTTGATATGTCTAGTTCTATAGTAGTTCCTTTTCTATATCATGATAGATACACATTTGTAATTTAATAATATAATGATTGTATCACTACATAGCGGTTCATGGATGTTTATTCACCGCTGTGCTTTGATGATTTTTTTCTTCATAAATCATAAATTTAAGATATCTAATACGAAATGATGATATGAATTTTTTAGGCATTGTGTAATTGCCAGAATTGTATTATACTTTGATGACACCTTCCTGGAAAAATATACTTGTAGAGAAATAATTTCTCTCAGTTTATGAGACACATTCTCACCAGTCGCTCCATAAGTCGACTTAGCCTCATATTAGGCGTTATAGGTATTCCTGATATTTTCATCTGCGCATTATTCATGCGTTGTGAGCCTATTGTACGTTGCTCCTAGATGTATTTCAAAAAAAAAAAAAAAAAAGTTCCATTTTTTTTTTTTCCCGGGAGGTGTGGTAAGACTGTTACGTGCAGTCTTTGATATCTTACAATATTATACATAGGTAATTTTTTGTGCTTAAGGGAAAGTCATTATTGAGTTACTTCCCTTGAAAGTTGTGCCATCTCTTCGATCAAACTCCGCGGATAAATCCATTTTACTGCGATTTATTCGTTGTTTGGGTAATAATAGATTGTTCTTGCTTCAGAATATCTATGGCCTGAATTTATGTGTATTGTTTGTCTGAGTAGGACGAGTCTGTCTTATATCTGTATATCTTTACATATCTAAGTCGAACTATATGTTCTGTTGTCTCTAGAGAGGTCAAAGGCTATTCGGCGGATGTGTCGCTAGAGTGTGGTGTGATTTGGCTTCGTCCTGATAGGGACTGTGTGTTTCCTATGTCGGCCTGTCGCCGGGAAAAAGTGATCTCAGTATTTGTGGGGAAAGTGATAGTCGTCTAAACCTATCGTGTATGCTTTACCCCAGTGTTTATTCATATTGCCAAGGAATGGCAGTTTCATATTTCCTCTACCAAGGTAATCAAAGACACTCTTATGAACTCTCGATCGAAGCCACCATTTTCGATAGTTACGATTTGAATGTCTAAGAGAATATATTTGACTCGATGAAAACGACTTCGATTCCTAGCAGCACTATATTCTGTAGAATGCAGTCAATTGTTCATGATCAAATCTACAGAGCAATGCAATGTTTTATGAATGACTAACTTTAGGACAGATTCATTATCTGCATCCAAACGTGAGTGACAGTTCACGAGTGAAGCCATCTTGGAACCAAAACATGTAGCGACTTTCAAGAAGAGAAAGGGGATGCCCGTATTATCGCTTGTTTAGTCCAGAGATCACTGCTACACATGAGAACCCGTTATTAGCGGTTCAATATTATTATATGAAAAAAATATGTGCTGAACATTATGTGGGAGAATCGTCGCTAAACGAGATTAGGTTTAGAAGCCATCTGAAATATTGTTTATAAGCTGACGTGCTCAGTCAGTGAAGTCAGATGATTTATATGTATGGGCGATGCTGAGGGCTTGGCTACTGACAGTCCATTATAATATTAATCTACATGAGTGCCCATGTAACATAACATTGCAAGACCATTTATCCACTGTACTATGATGTATTATGCCAACCTGTGATTTGTCACTATCTGTGCTGTCGAGTGTGTACGTCCAATTAAACTTTAGAAAAGGTACACAGTCGTTGGTGTCGATGACTTCCAGTCATACATGAGTGTGAGAAAAGAACATTTGTCAACAACACGAACCCTTATCATCATTCGCACATTGTACACTCAATCCATGTCTACACACCACTGCGTAGGTCAAGTTGACATTCCATACACTACAGTGGAGCAAACAACACCATAGAGATCTTATCAACTGATGATGATGATGATGTCTGCTTCCATCCACTTATATCTATCTTTTGGTGGATATCATTAACGGGAATAAAAATCCAACATTATCAACCTTATCATTGTTAATTCCTAGACTATTTGCATAACACTTAACATATTCTTTGTCAGCAAGTCCTAAGGAACCCAAATATATAAGTTTTATGGGGCTAAGTGGCGGCGTTCAAAATATGTATTTTCTTCTAGGATAGTCGTGCTGTTACCACTTCCTCACTTCCAAACTTTTAGGGTGTCTGCTGTACTGTCAGACTAATGTCAGGATTTTAGACATAAAACAGTAGAATGTCATGTTTCCTAATAAGCGTTTTTCAGGTTTTTAAACATAACTCTCGTATTTGTAGTGTTTTTTATCACTGTCCATCTGAAAAAAGCTAGTGCTTGTGGCCTTACACGCGTGATGGTAGTAATTGTGTATCGCGAGACTGTGGTAGTATTGCCTGCGTTCCGGCTTTCAGCCCCTCCCTTTCTTTCTATCCTTAGTCCATCTGTCTTTCGTTTATGGTAACGTAGTGTATAAAATGACATGAATGGAATTTTAAATCTAGGTCAGCTGCGTATCTCAAGGTTTTTCTTAGAAAGGCAGTACACGTTTTATCGTAGAAAGCGGGTATTGAAGCAGTAGGCTTTTACTATCAACGTGAAACGTTACAATTTGCAGACGAAGCATAAAAGGGGAATCTCGAGTACCGTCATTGTGACAGCACTGTTCTTTACCATTCTTCTTTCCTTTTATTAAATTTATTTGTTAGGCTTTACATTTACCTTTTAATTTATATATGTGGATTTAGAATGTTTCACGACATCTCTTATAGTGACCTTTCTGATTTTTGTTTTTGCCTTAAGCCTTGCGAGGTTAAACAGTCGGCCTTCTAACCTAGTGTGAAGGCATATTCCTTCCCTTGCATTTGACAAGCTGACAAAATATGTTACTGAATCAATGTACATTTATGATTGATGAATATTTAAAATAAATTGTATGCTTAACATAACTCCTCAATGGGGGAGGGAGGTGGAGAGGGGAAGCAATAAAGCTACTTCATATTTAAAATTAAAACCGAATATATTACATTTTCAAGTAAATGCCCTGCTCGTGGAATCGTTGTAAGCACTGAAACAGAGTTGTCGTTAGGTGCGTGTTCAAAATTGCATGACACGTGAATGCTGATGTTTTTCTTCAATAATACACTTCCCAAAGTGTTTTTAAATGAAAATAATCTTAATTTCATCAATAAGTAATCAGTAAGTAATCAATATTATCAATATTAAGAAGAGTAGATAGAGACCGAAAAACACATAGAACTGATAACTGGAGGCAGAGATGAAAGGGATAAAGAAGATATGGAACTTTCAAGCCATAAATCGAGGATTCCTCAGCAAAAGAGAAGTTGGTAAGAAGACGAAAATGGCTATATACCGCTCCACCATGTCCCAGTCTTGACATATGGGTGCGAGTCATGGGCAATAACTACAACCCACAAAAGCCAGATCCAAACCTCAGAAATGAGGTATCTGAGGAAAGTGGTTGAAGTAACAAGAAGAGACATGGTCCGCAACCAGACGATACGTCAAGGCCTAAAAACCCAATGCCTGCAGACCCAAGTAGAACAGTCCCAATTGAGATGGTTTGGCCATGTCTGCAGAATGGGAGAAGATCGGCTACTACGACAAGCATGGGAAACTAAGAGCCAGTGATCCAGACCTCCAGGACGATCGAGAGTCCGCTGGGAGGACAACATTAGACAATCTTTGAAGGACCGAGGACTAGAGTGGAACCAAGCCAGGAGGAAGACAACCGGTAGAATAGTATGGCGCTCTCTCTTACAAACCTCTACACCTCACGGTAGAAGAGGAACGAATAAGTAAGTAAGAAATGAAAGGGATAAAGAAGACATAGAACTGATAACTGGAGGCAGACATGAAAGAGATAAAGAAAGAAGACATAGAACTGATAACTGGAGGCAGAAATGAAAGGGATAAAGAAAGAAGACATAGAACTGATAACTGGAGGCAGACATGAACGGGATAAAGAAAGAAGACATAGAACTGATAACTGGAGGCAGAAATAAAAGGGATAAAGAAAGAAGACATAGAACTGATAACTGGAGGCAGACATGAAAGGGATAAAGAAAGAAGACATAGAACTGATAACTGGAGGCAGAAATGAAAGGGATAAAGAAAGAAGACATAGAATTGATAACTGGAGGCAGAAATGAAAGGGATAAAAAAAGAAGACATAGAACTGATAACTGGAAGCAAAATGAAAGGGATAAAGAAAGAAGACATAGAACTGATAACTGGAGGCAGACATGAAAGGGACAAAGAAAGAAGACATAGAACTGATAACTGGAGGCAGAAATGAAAGGGATAAAGAAAGAAGTTGATGTCTGAGGGTGATCTTTGAACATATTCAAGTTGACTTCTGAGCGTGATCTTGAACATATTCAAGTTGACTTCTGAGGGTGATCTTTGAACATATTCAAGTTGATGTCTGAGGGTGATCTTTGAACATATTCAAGTTGACGTCTGAGGGTGATCTTTGAACATATTCAAGTTGACTTCTGAGGGTGATCTTGAACATATTCAAGTTGACTTCTGAGGGTGATCTTTGAACATATTCAAGTTGATGTCTGAGGGTGATCTTTGAACATATTCAAGTTGACGTCTGAGGGTGATCTTTGAACATATTCAAGTTGATGTCTGAGGGTGATCTTTGAACATATTCAAGTTGACTTCCGAGGGTGAACGAAGAAAATATGAAATGTTTTATTTAATTTAGCTTCTTCCTTGATTTTCTGATTGGGAAATCCATGATTTGGCCCAAGAATTTAACAAACAGTAACAAATTTAACAGGTTAGTTATAGTAAAATTCCCATATTTTACATTTCCTCACTTGCTGTTGACTAATAGACACCCCTAAACTGGACAGCTAAAAAAAGATAATACAATACTAGTGTTGCCATCATTACAAATCAAAATACTCGAACATGCAGATCGAATTCATCATATACAGCGTGATTGAACAGTCACTCCCAATATTTAAATTTGTGTATTCTCACCTGTATCTATTGGACATACGTGGAAATAATGTCAAAACAGAGAGTAGTAACTGCTATTTGACAACGTTTTGTTGATTTCCAGAAACAAAATCAAATCAAATCAAAATGGTCCATTAACTCTCGTTACGAGAGAAAGCAAAAAATGCTGCCCGCTGTAAGGTATTGTGTTGACCAGACAGGCAGGGCTGTCATAATACGGACAATACACTGGAATTGTCACATAAACTAGTGTCTTTATAATAGATTATGAATTGCTCAATATAAATTCTGCTAAAACCTTATGGTTAATGCCCCGAACATGATATTTCTTTTGGGATTTGAACTGCAGCTACAAATACATGTAATTATGGCAGTAAGAAATCATTATCTTTGGTGTTTGACGATTTGATGATGCTGTCGGTAAATTCACACAATTACGTTGAAATCCCACGGAAGTTTACAAGAAGAAAAATGAAATCAGGCGCGGACCTCTGAGAAAGCAAGGGTTAGACCTGAGATTATGTATGTAAGCCCCGTTTCAGGCACAGTTTCTTATTTCCCGAAATCTCTTCAACATCTGACAGAGCTGAGAAGATATCTGACTCTTATGGTTAAAAAACTTTCGCCACAACACAAGATGACTGAGAAGAAGCCAAAACTGATCGCTGTTGTGAGCGATTTGGAGATCGAAGTTTCAAACATCAGCAGACTTTGAAGTACCACTGTGGCTGGTGGTATGAAAGTATAAATCGGTAAGCTGACAAATAATGATAAAAATAGCCCCTTCAGTCATAACTGACTATGGGAATGCTCCGCTGAGGTGACAGCGCTCTGCTGCTTATTTTCCTGGTGTTTCTTTCGACGTTTTCTCCTCTCTTCTGCTTGCCGTGAGTGCTTCTTTTCACCCAATCTGAGGTAGCTCTGTAAAAAGTATCGCAACTTGGTGCGATCGGCAGGTTCATCCTCAAATGTTGCTGGATTTATGTCCAGTGCATTCATGTCTCTCTTGCACAAATATTTGAACCTCAGCTGCGGTCGCATAACTCTTCTTCTGCTATCTGCCAGTTGTCCGTAGAAGATATCTTGTGGAATATATACCGCATCTTCGGTCTTCATTGTGAGTTTGGAGTTTCTCCAAACACGCGTTGTGAGGTGGGCAAAGGTAGCTGCAGCTTTGCCAATGAGGCTGCCAACTTCTGTGTTCAGAGAGAGTTTGTCGTTGATGGTAGACCCTAGGTGTGTGAAGTGGTGCACCACTGCCAGTTCATAATTATCGATAGTGATAACTGGTGCAACATCCACATCCTGACTCAGCACATTTATTATCTTTAGACTTTAGACTTTAGACTTATTGTGAGACCAAAGTCCTTACCTGCTTGAGTGAAGCGATTCATCAAGCTCTGAAGCTCCTGTTAACTTTGAGTGACGACTGCAGAGTCATCAGCAAATGACAAGTCTCTTATAGTGACCTTTCTGATTTTTGTTTTTGCCTTAAGCCTTGCGAGGTTAAACAGTCGGCCTTCTAACCTAGTGTGAAGGCATATTCCTTCCCTTGCATTTGACAAGCTGACAAAATATGTTACTGAATCAGTGTACATTTATGATTGATGAATATTTAAAATAAATTGTATGCTTAACATAACTCCTCAATGGGGGAGGGAGGTGGAGAGAGGAAGCAATAAAGCTACTTCATATTTAAAATTAAAACCGAATATATTACATTTTCAAGTAAATGCCATGCTCGTGGAATCGTTGTAAGCACTGAAACAGAGTTGTCGTTAGGTGCGTGTTCAAAATTGCATGACACGTGAATGCTGATGTTTTTCTTCAATAATACACTTCCCAAAGTGTTTTTAAATGAAAATAATCTTAATTTCATCAATAAGTAATCAGTAAGTAATCAATATTATCAATATTAAGAAGAGTAGATAGAGACCGAAAAACACATAGAACTGATAACTGGAGGCAGAGATGAAAGGGATAAAGAAGATATGGAACTTTCAAGCCATAAATCGAGGATTCCTCAGCAAAAGAGAAGTTGGTAAGAAGACGAAAATGGCTATATACCGCTCCACCATGTCCCAGTCTTGACATATGGATGCGAGTCATGGGCAATAACTACAACCCACAAAAGCCAGATCCAAACCTCAGAAATGAGGTATCTGAGGAAAGTGGTTGAAGTAACAAGAAGAGACATGGTCCGCAACCAGACGATACGTCAAGGCCTAAAAACCCAATGCCTGCAGACCCAAGTAGAACAGTCCCAATTGAGATGGTTTGGCCATGTCTGCAGAATGGGAGAAGATCGGCTACTACGACAAGCATGGGAAACTAAGAGCCAGTGATCCAGACCTCCAGGACGATCGAGAGTCCGCTGGGAGGACAACATTAGACAATCTTTGAAGGACCGAGGACTAGAGTGGAACCAAGCCAGGAGGAAGACAACCGGTAGAATAGTATGGCGCTCTCTCTTACAAACCTCTACACCTCACGGTAGAAGAGAAACGAATAAGTAAGTAAGAAATGAAAGGGATAAAGAAGACATAGAACTGATAACTGGAGGCAGACATGAAAGGGATAAAGAAAGAAGACATAGAACTGATAACTGGAGGCAGAAATGAAAGGGATAAAGAAAGAAGACATAGAACTGATAACTGGAGGCAGACATGAAAGGGATAAAGAAAGAAGACATAGAACTGATAACTGGAGGCAGAAATAAAAGGGATAAAGAAAGAAGACATAGAATTGATAACTGGAGGCAGACATGAAAGGGATAAAGAAAGAAGACATAGAACTGATAACTGGAGGCAGAAATGAAAGGGATAAAGAAAGAAGACATAGAATTGATAACTGGAGGCAGAAATGAAAGGGATAAAGAAAGAAGACATAGAACTGATAACTGGAGGCAAAATGAAAGGGATAAAGAAAGAAGACATAGAACTGATAACTGGAGGCAGACATGAAAGGGATAAAGAAAGAAGACATAGAACTGATAACTGGAGGCAGAAATGAAAGGGATAAAGAAAGAAGACATAGAACTGATAACTGGAGGCAGAAATGAAAGGGATAAAGAAAGAAGACATAGAACTGATAACTGGAGGCAGACATGAAAGGGATAAAGAAAGAAGACATAGAACTGATAACTGGAGGCAGAAATGAAAGGGATAAAGAAAGAAGACATAGAACTGATAACTGGAGGCAGACATGAAAGGGATAAAGAAAGAAGACATAGAACTGATAACTGGAGGCAGAAATGAAAGGGATAAAGAAAGAAGACATAGAACTGATAACTGGAGGCAGAAATGAAAGGGATAAAGAAAGAAGACATAGAACTGATAACTGGAGGCAGAAATGAAAGGGATAAAGAAAGAAGACATAGAACTGATAACTGGAGGCAGACATGAAAGGGATAAAGAAAGAAGACATAGAACTGATAACTGGAGGCAGACATGAAAGGGATAAAGAAAGAAGACATAGAACTGATAACTGGAGGCAGAAATGAAAGGGATAAAGAAAGAAGACATAGAACTGATAACTGGAGGCAGAAATGAAAGGGATAAAGAAAGAAGACATAGAACTGATAACTGGAGGCAGAAATGAAAGGGATAAAGAAAGAAGACATAGAACTGATAACTGGAGGCAGAAATGAAAGGGATAAAGAAAGAAGACATAGAACTGATAACTGGGGGCAGACATGAAAGTGAAAAAGAAGACATGGGGTCGGACTTGAGCGTACGTCGAGGGACAATATAACTTAATGTAAATTTGTTGAAAGACTGTGCTTCTCAATTTAGTTACCAACCTTTCTTTTCTATCAGTTCCTATTTCTTTGAGACATACAGTTAGCTAGTCTTGATGGCCTCTGTCAAATATCTTCTTGTTGTTTCTGAATCACAAACAAATACGATTATTTTGACCTTTATCTATTGTGTGTGCTAATATTCTTACACAGAATGTTGCTTATCCTTTTTCCTCTGTTCTGTCGTCAGCCAAACTGCCCTTCACGAATTTCTACTATACTTTTTTTTTTTCTCTCTAGTATGGTCTTGAGCTATCCTTTAATTGTGTTACTAATCAGGCGGATTGTTTTAAAGTGTGAAAATTCTGCAGCTTTTTTTTATTGGGGGGGGGGGGGGGGGGGCCGCCCTGGCTTTAGTTTTCAGGGGGGTTACATACCTATGTCTTTATTATGTACGATCAAGTATATCCGTCAAAACAAGGATGGAGAAACATTAAAGCCAAGGTCTGAACATGTTTGCATCTGCAGCACATTTAGGAGACTCCGGATCTTGATTGGAACTCATTTTGTTGATTCTGTGCGAAATTATTTTAAAGAGTTGTGAACTTTATTTGAAGAATTGTAACGTTGCACACTTCTTTTCAAGGGACGAAATTTTCCACATTGAGCTCTCAAAGGAAAGCTATGAGACCGCAAAAAAAAAAATTAGGAAAAAAAACCAAACAAGCAAAACAAAAGCACTAAATATATGTAAATATATGACATTGTCAAATAATTGGGTTCGCTCTCTTTCCCTCTCCGGCAGTATTGTTATTTTAGAGTCATTGGTTGCACTTCTTCTCCATAATAATTTGTCTTCTCCGTTTACCTGACCATCCCTGCTGAGAGAGTGGACAGGTGATGCAATATTGACGGACAGTCGTGTTGGTAAAGTTCTCGTGTACCAAACCCTGGCCGCGCAGGATTAGCACGACGTGCGCCCAGCATGTTTATTTAGCGCTGATATGGCTATTGTGATTCACTAATTACTGTCGTGAAGAGTCACAGCCCAGATGGTTTAACACATAAGGAAAGGAAACCCGAGGCCTGTAAACAGTAAATTAATATTAGACAAACACCTAGTTGGCCGTGAGGTTAGTTTGATTCGCTTGTATAGCTAGGCGGTGTTGTCGTACGGAAGGTACGGGGTTCGAACCCTGGGTAAGCCACTCACGTCTGTTGTTTTTCTGTTGTCTAAGTGTTCTACTTCTTTATTTCTTACGAGTGCCTGAAAACATACCTTTATGTTTGTCTAATATTAATTTCCAGATGGTTTAACTAGGGTCGGTGTTTGCACAAGGACGGGAAGATAAATTACCCGTCTGCGGCCATATTACACACATGCGCCAGAAAGACGGAATGTTGTAATAACTTCCGGACAGAAGTGTTACAAGGACATTATTTGTGATAATGTAGGGAGTTGTATTGCAATCATTACCGCAAATCGACGGATATAACAATTCCTTATACGGAAAATAACCTTTTAAATAACATGCAGAATTTTCTTATGAGGAAATTTTTTTAATAGATGCCATCAAACCACGCATGATTCTAACTCTTGGCCAGCATTTCTTATTGGAGCCTGGTCTAAGTGGTATTGATGGTATTGTATGATGATGATGGTACTACATGTAAATTGTATGAGGCCAGCTGTGAAGGCTCCTGAGATAAAATGTAGTTGAGAATTATCAGAAGGCCTTTCTTGCTACCACTACGACCTCACACTTAATTTTTTTTTTCTTAATGAATGTGGCTACGTAAAGTGTCTAGGGTAATGATGTGTAATGTGGTGTGTTAGTTATAAATACACCCACAGACATTTAAGAAGACTAATAAGATTAACAAGTGTTAAAATACACTGAACTAACTCACGTGTATAAAGTTTTTGATATAATTATATTACATTTATTGGTTCTGGATCAAGTTTTATGTGACCAGAACTTGTTTTAAAAGAAGGATTGAAAATTTATGAAAAAAAATGCATGGAATGTTACATAATAAATGCAAGAGCGTACCTATTTAAGTACTAGACTAGTTAGTTTTATTAAAAAAAGTTCGAGTAGTCATCTCTTTGGGAGGATATTTACTGTTTGTGCTGTTGGGGTGGCCTCATCACACCTGTCTATATTGACTACACAATGTCCAGAAAATGGTGGGAATTTTTACGGGGATATTAGTCACTACCAATAGTTGGTGAATGTCCAGCAGACCAGAGGCTCACTCATCTTTTTGTAGCTCTGGTGCTGAAAACTTGCGGTCCCACCTCTCCGTGCTGGCGGGCAATAATGGTGGTCTCTGTCACAAGAACTGCACAGATACACTCGAGTACAGTCACCCACCGAATAGACTCTGCTTTGTTGTCGATAGAAACTCACAGCTCTGCAATCAAAGTATGGGCCATGTGTCAAAATCTATTCTCTACCCACGTCTGGACACAACACTGACACAACAACCACATCATACAGACAGGTCAGATCTCTCTGACCAAACAGCACAGTTACCATGGTGGGCCTACATCAGACAGATCCTCCCAGACCATAGATTCTGAAAAATATTTATTAGTTGTCGGCCCTAAAAGAAGATAGGTAACCTGTTTCAACGCTTGATCTATCTTGCATAATCCTTGCTGTAGTTTATGTACCTTGTTGGTCCCTAGACCCTGACTTGGGCGGGGGGTCTAGAGCAAATCCCTACTTGTTTGTAAGGCTAGATTTTGATATGGCAGTATCAAATCACTCGAACATGAAACAATATTCAAAATATATAAAGAAATAATTTCAATCTTACCAGATTATGAATACATAACACAGAATTGCTAGCAAAACTCAGCTGAGCTGCTGGCTATAGTATGGCGTCCCTAAATTTATTCACTGTCTTTCATATGGGAAAACACCACACTTTAAAATCTGTGTCTAACACTGAACAATTATTGAAGAATGACCCCACTTTCGCGTCTGAGCGCTAATGATATGATTGTCTGTGGCCAATCACTGCCTAGTTGTACTTTAAATTTCAAATTTCTACACTAAAGTCATTTCAGTCATGCTTCAGTCAAGTATGGATGGTTATCTGTTAGTCTGTCCGTCTCTACTTGTGTTTCTAAAAAAAATGTGCTTGATTTTTGAAGCAACCTTTCTCTCCCCTTAAAATTTTGTCGTAAAAAGTTATATTTAGACACAGCTACCGCTCAAAAACCCTCTCCTCCATAATAAGTAACTTTGAACACCTGCGTCCCCAAGGTCGTGTTTTGTGTGCAAATAACGACACTTTTTATTCAAGGCAGTCTGTCGATGATGTAAACTACACTGTCTTTTGTCATTATCTTCAATATTATCTATCCGTTTGTAAAATTAAGATCATATTATTTCATTGCTCAGAATAGGCCATCCGGCCAGCTAATTTTTATATTCCTAACATTAATATTAAGAAAAATTACTTTTTAAATTTTTGTAATTTTCCTACCATCCGCGTTCTGCCGCTCAATTCAAATCAAGGCTTGGTATCGCAAAACGTCCAATTCCGTACCTCGTGTCAATTTGGGGGACGTGAATTTTTTACTTTCCTCCATCCCCCCCCCCCATTGCGTCTCCTTAGCCTTTCCAGTCATATTTTTTTTCTTTTGATCCGCCGTTCCCCTCCTGTCTAGCAAGTCAATTTTATGGAGGGTGATGACCCGCGGTCTAGGCGATCATGTACATCAGCAGCCTACGCATTATGTTTTTATCCTTAAATGTTATCTTTTGAGTATTTTACCGTTGTATCTCTGTCAATTTCACTACACATCTCCCCACTTGAAAACATGCCTATGGCAAGTTCCAAAACCAGCGATACACATAGGTAAAATTACTCCTCACGTCTGCCACTACTCTAATTTTGATCACAGGGGTGCCGACTGAGGAAATCTGCACCGACATTCAATTTGCCTGGGATATATTGGATACTGAACTGATAAGGTTGAAGCAATAAAGACCACCTCAGCAATCTTGCGTTTTCATGCTTAGCCTGAGACAAGAACACGAGAGGCTGATGATCCGTCTCCACCACAAAAGTCCTACCATACAGATAGATTTGAAACTTCTTTATTGCCCAGATTAATGCTAAACATTCTTTTTCGCTTGTGGAGTATCCTTGTTCCGCCTTATTCAATTTACGGCTTGCATAAGCGACTGGTTTCAGTTCCCCATCAGGTGAAGATGATCTTTGCAACAAAGCCCCTCCGAGTCCCACATTACTTGCATCGGTTCTTAAGACAAAGTCCTGTGTCAAATCAGGCAGTTTGAGAATAGGCTTGCTAGTGAGTTTTTCCTTTAACTCTTGGAACGCTAGTTCACATTGTGCAGTCCAAATAATTTTATCTGGAAGTCCCTTGCGAGTCAGATCAGTCAGAGGAGCACAAATAGCGTTAAAATTCTTGATGTATTTCTGATAAAATCCGCATAACGACACAAATGATCGCACGTCTTTTTTTGTTTGCGGCCTAGGTGCTCTCTGCAGTTTTTCCAAGTTCTTAGGATCAGGGGTCATATTACCCTGATATACAGTGTGTCCCAAGAATTCCAACTCTTTGCATCCAATACAACATTTTGTTGGCCTAGCAGTTAAGTTCGCCTCCCGAAGTCTATCAAACAACATCTCCAGAGCTTCAATGTGTTCTTCAAAGGTCTCGGTGGCGACGAGAATATCATCCATGAAATTTGTGATACATGGGTTATTCAGGGGGTCCAACAATTTTCGCATCATCCTTGAAAACACACTCGGAGCATTTTTCAGTCCGAATGGTAGCATATTGAATTCATAATGTCCATCCGAAGTGCTAAAAGCCAAATAAGGTCTCACTTCAGGCTTCACTGGGATCTGGTAATAGCCTTTACTAAGATCCACCTTTGAAAAGTATTTTGCCTTGTTCAGTCTGGCAAATAGCTGTTTTGTGTCTGGTAATGGATCCACTTGTCCTTCTGTGACAGCATTCAGTTTCCTGTAATCTATGCACAGTCTGTGTTCCCCAGACGGTTTCCTCAACAAAACGACACTAGAACTAAAAGATGATTCACTGTGCGAAATAATCCCCTCCTTCAATAAATAATCTATTTCTTCCTTTAATGCCTTCTCCTTCGCGAACGGAATAGAATAGGCTCTCATACAGATTGGGTTTGAGTCTACCAGTTTCATGTCATACTGTAGCAAATTTGTATGGCCTGGTTTATCTGTTAATACATCTGTATGTTCCTCCAGAACCTTTTGAACTCTCTCCCTCTGGTTTTTAGTCAGGTGCTTACTGACTTTTACCTGTGCTGCTGTTTCACAAGGATGTAATGGGTATTCATGTGAGGTGAGTGGTTCCTTTTGCATCTGGGTTGCAATAGCTAAGGTCAATAAGGGGGTGCTTTCCTGGAGTGGTCTGTCCAGATACTTCTTTAACAGGTTTACATGATAAACTTTTTCCTTCCCCTTTTTGTCAATTTTATAGTTTGTTCTAGACACCTTCTCTAGAACCGTATATGGACCTTGCCAACCAATTTGTAATTTATTCTGGCTTCCGGGTAGTAAAAGCAGCACCTTCTCTCCGACTGCCAGTTCCCTGTCCTTTGCCTTCCTATTAAAGTATGCTGCATGTTTCTTCCTGGCTTGTTTCAAATTATCATTTGCCAGTTTCCATCCAGCTTTCAAACGAGTGGTCAGTTCGTTCACGTATTGATACGATGAGGTAACAGTCTCTTCCGCCTTCTCATCTGTCCAGGTCCTTAATAGAGCTTCTAAAGGCCCTTTTATTGGCCTCCCAAATAGCAGAGTTGCGGGAGCCATCCCGGTTGAACTATGTGGTACCTCCCGGTACGCAAACAATGCGGCGGGCAGGAATTGATCCCACAGATCCGGTTTTTCGTGTGCCAGCTTTCTCAGGATAGAAATGAGAGTCCCATTGAACCTCTCTACCTGGCCGTTCCCTTGTGGATGGTACGGACTACAATGAAAGTGCCTGGCTTGAAATAGCTTAAAAACTTCTTCCGTTAGTTTCCCCTTGAACTGAGAACCATTATCCGTCAAGATTTGATGCGGGAATCCTAATCGGGTAAATATTGTAAGTAGTGCCTCTGCTACATGTTTTGAATCAATTGATGGCAGGGCTACCGCCTCTCCCCACATAGAACAAGTGTCCACCAGAGTAAGGATGTAACTGTTCCTCCTCTTGGTCCGAGTGAGAGGTCCTACAATATCCACTGCAACCCTCTCAAAAGGTGTTCCCACTATGGGCATTTCCCCTAGAGTTGCAGGAGCAGTCCAGTGCTTTGGAGCTACCCTTTGACATTCTGGGCAGGATTTGACATATCTTTTTATATCCTCCGTTATCCCTGGCCAGAAGTAATGACAAGCTATACGCTGTCCGGTGGCGCTGATCCCCATGTGACCACTGAAGGGAATCGCATGTCCGAGTTCCATCACTTTATCTCTATATGAAATGGGAAGAACCAGCTGGTTGTGACCATTTGTTCCAGTTCCGGCCTTCCTGTATAAGAGTTTGTTCTTCATGAAATATTCCCCCTTGCTCGGAGGTGTGTGGCATTTGGGTAATTTTTTAAAACATGGCTGGAGTGTCCTATCCTCAGCCTGCGCCTTCCTCATCTCCTCTGGATGAGCATTTATAGGTTCACCTTCTTCCTCCTTCTTCTGTGACCTGGTCTGCACTGTCGCCATGATCACAGGTTTCTCGGGATTCCCCAAGAAGACGTATCTACACCCCAATATCAGAGGGTAGATTGGTTCATCTATCACTGCTGCTCTGATTTCTCCTTCCACATAGCGAGTTTTCACCGTTATCCTTGCGATGGGAAGTGTCATGAGTGGTATGTCCTTAGTCGCCCCTTGTATTTCCACTGTTTCTGTGGTATACTGACTTGGGTCCACTAGGCTAGACTTCACAACTGAATCATAATCCAAACCTGTATCATAAAGGCACCTTATGGTGACCCCATTACAAATAACATCCTCACAAACTGGGGGGTGATAAGGTTCCTGTTGTCCCTTAGGATTAACCTTTACTCTTTGCGTCCCCGACTTCATTGCAGCAATGTTTGAAGGTTTCCTTCTACAAAATTCGGTGTTATGGTTATCCTTCTTGCACCATTTGCACCATCTTTTTCCTTGGTTCAACGGTTTTCTTTCATTGAACTTTTGGTCATTGAACTGTGAGTTTCTGTCGCGATAGTCATTTCTTTGCCGCTCAAAGTTTGTCCTACCCTTATTTCCCTGCTCTCTATTATCAAATTTATTAAATTGCTGTGGAGCTTTAAAATTGTCTATGTGCTTCTTCTTAGCACCACTTACCTCTGCCTGAGCTGCCTGATACCTCTCAGCAACATTTAAAATTTCCCCCAACTTCTCTGCACCCTGTTCCATGAGAAATTTTCTCATGTCTGGAGCCATGGACTCTCTCAATTGCTCAATCATGATCATTTCTTTAAGATCTTGGGTCTTCCCCAGAGCCGTCCATTTCTCCAAATAGGTTTCTATTCTGGCAGAAAATTGGTGGTATGTCTCCCCAGACAACAGTTTGGCATTTCTGAATTTCTTACGATAAAATTCACCATTCTTTTCGTACCTTAATAACAAAGCCTGCTTTAACATGTCATAATTGTCTTGGTCTTCCCTGTTCATTTTGGCAAATACTTCGTAAGAAGTACCCCTCAATCCCTGTGATAGCTTTAAGCTCCACCTCTCTCTCTCTAACCCATATGTAGTAGCTAATAACTCAAAACGTCCTAGGTACCCCTCTATGTCATCGTCTTTTTCAACAAAATGGTCTAAATGAAACCCCATAGCTGAGTTTGAGGCTCCCATACTGGGCGTAGCATCTGAGGCAAAAGGGCTGGCACCATTTTCAGGGGCCGGGCCTTGTAATTCCAGCTCCCTTAGTCGTAATTCGTGCTCCCTCTGCAACCTTCTATCTTCTGCCTCCCTTTCGGCAGTCAACCTTTTTTCTTCTGCCTCCCTTTCGGCCTTTTTATCTTCTGCCTCCCTTTGCTGTCGTTTTTCTTCTGCCTCCCTTTGCTGTCGTTTTTTTCTTCTGCCTCCCTTTCGGCAGTCAGCCTTTTTTCTTCTGCCTCAATCTGCAGCCTCTTAATTTCTCTATCAGCCTCAATTTGTAACCTCTTCTCTTCAGCTACCTTTCTATCTTCCCTTTCAATATATTTATCACATTCAGTCGTTACGTATTGAATTAAAATTTGACCATCCATCCCCATCTCCTTCGCAGTGAGCACAGCAGCTGATCTAAACTTTGCTAGCTCTGCCATACTTTTTGGACAATATAATAATATACAAGATAAATCTCTAACCAGTAAATACACTAAGTACTTCTAATTACTATATGACTATAGTCTAACTAATTCTAACTAACCAGTTAACTAATTAATTATTACTGGCTGTGAAGATTCACCAACTTTTATCTGCAGGGACACTTTTAATTTTAAAGGAAATTTTACAATTTATTTCCCTACTTTTATTTCTCCCACCAGGAGATCCTAATTTTACTGTTGGGCTAATTATCCCTGGACAAGCCCCCAATTTATGTAGTGGTATTGATGGTATTGTATGATGATGATGGTACTACATGTAAATTGTATGAGGCCAGCTGTGAAGGCTCCTGAGATAAAATGTAGTTGAGAATTATCAGAAGGCCTTTCTTGCTACCACTACGACCTCACACTTAATTTTTTTTTTCTTAATGAATGTGGCTACGTAAAGTGTCTAGGGTAATGATGTGTAATGTGGTGTGTTAGTTATAAATACACCCACAGACATTTAAGAAGACTAATAAGATTAACAAGTGTTAAAATACACTGAACTAACTCACGTGTATAAAGTTTTTGATATAATTATATTACATTTATTGGTTCTGGATCAAGTTTTATGTGACCAGAACTTGTTTTAAAAGAAGGATTGAAAATTTATGAAAAAAAATGCATGGAATGTTACATAATAAATGCAAGAGCGTACCTATTTAAGTACTAGACTAGTTAGTTTTATTAAAAAAAGTTCGAGTAGTCATCTCTTTGGGAGGATATTTACTGTTTGTGCTGTTGGGGTGGCCTCATCACACCTGTCTATATTGACTACACAATGTCCAGAAAATGGTGGGAATTTTTACGGGGATATTAGTCACTACCAATAGTTGGTGAATGTCCAGCAGACCAGAGGCTCACTCATCTTTTTGTAGCTCTGGTGCTGAAAACTTGCGGTCCCACCTCTCCGTGCTGGCGGGCAATAATGGTGGTCTCTGTCACAAGAACTGCACAGATACACTCGAGTACAGTCACCCACCGAATAGACTCTGCTTTGTTGTCGATAGAAACTCACAGCTCTGCAATCAAAGTATGGGCCATGTGTCAAAATCTATTCTCTACCCACGTCTGGACACAACACTGACACAACAACCACATCATACAGACAGGTCAGATCTCTCTGACCAAACAGCACAGTTACCATGGTGGGCCTACATCAGACAGATCCTCCCAGACCATAGATTCTGAAAAATATTTATTAGTTGTCGGCCCTAAAAGAAGATAGGTAACCTGTTTCAAACGCTTGATCTATCTTGCATAATCCTTGCTGTAGTTTATGTACCTTGTTGGTCCCTAGACCCTGACTTGGGCGGGGGGTCTAGAGCAAATCCCTACTTGTTTGTAAGGCTAGATTTTGATATGGCAGTATCAAATCACTCGAACATGAAACAATATTCAAAATATATAAAGAAATAATTTCAATCTTACCAGATTATGAATACATAACACAGAATTGCTAGCAAAACTCAGCTGAGCTGCTGGCTATAGTATGGCGTCCCTAAATTTATTCACTGTCTTTCATATGGGAAAACACCACACTTTAAAATCTGTGTCTAACACTGAACAATTATTGAAGAATGACCCCACTTTCGCGTCTGAGCGCTAATGATATGATTGTCTGTGGCCAATCACTGCCTAGTTGTACTTTAAATTTCAAATTTCTACACTAAAGTCATTTCAGTCATGCTTCAGTCAAGTATGGATGGTTATCTGTTAGTCTGTCCGTCTCTACTTGTGTTTCTAAAAAAAATGTGCTTGATTTTTGAAGCAACCTTTCTCTCCCCTTAAAATTTTGTCGTAAAAAGTTATATTTAGACACAGCTACCGCTCAAAAACCCTCTCCTCCATAATAAGTAACTTTGAACACCTGCGTCCCCAAGGTCGTGTTTTGTGTGCAAATAACGACACTTTTTATTCAAGGCAGTCTGTCGATGATGTAAACTACACTGTCTTTTGTCATTATCTTCAATATTATCTATCCGTTTGTAAAATTAAGATCATATTATTTCATTGCTCAGAATAGGCCATCCGGCCAGCTAATTTTTATATTCCTAACATTAATATTAAGAAAAATTACTTTTTAAATTTTTGTAATTTTCCTACCATCCGCGTTCTGCCGCTCAATTCAAATCAAGGCTTGGTATCGCAAAACGTCCAATTCCGTACCTCGTGTCAATTTGGGGGACGTGAATTTTTACTTTCTTCCATCCCCCCCCCATTGCGTCTCCTTAGCCTTTCCAGTCATATTTTTTTTCTTTTGATCCGCCGTTCCCCTCCTGTCTAGCAAGTCAATTTTATGGAGGGTGATGACCCGCGGTCTAGGCGATCATGTACATCAGCAGCCTACGCATTATGTTTTTATCCTTAAATGTTATCTTTTGAGTATTTTACCGTTGTATCTCTGTCAATTTCACTACACCTGCCAGAGTTAAGAATAGAATCAGAATCCATTTATCGGACCGGACTTGTTTGAGCCTCTTGGGGACTTAAAAACCCAGGAAAACTCTATCATTATTAGCAAGGAAAACCGGAATCTGAGGAATCTGAGACACGGAGTCGAAGGGAGAACTTATTGTAAAGTAACAACACCCCAGAACACGTGTTAGAGGCATCTTCAACAAGTTGCCTTAGCTATTTCTCTGAGCCAGCAGTCTGTCTGAGATCCCAAAAACAATTTGGGGTAAGTTGTATATCTATAATTCTATGTTTTGCATTATTAACACATGAAATAATATGTATGTATTGACATGTGAATATTAATATGTGAAAATTGCTAAGTGGATGTCCAAGTCATTTGAGGCTGGCAGCCTCAGCATATAGAATGATGATTTCATGAACCACCACTGCAAGGGCTGGTGACTGCTTTATGCGAGTTTCTTATAGAGAACTAAAAGCAGAGATATTCCCAAGTTCCAAATGGAGCAGGGAGAGAATTATGAGAGAATGATGTACATACTTATTATATTATTAACATTTTCAACCAGTGTAGATGTAAATGTAAACATATTCACTCTAAAAGGAATGAAAGTTTCTAACCTTTTCAACCAATGTAAAGGTAAATATGTTGATATTTAGTTGGATATAATATATGTTGATAAAGTACACCAGAACACTCCTAGGCGGGAAGACAGGCGTCTATCATCATCAGTTGACAAGATCCCTATGGTGTTGCCTGCCCCACTGTAGTGTATGGAATGTCAACTTGACCTACGCAGTGTTGTGTAGACATGGATGGAGTGTATAATGTGCGAATGATGATAAGGGTTCGTGTTGTTGACAAATGTTCTCTTCTCACACTCATGTATGACCGGAAGTCATCGACACCAACGACTGTGTACCTTTTCTAAAGTTTAATTGGACGTACACACTCGACAGCACAGATAGTGACAAATCACAGGTTGCCATAATACATCATAGTACAGTGGACAAATGGTCTTGCAATGTTACATGGGCACTCATGTAGAATAATGGTATAATGGACTGTCAATAGCCAAGCACTCAGTATCGCCCATACATATATCATCTGACGTCACTGACTGAGCACGTCAGCTTGTAAACAATATTTCAGATGACTTCTAAACCTAATCTCGTTTAGCAACGATTCTTCAACATAATGTTCAGCACATATTTTTCCATATAATAATATTGAACCGCTAACAATGGGTTCTCATGTGTAGCAGTGATCTCTGGACTGATCAAGCGATAATACGGGCATCCCTTTTCTCTTCTTGAAAGTCCTACATGTTTTGGTTCCAAGATGGCTCCACTCGTGAACTGTCACTCACGTTTGAATACAGATAATGAATCTGTTCTAAAGTTAGTCATTCATACAACATTTCGTTGCTCTGTAGATTTGGTCATGAACAATAGACTGCATTCTACAGAATATAGTGCTGCTAGGAATCGAAGTCGTTTTTCATCGAGTCAAATATATTCTCTCTTAAACATTCAAATCGTAATTATCGACAATGGTGGCTTCGATCGAGAGTTCATAAGAGTATCTTTGATTACCTTGGTAGAGGGAATATGAAACTGCCATTCCTTGGCAAGATGAATAAACACTGGGGTAAAGCATACACGATAGGTCTAGACGACTATCACTTTCCCCAAAACCACTGAGATCACTTTTTCAAGGCATCAAGCCGACATAGCAAAACACACACAGTCCCTATCAGGACGAAGCCAAATCACACCACTCAAGCCACACATCCGCCGAATAGCCTTTGACCTCTCTAGAGACAACAGAACATATAGTTCGACTTAGATATGTAAAGATATACAGATATAAGACAGACTTGTCCTACTCAGACAAACAATACACATAAATTCAGGCCATAGATATTCTGAAGCAAGAACAATCTATTATTACCCAAACAACGAATAAATCGCAGTAAAATGTATTTATCCGCGGAGTTCAAGGGAAGTAACTCAATAATGACTTTCCCTTAAGCACTAAAAAATTACCTATGTATAATATTGTAAGATATCAAAGACTGCACGTAACAGTCTTACCACACCTCCCGGAAAAAAAAAAAATGGAACATTTTTTTTTTTTTTTGAAATACATCTAGGAGCAACGTACAATAGGCTCACAACGCATGAATAATGCGCAGATGAAAATATCAGGAATACCTATAACGCCTAATATGAGGCTAAGTCGACTTATGGAGCGACTGGTGAGAATGTGTCTCATAAACTGAGAGAAATTATTTCTCTACAAGTATATATTTTTCCAGGAAGGTGTCATCAAAGTATAATACAATTCTGGCAATTACACAATGCCTAAAAAATTCATATCATCACTACGTATTAGATATCTTAAATTTATGATTTATGAAGTAAAAATCATCAAAGCACAGCGGTGAATAAACATACATGAACCGCTATGTAGTGATACAATCATTATATTATTAAATTACAAATGTGTATCTATCATGATATAGAAAAGGAACTACTATAGAACTAGACATATCAAGAAGTCTAAGCCCTAATAGTTATGTGGAATCATGTGGGCATCTTGACAGAATGTCTGCCATCACATTATCTGATCCCCGAATAGCTCGCACAGAGAAATGAAAAGGTTGAAGAGCAATTGCATATCGAGTAGACCTCGAGCTCTTCAAATTCTTACTCTGTATAGCAGTAAGAGCTTTTTGGTCTGTTTCTACTATGAAATGTGCGCCTAGAAGGAATCTCTGTAGTTTGAGGATCGACCAAACCATAGCTAATAGCTCACGGTCTAAAACCGAATAATTCCTTTCTGCCGCATTAAGTTTTCTGGAAATATACATTACAGGATGCAGAGTTCCAGAGTACTCTTGCATTAGTGCCGCTCCAATCCCAGTGGATGAAGCGTCACTACGAAGAACGAATGTCTTATCTTTAGTGGGTAGCACTAAAATAGGTGTGTGTTGAAAACAGTGTTTTAATCTTATCCAGAGAGCATTGGCATTCCTGAGACCAGTGGACCACATTAGGCGAACCTTTCTTTAGAAGTGTTGAGAGAGGTGCCATGATAGAGGATAGATTCTGAATGAATCTGCCATAAAATTGAATAAGACCTAACAGACTTCTCACCTGTTTTTTTAGTCTTAGGGATTGAGATGTTAAGTATCTTACTAGTATTATGGTCCTCTGTCTTTAGGAAACCATGACCAACTCGGTGGCCTAGGAAAGAAATTTCGCTAAAACCAATATAGGCTTTAGAGGGTTTCGCTGTCAGGTTGTGCTCACGCAAAGTAGACAGCAATTCATCTAACCCTGAATAGTGATCTTCCCAAGTATCGCTGAAAAGACAGATGTCGTCTAGATATGCAATGACATCTGACCGATAAGATAGGATTCGGCGCATCATGCGTACGAACGTAGCTGGTGCGTTCATAAGACCGAAAGGCATAAAATTCCATTGGAACAAACCTCTAGGTGTTGAAAAAGCCGTGAGAGGTTTGGCGCGTTCAGATAAAGGAACTTGCCAATATCCCTTAGACAAATCAAGTTTAGTGAAAAAATGAGATTTGGAGAGTCGAGTAAGTAGCTCTTCCAGTAAAGGCATAGGTTCGGCATCGAACTTCGTTACTTGATTCAATTTTCGATAGTCAACGCAAAGACGTATGTTATTGTCTTTTTTACGCACAATAACCATCGGCGAAGAATACGCAGAGGTGGATGGTTCGATTATTATTTTCAAATCTATCATCACATCCAACTCTTTCTCGACCTGTGCTTGGAAATGTATAGGTATAGGATAAGGTCTAACCCTAATAGGAGTATGGTCAGTTAGCACAATGTCATGTTGAATGACATTAGTTTGTCCAGGGATGTCAGTGAGTACATCCTGAAATGTTTGCAACATAGTTGAAACTTGTCGCTGTTCTCCTAGAGACAAATCAGGAGAGACAGTAACGTTCTTCCATGATTCACTGGAATGAAGTGGGATCATTGGAAGAGGAAGATTTACATCTGAAAAACTTGTTTCCTCATCCTGTATCACGGACAGTGATGAGTAATGACCATGTGGTACTGGAGAATTGTCCGTTGCTTGGAAAATGGGTTGCAAATAATCCGGACGTTCATGGAATTCAGTAAGCATATTGATGTGGAAGGTTTTATGCTTCCCATCAATATCGACAATATAGTCGACATCGGAAATTTTCGATATTATATCGTACGGACCTTTCCAAGAAATAAGTAATCTGTTTTCCCTACAAGGTAGTAATACAAATGCTTTGTCACCAGGACAAAGTTGTCGTAAGCATCTCTTCTTATTGGCAAATTGCCTTGCCTTCTGTTTCGCAAATTCAGAAGAAGAAGTTGCTAATTTGCATGCTTCGATAATCTTTTGTCTCAACGCGATGACATATTCGTAGGATGACTTTGTGTCATCGTCAATATTGTCAGATGTTATGAGATCGTGAAGCAACGACATAGGGCCACGCGGACGCGCGCCAAAGACGAGTTCAAAGGGAGAAAATCCCGTATGTTCATTGGGTACCTCTCTGTAAGCGAAGAGGGCCGCAGGTAAAACTCTGTCCCAGTCTTGAGGATGATCCTCAGTTATCTTCCCCAGTAAGTTTTTAAGTGTTCTATTAAGGCGTTCGACCATACCATTAGACATTGGATGGTAGATACTACTTAAAGATCTATCTATCTGCAGGGTAGACATTACTTGAGACATGGTATCTGATATTAGTTGGGTGCCATGGTCTGACAATATCTCTCCGGGGAACCCCAGACGAGAAAATATAAGCCAAAGAGCATCTGCAATATCAGCAGTAGTAATGCTCTTCAGAGGAATAGCCTCTGGCCAACGTGTGCACATATCAACACACGTCAAGATAAACTGATGTCCTCTGGCAGACTTGATCTTAAATGGACCAATAATGTCTATGGCCATTTTTTGAAACGGCCGAATAGGAATGTCCGCCGCCTGAATGGGTGCAGCATGCCGTGGACCTTTGGATTTAACTTCCTGACATACTTTACAAGATTGACAATAAATCCGTATGTCCTTGTTTACCAATGGCCAAAAGAAAGCCGCAAGGACTCTTGACTTAGTACGGGAAAAACCCATGTGTCCAGCACACTGAGAGTCGTGAGCGTGCTGCAAAATTTTAACTCTCAAATTCTTGGGAACCAGGATTTGAGAATGACTTGACGTAATGGAGTCTTGAACCATACGTACAAGTACGCCATTCTTCTTTGTAATCCACGATTTACGACTTGTGTCCTTATTCGGATCACCTTTAGTTGCAAGAATGAAGAATTTCTTCAGAGTGGGATCATCTTCTTGCTGTTTTATAAACGAGTCACGAGAAATTACCAAGGGATTATCTTGGTTATGCACTTCATTATCTTCAGTAGATGAAGTTTGAGGCACATTAAGAGCCTGAGCTCTAGTGACTACAGCGTTAGCAATCTGCATGTTTTGCCTTTCCCAAGTGGAAATTTGTTGCGGAGTACATTCCTTGACTCCATGAATGCGACCGATGATGAGGTCAGCGATCGGATTCGGAAGAAGACATGCGTGTACATCTCCTGTAAAGAAAGGAGTAGCAATCCTAATGATAGCGGTAGAGTATTTCTCTACTGTGCCGCCAAATGTTACACATTTGACTACTTGTCCAGTGGCACGGGAAGGATCTACGAGTGACTGCCTAACACCAATTGTGGTGCATCCAGAATCAAATAGCACAGAGACTGGATTGTTATTCACTAAACCCTTATGTAAGACAAGAGACCCTCTTCCATCATGCGCGACTGATGCTGGAAGAGCAGGAAGAGGATGGCCACAGCTTAAAGTAGTCACTGTGGTTGGCTCAAATAACGTTTTGCATTGGGGGCACTGAGATGCTCTCCCAAAATCAAAAGCGGCACATGCCATATTACTAGCATCATTATTATCTTTACTCTGTTTATAGGCTTCATGGGACTCTTGTTGTGCAGAGTTTGCCTGAAAATGTGGTTTATGTCTTTTGTATTGAGATCTACCTCGGTTATTATCACCTCTGTAGTTATTGTTACCTCTATTGTAACCCCTATTTGGGTTTGAGTCATAGTACCCTTGGTTACCATTATCATATTCATTATAATGAGTATCTCTGTAATTATGATCTTGTTGACTCCAAGACGGATAACCCTGATAGTTTCTATAATTACTTCCTCTACGGAAATTCCTATAATTATGACCACCCCTGTGTCGAGAGCTATCAGGTCGTCTCCAGTTCTTTGAAGAAGAACCCTGAAATGATTGGTTACCTTGGTTTTGATAACTATTATGGTTACCTTTTTTTTTTCAAATCTGTTTTGAGGTCCCTGAAATCTGTGTGAATAATTGGGATTGTATGGTGTTGCTGAAGCAACTGGCATACTCTCCTTAATCTTAGTGTTGCCAAAAGTCACGTCGGGGTGTGCAGTGACATATTGGGAACAATATTCTTCCATTTCTTTTAGAGATTTGGGTTTACGCTCATGTATAAATTCAAGGAAAGGTTTGTTCACACATGACATAATCTTATCTCTGAGCAACAAATCCATAAGTCCTTCATACGTTTTTTTTCTGTTTTGGAAAGCTCAATCCAACGATCAACTGTGAGACGTGCCTTTGCAGTGAATTCTGAGAATTCTACACCCGTCTCAGGTACCATCGTCTTAAATAAAAGGCGATAGCCTTCCTCACTTAGCTGATATTTTTTTATCAAAGCCGCCCTAATGACATCATAATTATCCTTATCTGCTTCTCCTACAAGGCATAATCTAGTCAAAGATTCACCTTTCAAGTTTTCTGATAACTGATTAGCGTATTGTGATTTATCCACATTATGTGTACGACAAGAACGTTCAAATCTATCCAGCCAGAATGTAATATCGTCACTGGACTGATTGAACGGTGGAACCTTAACCTTGTAAGTAGAAGGTTTACCATTACCACTAGATGCCTGATTAACATTACTCATACTTGTCAATCTCAATTTCTCCAACTCAAATTCATGTTCTCTTATTGCTTTTTTCTCTTCAGCATCTAATCTTTTTTGTTCAGCCTCCCTGTCTAATCTTTTTTGTTCAGCCGCAGCTTCTCTTTCCAATTTTTTTTGTTCAGCTTCAAATCTCCTTTCCTCTACCTGCATCTGCAATTTCTTTTGTTCAGCAGCAGCCTCAGCTTCTTTTTCTAATCTTTTCTCTTCCGCCATAGCTTTTCTTTCTTCTGCAGCTAATCTTTTCTCTTCTGCAGCTAATGCTTTGTCATATTGAGCAACTGCCCATTGTTCTAATTGTTGACCAGTCTTATCAAGAGCTTTCCCTTGAGTAATGAAATAATCTAGAGTAGACATGATGCCTAACAATAATACTAATCACCTGAATCAATAATAATACCCCAAGTTCTCAATGACCTGATTAATCAGTATACTATCCCAATATCTGTGGGTCACAAGCCTTTAATAAGGTCTTGTATAATAGTAATAATAATCAGGTACTGGTCTATACCATAATCCAAGTGCAGTGCACAGGCAATTGTGTCTTATGAAATATACCCATATAAAACATATGTCAACCAACAGAATACATAAAGTACAAATAGGACTGACAATACAAGAACGTTTGCAGAAATCAAAATAAATCAAATAGGGAAATCAATGAAGATAATCACTGAATCTGCAAAGAATAACAACACAAATGACGTCACAATATATGAATATAAATTATGAATAGAACTGAAAGATAGAAAAGGTTAGACCAACAAATTACAAACAAATCAAAACAAAACTAAAGAACAAAGAAATATTACAAAAATAACAATAATTACAGACTTCACAGCTAACACAAAAGCAACAGTTGTCGCAGCAAATTTTCAATCAAGAAAATTGCACCTATAGAAAACGCCCACAACGGACCCTCTATGACGTGGGATACTCTGTTGTGAGGACGCCGCCCAACCTTAAACACAACCCGCTGACATAGAAACTAACATACTATACAAACAAATAACATGTAAACATAAATATATATAAATTATGTGTATGATAGTATGTGTTGCAAAATAGGCTCAGTCTTACAGTAATGGCAAAGTTATTTTTCATGAAAACAAACAAACTGCCACTTTATTCAATTAAACATTCTGGCCTTAAATATTAAAGTTCATATATGGCAAACAAGAAGATCCATCGATGAAACCAGGACTTCTTAGTTCACAAATACTGTCTTTCTGTTAACACTGACAAGAATTGATCCAACTGTTCTGTGAAACTCTATAATGTCTAATGTAAAAAATGTCAACAACGCTGACCTACATACTGCATTCACTTGACAGGTCACGTGACGAAGCGTTGACAAAGAGCAAACCAATACTGCAAGTGTGTCGTATCAGCCACAGGAAACGGTCTGGTATCGGTAATCTGTTGACTTCTGAATTTCTGCGAGGTCAAACCCAGAAAGCTGGTCCACCAGTTGATAAAGTTGATATTTAGTTGGATATAATATATGTTGATAAAGTACACCAGAACACTCCTAGGCGGGAAGACAGGCGTCTATATCATCATCAGTTGACAAGATCCCTATGGTGTTGCCTGCCCCACTGTAGTGTATGGAATGTCAACTTGACCTACGCAGTGTTGTGTAGACATGGATGGAGTGTATAATGTGCGAATGATGATAAGGGTTCGTGTTGTTGACAAATGTTCTCTTCTCACACTCATGTATGACCGGAAGTCATCGACACCAACGACTGTGTACCTTTTCTAAAGTTTAATTGGACGTACACACTCGACAGCACAGATAGTGACAAATCACAGGTTGCCATAATACATCATAGTACAGTGGACAAATGGTCTTGCAATGTTACATGGGCACTCATGTAGAATAATGGTATAATGGACTGTCAATAGCCAAGCACTCAGTATCGCCCATACATATATCATCTGACGTCACTGACTGAGCACGTCAGCTTGTAAACAATATTTCAGATGACTTCTAAACCTAATCTCGTTTAGCAACGATTCTTCAACATAATGTTCAGCACATATTTTTCCATATAATAATATTGAACCGCTAACAATGGGTTCTCATGTGTAGCAGTGATCTCTGGACTGATCAAGCGATAATACGGGCATCCCTTTTCTCTTCTTGAAAGTCCTACATGTTTTGGTTCCAAGATGGCTCCACTCGTGAACTGTCACTCACGTTTGAATACAGATAATGAATCTGTTCTAAAGTTAGTCATTCATACAACATTTCGTTGCTCTGTAGATTTGGTCATGAACAATAGACTGCATTCTACAGAATATAGTGCTGCTAGGAATCGAAGTCGTTTTTCATCGAGTCAAATATATTCTCTTAAACATTCAAATCGTAATTATCGACAATGGTGGCTTCGATCGAGAGTTCATAAGAGTATCTTTGATTACCTTGGTAGAGGGAATATGAAACTGCCATTCCTTGGCAAGATGAATAAACACTGGGGTAAAGCATACACGATAGGTCTAGACGACTATCACTTTCCCCAAAACCACTGAGATCACTTTTTCAAGGCATCAAGCCGACATAGCAAAACACACACAGTCCCTATCAGGACGAAGCCAAATCACACCACTCAAGCCACACATCCGCCGAATAGCCTTTGACCTCTCTAGAGACAACAGAACATATAGTTCGACTTAGATATGTAAAGATATACAGATATAAGACAGACTTGTCCTACTCAGACAAACAATACACATAAATTCAGGCCATAGATATTCTGAAGCAAGAACAATCTATTATTACCCAAACAACGAATAAATCGCAGTAAAATGTATTTATCCGCGGAGTTCAAGGGGACTGCACGTAACAGGCTCATGAGTGTGTGTCAGGAAAACGCAATACTCAAGAGGGTATTTGTTCTCTTCTTTTGTGACACTAGTCGGTGGTACCAACTGAGGGTACTATCTCTGGAACAAGTGAGAGTATAAGTGGCCTGAAGGCGACGCTAGACACCATCATCAGATGGGTCTTAGAAACGTGGGACCAGCTTGATAGTTACTCCCTGACACTTCTTGGAACGTGCTACAACTTTCAAACTTGACCAGTGACAAGTGTGATCCAGTCATCTATCTGCAAAGAATCAAACATCAACTGGAGCAGAACAGACAAACTCATTGGAAGCTAAGTAGGAACATAAAAGCTGCCAAGTGAACTATCCAATTTTTAACGCCATAACGTCACCCAGTGATGATAACTTTTTCTGTAAGGAATTATTCATATTTATAACTGTTAAAACATAATTTATTATTAAATTTGTACTTGTATAAAGACAAATCTAAAGTTGATTTAATCATTGTGAATGTACTACAACCGTATGTCTCAGACAATTTCTTAAATACACTTAAACAAAGCTATACAATTATAATAAGAGGAATTTCGCTGAATTAACTAAGTGGGGGGGGGGGGGGGGGGCCCTTGAACGAGCTAACGAGTTATAGGAAAACCCTATCTTCACAAAAGTTGACGGCAGATACTAGAGTTAACATTTGCTCAACCTCATGCAGCATTGTTCTCGCTTTTCTCAATATCTTATGAACACTACCTTGAGGTAGAAGCATCATTATCCTTCTACCTACAACTCTGCCAAGAGTAATCTTGTTCGAAGGTAGACCCCTTTGAAGACCGACATTAGTTACTCTTGAGTTTTGGCCACTGTTGGACGGACCACTACTGCAGAGCTAAGGTGAGGCACTACACAAATAGCCACATTCCCATCCCATAATTCTTCTATTATTTATGACCAAACTACAAATATAGATAGCTTATCTAGCTATCTAAAATAGCTTAAAGGCCTTATATGTTTATTATTTATGACCAAACTACGCAGAAAAACACTTCTACAACATCACACTCCAACAGCTAACAACAAACGGACTTCTCATTGACAGTCAGCCAGGGACTTCTCATTGACAGTCAGCCAGGGACTTCTCATTGACAGTCAGCAAGGGACAGTCAGCCAGGGACAGTCAGCCAGGTTTTACACCCAAACATTTCTTGCAAACATCATCAACCTTTCAACTCCTCGGGGAGCAAAGGCCCGCAACAAACTTATGCCAAGTCTTCCTGTCACGTGCCATCAGGTCAAGGCCTTTCCGTGACTTCTTCATCCATTTCATATCTGTCTCCAGTTCTCTTCACCATGTGTTCCTCGGTTTCCCTCTACCTGTCTTACCCACGGGATTCCATAGCAAGGACTACCTTGTAATGCTATCAACATGTTTCCTCAATATGTGTCCTATCCATCCACAGCGTCTTCTTCTCATCTCTTGTTCCACAGGCACTTGTCTGATTCTTGTCATCAGTTCCACATTTGTGATCTTGTCATACCATTTCAATCCTTTTATTCTAAGCAAGCACCCATTTATGGAAATCTGTAGCTTTTTGGTTGATGTTTCTGTTGTTCTCAGCGTTGCACACAGCCTTTGCTAAAATGCAGAGTTGTGGAGTTGGCCAACAATTTTCCGAATTCGACTCCTGAAATGTAGAAACTCCGACTCCCAAATCCAACAACAGTTTTCTTTACTAGTACTGTGGCATTAAATTCGAAGTCCGGACATTTTTTACCGACTCCAATTCCACTTTTAAAAAAAACCGCCGATTCAACAACTTCGACTCCCGACTACACAACTTTGCTAAAATGGCAGACAAGTGGCTCACAAACGTAGACGATGAAAAATTATGTGGTGCTGCTTTTGTTGACTTCAAAAATGTATTGACATCAGATTGCTCAAGGATAGATACAGGGGTCCCACAGGGTTCTTTTCTTTGACCCAGGGGCGGACTGTCATTAATCTGGGCCCAAGGGCAAGAAGGGTTATTTGCCCCTAACCACCCATTCGATATATATGTAGGCTAGATAAAAATAGGTTCCATATTCCTGTAGGCCCTCGAGCACTGTCTGCCTGTCCGGCCGCTCAGTCTTCCCCTGCTTTATTCTTCTCATTATCAACGACCACCCACTAGAACTGTAAAAAATGCAACATATAACCTCCTCGCAGATGACTGTACTATCTACATCAGCTACAAGAACTACATGCAACTAAAATAGATTTTTCAAAGCGACGTAGACAACCTAATCAATTGGAGCTATACGAATTGTACGCCTATACACACCGCAAGAAAAGGCGAAATCGATAGTGAGTATATTAGACAGGAACTCCTGAGCTTCACAAAACGATGGGTCTATCTACTTGCAGGATCTCTGCCAAGAGAGCATGTAGCAGAACGCGAAGTTCTAAGATTGATGATTGGCCAGCACTTAACGTAGCTCTAGCCTGTAAGGGTAGTCCTATAGCATATATTGCTGTGAGGAGTGAAGTGTCAGAGACTCCACTATACTAGGCGCAGCTTTTTTAATGAGGTGGGGGTGACCAGTTTTCATCCTCTCTGTGCTGTATGTAACTGAATATGTTATTTTAACAAACAAACAAAAACAACGTCCAAAATAAAATACTCGTGACTCAGACACTTTGCTATTTTTATACAATCAAACAGTACACTTTAGCTCCCCAAGGTCCATAGCCACACAACAAAGACGTGCTAAGTCCTCCTGTCGCGTGCTATCAGCTCAAGTTATTTCCATTGCTTCCTCTCTTTCCCTGGGGATTCCAGAACAAGGACTACCTTGTAATGCTATCAACAAGTTTCCTCAATGTGTGTCCTATGCATTACTAGCCTCTTCTTCTCATCTCTTGTACCACCGGCACTTATCTGGTTGTTGTCCCCATTGGTGACATTGTCACGTGTCACTTATAAAAAAATCATCTGTAATTCTTATCATGGGGATTTCAGGTTTGTCTTGTAGTGCTATCAACTGGTTTCTTCAGGTCATATCCATCGCCAGCCCATTCTTCTATTCCACGTGTTATAATTATCTTTATAGTTTTCTTAAGTAATGGAAACATTTAAATTTACCGATTATTTAGAACTGAACTACCAGCTAAGGCGCCATATTATAAATAAGCACTTTATAAAACTGTCTTGACAAACGTCCCCGAAGACATAGACAAGCACGTTCAAACAAAACACATCTACATGCGGAATCCTTTTGATGCCAATATGACCTGATTCTTCTCTTTGAAACCCCCAAAGCGTCTCGAGCCATGTACACACAGATATAAATATACATGAGGATATCATCATCACCATTCTCCTTTTCGCCCCTGTGGAGCATAGAACCACCACTACAACTGGTTTCCTTACAGGAAGCCCAACCCAAACATTCACATACTCGTGTAGCGGTGGTTGTTATAGTAATATGTTTTCCAGGATGAAGATGTCAGCTACATTTACAAGCTCGTATTAGTCGACTAAAAAACGTTCTTGTCTGCTTTAAAAACAATACTTTATTTTGATTATGATTGGGTAATGTCATTGTATGCTGTTATGTAACCTTTATAACGTTGTATACGTTTAATTTAATACTTAAAGTAACATGTGGGAATGAAAGGGTAAAGTATGCAAGATAAGTGGGAATGGAAGGACAGAATGTTAGACGGGCCTGCGCGCCCAATTCTTAACCCTTTGAAAATAAAGTTCGTTCGTTCGTACGTTCATACTCTTCTTTCTCTGTATCAACATAGACACCCCAGGAAGAACACGGGGACAGACAGATACAAAAACATAGACGCATATAAACAGTTTTCCGTCAATGTTTTACCCTGTTCGATTCTAACCTACCCGTTTCCGTCACACCCCTACGAAATGAACGCACACGAGTGAGTTTCGTTAGAGAGACACGCGCTGAATGTGTGTGTGAGTGAGGAGATAACTAAACGAACATCTAGGCGGCCCCTGACAAATTAGTAGCAACACTAGGATTCATCTTTCAAGCCAGTCTTGTAAACTACTGGAATAATCTTGTGAATAAACGCCAGAATATTGTGAGTTGAATGAAATAGAAGGACTCGTTTTTGGTATACGCAGTGAGTAAGTAATTGTTATAATGATAGTTTACAATCATCTTTATCATCATTAAGTGCCGTGTCGTTGGCGATTATGTCTATCCATATCTTCGGGCATTTTGTCTTGTTCTGTCTATTGTGTTGCTGACTTCCTCCGTGCCGCGTTGCTTTCCGGTATCTTCTCTCTTACTCTGTGTTATTTCTGGAGGTGTGTGTGTGTGTGTGGGAGGGGGGGGTGTTTATGAGGAGACAGAGAAAGAATATAGCGACTGCTCCCTTAAGCACGACGTAAGTTGTTTTTTTTTTTTTTTTTATTTTTTTTTTTTTATTGTCACAATGCGTTCTAACTACTCTTTTTTTCCACTGTCACAATGTGTTCTAAAATATTTTTGTCAGCTGTCACAATGTGTTCTAATTCTGTTTTCAGTTGTCACAATGTGTTTTAACTATTTAATTTTTGTCATTGTCACAATGTGTTCTAAATACTTTCTTTTTTCTATTGTCAAAGTGCTTTACAACTACTTTTTTTTTTCTATTGTCACAATGAGTTCTAACTACTTATTTTTTTCCATTGTCACATTGTCTTCTTACTACTTACGTTTTTTTCCATTGTCACAATGTGTTCCAAGTACTTTCATTTTGTCGATCCTTCTTCTTCTTCTTCGTACACTCTCAGACGTCCACTTGAATGTTCTCAAAGAAAGCAGTAGTCAGTTTGAGCCTATTTGAAGCTCTGTAGTGACGTCATCATGGAGCGGCGTACGTGGGCCTGTGGCCCAGTACATCTGATTTCAACGGGCATTTATTTCGGGTTGCCTACCTTAGCCTTTGACTGTCCCCAGTCTACCTGCAAGGCAGCAGTGTGGTCTCACTGACTGACTGGATTCTAAAAAAACATGTAGAGAATCACCAACGTCAAAAAACAATGTCCGACATATTGGACATCCAGACGGAGTAAAAGTGTACACTGAGCGACACTGCTATTGTTAACACAGACGCTACATGCTACCGGGTTGCCGCACGATAAGGTCGCAAACAAGGACATGATAAAATACAAGGCAGATCTCACTGGGATGTAGGAAATGACCATCTTGCTAAAGATTAAGACACGGACAGTGATGTAATATTTCCAACAGATGAAAATGGGTATAATAAACAATTACAAGGAAATAACATCTGGGAGGAGACTATAATGTTATATCTGTGACGTAATTAGTTTGTAAACATGATAGGTGAAACGGATGATGCGAGGCCTTATATGGACATGAAAGACAGGCAAATGAATTTGTAAATGACATGTAAAGAAAATATCATGAGTGTCATGCATAATGTTCTGCAGATGAGGATAGTGGAGGAAAAAAGACCCCTACCGATATCAGACACTAATTTGTGGTTGGATTAGCATGAAAGTGCTAAATTAACCATTTATGATTGGAGTTTTTTCCAGCGAAACCACATAGGCGTGTGAGCGAAAATGTCGATTATAATCTGCAACATTTTGGGACTTTTCCACTGCATTTCCATCTCGTCAAGAAAACATTTCAGCTGCCAGGATAACGAATAGAAACACGATTTAAGACGGCCTCTTAAAACCAGTGGCCCGACACTTTTCGGACGTTTTCTGTGTGCAAGGAGTCTGTAAATTCACGTCCGATTATCGGGGTAAGTTGTAATATGTACATTTTATCTTTTTTATATTTTTTCATTTACATGTGTAAATTGCTTGTGGATGTACAGGCTCATAGAAGACTGGCAACCTCAGCATATAAAATGATTGGATTCATGAACCATCATTGCAAGAGCTAGGGACTGCTTCGTGCGGGTTTCCTCACAAGGAACTCAAAAGCTAAGGTAGCCCCAGGCTCCATGTAGAGCAAGGAGTGGATGATGATGACACGCTGGTGTACATATTTATTATATTAACATTTTAATAAGTTTATGTGTATATTCAAACATGTTTAAGTAATGCAATTGTCATTTTCCGCTGTCCAAACGCACTTTCATCCTACTGACTGGGTTTAGCGTTAATGCTCAGAGAAGATAAAGCTTCTGGGGAAGATGAAGTGGTGAAATGGAAGCCAAGGACGCCTGGTTCTCATGTCAGAAGACACTGTACTTAGAAGAAACATTTGTTTTCTCTTAGTTTGTGGTACACGTTTGTGGTATAAGTCTGTGGTTCACTTTACCAGCAGTGTACGCTTGACGCCTACATCAGATGGGTCTTGAAGACGCTTGCCTTGATAACACTGACTAACAAAAAAAAACTTTTTTTTTCTTTCTCTAACATTTCTATGTTTTTCTGGTCAATTTTAATGCGCTGTTTTTAAATCTGCAAACCGTTTTTCTCTATCAGGTCGGGATCTCTAGAAATACGCAATTTAAGTTTTTTAACAAGGACATCAACAAGAAGTATAACAGTTATGTAGGCTTGAATTTCTTTGCAGTCGACTTTCGTCGGTGAATGGCATGTGGTACATCGCGATGAAGCATCCAACAATAATCGGCAAGCATGGTCACACTCCACCGTCCTTGATAGCGTGATTCCATTACGGCGATATCTTGATGGAATCGTTCTCCATGTTCATCGCTGACTTCGCCAAGTTTGTCAGGGAAAAAGTCAAGATGCGAATCAAGCAAATGGATTTTGAGGGACATGTTACAGCCCATAATTCTGTATGCATCTATGCACGCCTGCACAGTCGACAGATTTGGGATTTCACAGAAAGTTATCGACGATCGATTTGAATGCCATCCATGCGCGAAGTTCACTACCATGTAACAAGTTCTCGAATTGTTTGTCTGCAATAACTTTCCTAATTAACCCCAATCTTTGCATCGCTAATTGCGGAAACGCTCGAAGATAAGTGACGCTTTGCTCTATCTAACGCTTTTACGAAAACATGAGCCCCCAACTTTTATGTAACGTAAAATGATGCCAGTCTTTGTTAACTAACATGTATTCATTTTTATGCAACATCCTTGGATAACCACAATAATGTTCCTGTCTGTTGCGGCTGTCCCATTCACATAGGAAGCAACAAAATTTAGTATACCCAGTCTGCATGCCCGTGAGAATTGCAATGACCTTTAGGTCTCCACAAATCCGCCATTGGTAGTCATTGTACTTTATTTTTGCCAAAAGTATAGCCATATTGTCATAGTTTCTTTCATATGAACAGAGTAGGCGACTGGAATTGATGAAAATAAATTTCTGTTATGCAATAACACGGCTTTTAGACTAGTCTTGGAAGAATCGATGAAAAGTTTTTTTATGTGCTCAACCGAGGTGATAGACCGTTTTACATCTTTGCACTAGCAAATGCCATCATCACATCCAAGATGAAAACTATGACGAAATTTAGATATCGGAGCTATTCATTGTTTCATAAAACGAGTAATTCCGCTTGTATTTTAAGAGCGAGAACTTTGTTAACTGAATGGTTAATTAAGTGAACACCATCATTCACCGGTATATAATCCGAGTCAGAATTAGTTTCTAAAGCAGGTAAACTACACTTTCTGATGGTTCATTCACGTCCAACGGATATTGTTCTGGTGGAACTGGGATCGGACACGTGATTGGATCATGAGGCACTGGTTTCGAAACCGATTCTACATTTTCTAGAAGCCATATTTCGCTCAGAATTATTTCAAAATAATTTATTTGAAAAATACATAACACCATGTACATGAGCAGTATAAAAAAGTAGAATTAAGTAATAAGTTATATAGTAAATTTCAGCAAATAACGGAATTCATCTTTCGTGATAGAGATAAACGGATTTCAGGCTCAGAAACTGACTACGAGCAGTGTAATTGGAGTGGTTAACCACCAACATTTGCTACTGCCACAGAATTTTTTGACAGAACAGTCAACCTCACAGACCAAAAGTGATGGAGGTTTCATCAAAACCTGGCTAGTTAAGTATTTTACAATCAGACCCATCAAAAGAACTTTTTTTTCACGATAGCCACTATAAAGTCACTTAGATGCTTCATTGTTTCTCAGTTATTACTTTGTTAACTATAATTGATTATTAAATTTGTTATCTGTAAATACAAATTCATGGTTGATTTAAAAGTGAATCCTGTGAGTTTCCAGAGAAATAAAGCTTCTTTCATTATCATCTCTAGGGGGCTCAGAAAATTAGAGTAATCTTTTTTTTGAGTTTGAAAATAAATGTTCATGACAGCTTAGATGATCTCAGTTATTATGCTTAATTTCTTAAAATTCCTGTGAGTTTCCCTGAAATAGAAGCTTCTATTTATATCTCTGCCAAGAGTAATCTTGAGTGAAGGCTGATACCTTTGAATAAGTCTGGCCATTGTTGGACCACCGCAGCAGAGAAGGGGAGACAATCACGCCACACTTACATGCAAGCTACTACAAAATAAGGATGCTCATTTATATCCAGCTACAAGTCAATTGCTGGTGATCAAGAATTACCTTGTGGGCTGCAGTTGTGATGAGGGTTTTCAACAAAGTTGTGATGAGGGTTTTCAACAAAGTTGTGATAAATGCTTCTGAGATTGCAAGGGAGCTAGACAAACTACCAAACTTTAAGACATAAGAAGTTTGAAAACGGAGAAAGAAACGGCAGTTTGTGTATGAGGCTCAAGAAGAGACACAGTATGTTTCTACTATGCTGTCTTAGACACGGCCATACAATCTGTTGAAGAGAGATTCCAACAGCTACAACAATATAGTTCCATCCCTATTGGGCTTCCTGTATGATATATGCAGTATCAACAAAAAAATCAACTGAAGATGTAATTAAGACCTGCAAGAATTTTGAAGAATTATTGATGCTGAAGTTCTGTGCTGTGAATTTATAGCTATAGCTCGAAGAATTCCACAGTCTTTGCCGCCACTAGGAGAAATTCTCTTCATACTACAACAAAAACTCATGGATAGAGTGCCAAATGTTTCTATTGCTCTAAGGATCCTTCTCACACTTCTAGTTTCAGTGGCAAGTGGTGAAAGCAGTTTCTCAAAGCTCATACTTGTAAAAACGTATATACTATCAACAGTGTTGTAAAAGAGACTACTTGGCTTGGCAACTATATCGGCGGAATTTGCCCAGGCATCAACACTTGACCTGAAGGACACGCAAAGTGAGATTTTAAAGTGCCTGAAAGTGAAACTTTTAAGATACTTAAATTTTAACATCACAATTAAACAAGATTATTTTTAATGATTTGTGTTTTAAAACATTTTCTTTTTTATGTGAGAAAGATAATCAAAGATTGTTGAATTGCTTATTCTTGCAATTTAAAATAAATTTAACAGTTTTGTTTTGTGTTTGTCGTTTCTTTTTCTTCAAGACATCTGCTTTTGAGAATTTAATTTGGGATTTTTTTTTTTTTGGGGGGGGGGGGGGGGGGGGCAGCCGGGGGGCGTAGAAAGCTTTGCCTAGAGCAGAGGTTTTCAAACTTTTTTGGTCCGCGGCTCCCTTGACCTGTGCATAAATCATCGCGGCTCCTCTCTATACTATATTTATTGATGGACCTTGGCTCATAATATCGAGCCTAACACTTTTCTCAAGCCACCGCGACGCCCTTAGCCGAGGGCCGCGACGCCCCTGGGAGCCGCGACGCACAGTTTGAAAACCTCTGGCCTAGAGCGTAAGATAGCCTGGCTCGGGCACTGATGTGTAGAACAGACCAAGTAAAAACAAGTAGGACAAGCACTATATTCCACAGAGATGTGGTTTTACGGAAGAATGTTAAAAATAACATGGGAGGATAAAATTAGTAATGGGGATGTCTTGAAAGTTGCCAATGTGCAAAGGAATTTTGTTCCTCGGGTTAGAAAAAAGCAATCCATTTTCTTGTAGGTATGTTATGAGAAGAAGGAAGCTGGAGTATGTCGTGATAACAGGACAGATAGAAGGAAAAGGTGATAGAGGACGATAAAGAGAGAAGATTCTGGAAAGTTTGAAATTATGGGATGGAAAGAAGTCAACAGATGTGATTAATAGTTCTGTAGATAGGAAATTATGTTATATAAAAGTATGCCACACAGTTTACAAAAATACGAGATAAATATTTAAACAATAACTTCTGTTTTGGTTACTTTTTCCTTTATTTAATTTTATGTTGGGGGGGGGGGGGGGGGGGGGTTATTTACAGATTCCCCGTGCAAAGAACGCGTAAGGCCTCTAGTCATTAAATAGGACACACTTGGAAGAAACCAGTTAAAAGCAATACATGGAAGCCCTTTTTCTGGTATTTCCATGGTAACAGAAATAGACGGAGATCGACAAGCATATGGAATAGGGAATTGGAGATAGACTTATAAGGCATAACAACGATATGGAAGTACCTGGAACGGAATTTAGAGGATAGAATGGTTTTGTGTAAAATTGTTGGAAGTCTATGCGTGAAGGGTAACTAATTAATGTTATTAAAACATAATACAAGGTATATGCGAGTACAACTCAGCAGTATTGTAAAGGGGTCATTAATCGTATACTGTAAAATGTTGCCTACAGACATGAATCCAGTGGAAATGCTAAACGTCGATTGATTGGGAGAGATACATCACGTAATTAAACAGCAACGAACCCAAATCTGCTCGAACACCCCAGCTCAATCCGCTGAGAGACATGAGTTTCCCAAGTCATGAATAAATGAATGCGCAGCTTTGTTCGATCGGATTTTTCGACCACCTGAGGAGTTAGGGAGCCACTGTCAGATCCAGGGCCGTTTCTTAGTACAAGGTCTAGGGCGCTCATATTGACCGTTCCTTTTTACCAAATCAAGGGCGCTCATATTGACCGTTCCTTCTTACCAAATCTAGGGCGCTCATATCGATCGTTTTGTTTTACAATATTTTAGTGGAAAACATCGACTGTGTCTTCCTACAAGATTTTGGGGGACACCATCGTCCGTTTCTTACTACAAGATTGGGGGGGGGGGGGGGGGGGGGGGGTCATTAGACCATTTATTCCTACACGATTTTGAGAGAAAACAACGTCCGTTTCTTACTACAAGATTTTGAGGGGAAAACGTCAACCGTTTCTTCCTACAAGTTTTAACAAATGTGACGTCACACACAAATATTAGTGAGGCTCGGGTTTTTCGCAATTGATGTCGGAACAAAATAGTTTTTGTTGACTACATCCTCATAGTCTACTTTGTATCTGCAATAGTTAATAACTACCTCGTGGTCGACTTATCTTAATATTATTATCTCAGCTGAAATATCTGACAATTGTTATAACCTTTAACTTATTTAAATTGTTTTTAAATTATTTATTTCTGTTTAAAACTATATTGATCTGGAAGCAAATAGATTTCCAGTTGCTTCAAGCGGGGAGCATCCTTTTTGCAGGGGGTTAATTATAACGAAGAGAAGTCATTCATTTATAACAACTTCAGTTTTTAAACCCTTGAATTTTTGTGAATTTTCTCTCAAGTTTAACATTATTTTATGACACTTTAACGTTAAGTAAGAACTGATGTGTTTACTTTACATTTAATGTATCTTTTATTTTTAGAAATTAAATCATGCCAAAATGAGCGATATTTTAAAAACAAATTTAGCAACATTTGACCAGCGAGACAGTTATTGTCAAAGTTTGATTAATTAAACATTATTTAACTGAAAAGATTGTTATTTTGTTTGCACTAGTTAACTAATTTACATTCAGTTATATTCTTTCTATTTACTACTACAAAAAAAAACTGGGAGAAAAGGGGAAGGCGGTTTAATATATTTGTGACGTCACATTAGAGGGGCTCGGGGTTTTGTGACTAAATGTGACAAAGGGGGAAAGGGGTTAAAAATGGCAAAAACTTGTATGACGTCATATGTGCATGATCCCTTTGGTGTTCTTCCTCCCCTGCAGGTTCTAGTCAAGAGCATGTCTGTTAAACTGGTTGGTTTTTTTTAGTTGTTGTTTTTTTTTTTTTTTTTTGCTTAAGGCTATGTCCTATTGATCTCGACTTTATGTAGAACTACCATTAAGAATACTGGACTACATATGACACAAATTAGATCTTGTGGTTTGAGGGAGGTCTCTGGCGAGAGAGAGAACAAAAATGAAACTTCTGCTTCTTCAGAAATATTCATTATTAGCCATGAGCTCCTCAAGGAACATAAGCCTTGAACAAAGTCACGCCAACCATTTTTGTCTTGTGCCATCCGTTCAAGGTCATTTCGTGTCGTCTCTATTCCTGTTATTCCTGTCTCCTGTCTTGTGTCATCCGTTCAATGTCATTTCGTGTCTTCTCTATTCCTATTATTCCTGTCTCCTGTCTTGTGCCATCCGTTCAATGTCATTTCGTGTCTTCTCTATTCCTGTTATTCCTGTCTCCTGTCTTGTGCCATCCGTTCAATGTCATTTCGTGTCTTCTCTATTCCTTTTATTTCTGTCTCCTGTTTTATCCTCCATGTGTTTGTTTGTTTGCTTTTTTTTTTAAATCCCCCGGTACCTCTCTTACCATGGGGATTCCAGAACAAGGACTGCCTTGTAAAGCTATCAACAGGTTCCCTCACCATGTGACCTATCCATTTCCAGCGTCTTCTTCTCATTTCTTCTTCCACTTGCACTTGACTGGTTCTTGTCGACAGTTGCACATTGGTCATCTTATTGCACCATTTCAACTCTTCTATTCTATGCAAATGCTCGCACATACCTTGTATTGTAACAGGCGACTCATGGTTGTTTGTGCATGGCGCTGGCTACCTCATATTCTAAAACAAATTACTCGTTAAGTCCCAAAAGCCGATATATCGTACTTCCTTCCTCAACGTTAAATCGGCTTTCGTATCATTTGCTCCTTTCTAGAACTGTTTTCTAATTTTAACAATCTTCTTCTTCGTTCGTCCTGAATAGGACGTTGGTTGCGTTGTGTCTGTTTACACCAGAGCTGCGATATCTGCGCCTTTCGGCCGACACATCCGACTTCAGCACGGCATTTTTTGGGACCGGGTTTGCCTTCCCTCTTCGATCCCTACTCTCTCAGTCAGACTGCAGTGATGCAGGCTGTTTCCAGGACCACCACGTGGAGGTGGAGCAGGGTCTTGGTCAGCTCTGGTTCGCTGACCCTGACACAAGCAGTCAAGCTATGGGTCGCTGACTGCATTCTCTATTGCTGCATCTTTCGGTCCCATTTTAACAATCCAAAACGTCATTTCTGACAGGAAGTACTTTCTGTTAAATACCTCGTGTATTTATGCACATGAACATTTTTTTTAAAATTTTCCAAAGAACAACAATAAAAAAGCACTGTGGTGGCCATTTTTGTTTGGGCCAATCCGAATTTTGTCCTTGGGACTGAAACACCACGACTGTGAAAGCACTAAAAGTGCTTTGGTGCAAGCTTCTAGAAAATGAACCAACTGCAACAACTGTCTCATGTTCCTTAGAAAGAGAAAGAGGAGAAAGAAGAAAACACACAAAAATCAATGATATTCTGTTCATTTTACATAGAAACAACAACTGATTAGATGAAACATGTACGGACAATCTGTCGTGGAATATTCTAATCCACATATATAAATTATCAAGTAAATATAAAGCCTAATAAATACATATAATAAATAAAGGAAGAAGAATGGTAAAGAACAGTGCTGTCACAATGACTGTACTCGAAATCCCCTTGTTTTCTACTGCGTATGCAAATTGTAACGTTTCACGTTGATATTAAAGGCCTTCTGCAACATACACGCGTTTCCCAAACACACAATAAAATGTGCTGCCTTTCTAAGAAAAACCTTGAAATATGCAAGTTGACCTAAATTTTAAATTCCATTCATGTCTTTTTCTACACTATGTTACCAAAACGAACGAACAGATGGACTAAAGGATAAAGAGAGAAGGGAGGGCTGAAAATCAGGAACGCATGCAACACGCTTCGCGCGATACACAAATGCTGCCATCACGCGTGTAAGACTACATGCACTAACTTTTTTTTCAGACGGACAGTGATAAATTCACTACCCTTCCCAGAGTTAGGTTTTAAAATCACAAAAAAACGCTTATTAGGAAAGATAACAATAGATGGGTTTACGGTTGAAAACATAACAGTACCCAGACAGCACATCTTCGAAACAGGAGGTAGAAAATACATATTTTGAACGCAGCCACGTAGCTCTTTTAAATTTGGATATTTGGGTTCCTTAGGGCTTGCTGGCAAAGAATATGTAAAACGTTACGCAAATAGTCCAGGAATTAATAAATTATACCCAAAATAAAATAGTGGGGATGCCTGACAGCATGGAATCATTTCTGCTCATAAAATTTTTTTATAACGTGTTTGAAAAAAATCTTACGTTACAGAATTAGCCTACCATGTAAACTCCAACTTGATTGGAGCGCAACAAATGAAAGACTAACCACGATTGGCAACATCGTTTTGTTTCAATATCTATTTTATAACGCAAGGGCAACAACTGCTTGAAATTTATAGTCACTTTTCTCGGTAAGCATTTGTCTTCTCGCGTTGGTATCGAATGCAGTTAAGTTTGAGCTGTGGTCATTTTGCGCTGGACTGCGCATGACTTGTCTTGCTTCTTGGTCGATCGGTTTCCGCCCACCACTAGTGGAGTGAGCGATTTGGAATGGCGAAAGAGATGCCTCGTTGAAGAGGGGATCTCCGCTATTTTTTTGTTCTGTCAGGAATGTGAGAGTCCTCTTATGGATATTTCGTTTATTCGAGATAATACCTCTAGTGTATTTGCACATGCCGGGAGGCATAATATTTCTGTGTATTTCCGGAAGGCAAGGTAAATTAACATTTTCATTAACTCTATCGATTTTTGGTCGTGAACGATTTCTGGTTCATAGCCTGTCTTCGAAAGTCGTCGTCACGAGATGTTTTCCTAGCTCACATGTCGCTGTATTGTGCTGCATCGGTTGATGCAGGTTCCAAGGACCATTACTTGCTACTTTGTTAAATGAACTAGGTTTGAAAAACCTTTATTATCTAGAGGATATTTTTGAGGACATTATTTATACTTCGGCAGACGTGTCTGTCTTGCTGAAGTCAGACTAAGGAGAGTGAACTGATCTCATATATCTGGTTATCTCCTGGCTGTTATAGAAAAGGATGGAGTTTTTCACCTGACTACATTTACAGCACTATGAAATATAACATGCATCTGACTCATCATTGTAATGCTGTCTACCGTCTATTGCTGTATTGAATGTTGCTGTGATAATGACTGTTTGATGTGTCTACATATTCGCGTAACCATTTTGTCACTGTGGCGTCCACAATAAATAATGAAGAAAAAAACGTCAACGGCTGTTTCAAGAATCATTGACTTTATACGTCGTGAGTTTACTGACGTCCTATGTGGATTGCCCTGTTATTTTTGTATGAACATTGTTTTGACTGAACACATCTGCACACCACACAAAACCAGACATGCGGATACCATCCATCATCATATGGCATCACGCATCATTTGGTGGCCATAAGCTGGTTTGATTCTGGTACCAGCAAACACGGGGTCCCTTACCCACTTCATTTTCAACAAGAATTCATCAGCATCCTTCAAGAAATTAACATTCTTCAATACAGTCAACATCTTCAAAATTTTCAAAGTACTCGGCGTTGCCCGGTAAAAGTCAAAATTTCAACTTTTTGACGGAAACAAGAATTTGACAGTACCCGGCGTTGTTACATGTTGCCGGATAACTCGGACTGCTGTTATCTTTTACGCAAGTCAAGCAAGTTGCTGCTGTCAAGGTTCCAGTGCTGTCGTTTTTGTGAAGGTCAAGTGCCGGTTGAAACGGGTTGTTTTCTGAAGAAGGCCAAGTACCGATTTCCATCAACTTACTTTTGGATTAGAAGGTCAAGTGCCGAAACAACTCAACACACAGTATTTCAGAAGCTCTTGTACCATCGTGTTAGCAGTGGAAGCAGTTCAGATGTGCCATCATCGTTGGAGCTTCGCTCTTTAGGACGTTGATTGACATCCGTTTTTTCTGCTGTTCTACGATTGGAAGCCTATAAGTTAAGTGGCCTGTTTGTATGTAAACTGTGCCCTTATACTTCTGCTGAGTCTTCTGTGTATCATCTCATTCTATATGTTATATGTTTATATGTTATTCGTATATTTATATGTTTATATTTCAGCGGGTTCTCGGTTGGGTGGTGTCTCCGTTAGATTATGCCACGTCATAGAGGTCGTCTATTGTGAGCGTTTTCTGTAAGGTTTGCAAATTTCCAATACTGGAATTTGCTAAGCGACTTCTGTTGCTATTTATGTTAGCTGTGATGACATGTTTTAATATTGTTTTCATTATTATTTCGCATTCTTTAGTTTTGTTTTGATTTGTTTGTATTTGTTAGCCTACTCTTGTCTATAATTTAGTTTCATACAACATTTTTGTTTATACACTGTGGTGTCATGTATTTTGTTTAATTCTATCGCAGATATCGTCACATTTTTTGTGATATTTCATTAATTTCTGCTTTATTTTTAGTTGATTTCTGCGAAAGTTTTTGTATTGTTGCTGATCTTTGTTATTGTTTACATTGTTATTGTTTACATTGTTTGTATTGTTTACATTTTCAATGTTTACATTCTGCATGTGTTTACATAGTCATTGTTTACAGTTATAGTAATTAGTTAATGGGCTATGCTAATGCACTGTTACTACTACACTGATGATAAATGAATGATGAATAGTGTCGTGCACTATTGAATGAGAAGTGCACTTATGATCAAGAATTGATTGTTGATATTTCATATACAAGTTCTTTGATTGGAGACTTGTTTCCCACAGAGACTGGGATAATATAAGGTGATGTGAATATACAAGTGCTTAATTAAGACTTGTTACACTTAGGTTTGAAATAAATTAGTTAATTATTTCAGGTTTTGGACTTATATATTACTCATCATGTCTACATTTGAGCACTTTATTGAGCAGGGTAAATTGCTTGGGAAGACTGGTGATAAGTTAGAAGAATTTGCAACTGCTCGATATGATAAAGCAATGGAAGCTGAACAAAAGAAACTGCAGATGGAAGCTGAACAAAAGAAACTGCAGATGCAGGTGGATGAAAAGAGATTCCAAATGGAAATGGAAAAACAAAAAAGGGAATCAGAAGCTGAGGAAAGAAAACTCCAGCTAGAAGCTGAGAATAAAAGACTTGAAAAAGAGGCTGAAAATAAAAGACTTGAAAAAGAAGCTGAAAATGAAAGACTTCAAAAAGAGGCTCAGGCTGAGGAAAGAAGATTACAGAGAGAGTCTGATGAGAGGAAAGAGAAAGCAAAAATGGAACATGAAGAAAAGGTCTTAGCTTTAGAGTTGGAAAAATTGAAATTGACGAGCATGAGTAATGGTAATGATTCAAACAAGGGTTCATCTTCTGGTAAGGCTAATAATGATACTTTTAAGATTAAGTTACCAACATTTAGTCCTTCCAGTGATGACATAATGTTCTATCTGGACAGATTTGAACAAGCTTGTACAGCTCATAACATAGACAAAGCAAAATATGTTTATCAGTTATCAGGGATACTGACAGGTAAAGCTCTAAGTATATTAAATATGGTGGATGAACCTGACAAGAACAATTATGAAGTTGTCAGGGCCGCTTTGTTAAAGAAATATCAGCTTAACGAAGACGGCTATCGTCTACAATTTAAAAACATGTTACCTGAAAATGGAGTTGAATTCTCCGAGTTTATTGCAAGAATACGCATTACTTTCTCACGATGGGTTGAACTATCTAAGACGGAAAAAACTTATGAAGGACTTATGGACTTAATACTTAGAGACAAAGTCATGTCGTCTGTCAATGAGTCTTTCCTTGCTTTCCTTCATGAACGTAAACCTAAAACAATAAAAGAAATGGAAGATTTCTGTTGCCAATACGTAACTGCGCACCCACACATAACCATGGGTAACTCTAAGGTGAAAGAAGGTTTACCAGTTGCTTCGGCAGCTCCGTATGGCCAAAACTTTGCTCGTAGATTCCAACAAAATTTTGATAGAAAGAGTAGCGGTAATTTCTGTCAAAATCATGGAAATCAATTTCATGGTGATTCTTCTTCGAAGAATTGGAGACAACCTGATAGTACTCGTTACTATCACCCTAATAATTATAAGCATTTCAAAAGAGGATATGGTAATAGAGGTTATTCCTGCCGAAGACCTCAGAACCAAACAAATAGATGTTCGCATCAATGTGAACATGATAGTAATCGTGGAAACTGGAATTCGAACCAGGATAACAATTACAATAGAGACAATAATAACTGCAGAGATAATAATAACTTTGATAACTTCAGAGGTAATAATAGTCGGGGTAGATCTCAACACAAAAAAAAGAGATATCAGCAGGCTAATGCTGTACAACAGGAAACTGAGGGAGCCTGTAATCATGTTGTTGATAGTAAAAACTTTGACGCTGTCACTGGTTCTGCTTTTGACTTTGAGAGAGCAAACAAATGCCCCCAATGCAGTACTTTATTCGAACCGGGTACCATAACTACTTTGATTTGTGGTCACCCACTTCCCGCTCTTCCTGCTGCTGTTGCGCATGACGGGAGGGGTTCTTTAATCCTACATAAGGGTCTTGTTAATGATACTCCGGTCTCACTACTTTTCGATTCCGGATGCACCACTATTGGTGTTAGACAATCGCTTGTAGATCCATCTTGTGCTACAGGAAGGGTTATTAAATGTGACACATTTGGCGGCACTCTAGAAAAATATCCTACTGCTGTAATTCGCATTGCCACTCCTTTCTTTACTGGAGATGTGCATGCTTGTCTCTTACCTAATCCTATTGCGGACCTTATTATTGGTCGTATTCACGGAGTTAGGGAGTGTACCCCACAGCAGATTGCTGCTTGGGAAGATAATAACATGCAAGCTACAAATGCAGTAGTTACAAGAGCACAAGCTCTACAAACACCCGAAACTTCACTGAATAGTGATAATGAAGTTGATAGCCAAGATAGTCACTTAGTAATCACTCGTGACTCTTTCATAAAATTGCAAGAAGAAGATCCTTCTTTAAAAAAATTCTTCGTTCTTGCGAAGAAAGGTGATCCGAATCAGGATACAAATAGAAAATCTTGGATTGCAATGAGAAACGGCGTACTTGTACGTATGGTACAAGATTCGACTACGTCGGCACATTCGCAAATTCTTGTTCCCAAGAGCATGAGAGTCCAAATATTACAACATGCTCATGACTCGCAATGTGCTGGACATATGGGTTTTGCCCGTACGAAGTCGAGAGTCCTTGCGGCTTTCTTTTGGCCTTTTGTCAATAAGGACATTCGTATTTACTGCCGATCATGCAAGGTATGTCAGGAGGTCAAATCTAGAGGACCACGACATGCTGCGCCTATCCAGGCTGCTGACATTCCTATTCGGCCGTTTCAGAAAATGGCCATAGATATTATTGGCCCTTTTAAGGTCAAGTCGGCCAGAGGACATCAGTTTATCCTTGCATGTGTCGATATGTGCACACGTTGGCCAGAGGCTATTCCTCTTAAGAGCATATCTACTACAGATATCGCAGATGCTCTTTGGTTGATATTTTCTCGCTTGGGGTTCCCCAGAGAAATATTGTCAGACCATGGCACTCAACTCATATCTGACACTATGTCACAGGTAATGTCTACCTTACATATTGAACGATCTCTCAGTAGTATCTACCATCCTATGTCTAATGGGTTAGTTGAGCGTCTGAATAGAACGCTCAAGACTTTGCTTGGTAAGATAACTGAAGATCATCCTCAAGATTGGGACAGGGTTTTACCCGCGGCTCTCTTTGCCTATAGAGAAGTCCCTAATGAACACACAGGATTTTCTCCCTTCGAACTTGTCTTTGGCGCGCGTCCACGCGGCCCTATGTCTTTATTACACGATCTCATCACTGCCGATGATATTAGCGATGAAAACTCAATCCTCATATGAGTATGTCATTGCTCTTAGACAAAAGATCATTGAGGCATGTAAGCTAGCAACTGCTTCATCAGAAATTGCTAAAGAGAAGGCAAGGCAGTTTGCTAACAAGAATAGATGTCTACGACAACTTTGTCCAGGTGACAAAGCATTCGTCCTACTCCCCAGTAGGGAAAATAGACTTCTTATTGCATGGAAAGGTCCGTATGCAATAGTCTCTCGGATTTCCGATGTTGACTATGTGGTCGATATTGATGGAAAGCATAAAACTTTCCACATAAACATGCTTTCGGAATTTCACGAACGTCCGGACTATTTGCTGCCTATTTTCCAGGCAACGGATGATGCTCCTGCACCTCACGGTCATTATTCATCCCTGTCTGTCATACAGGATGAGGAAGCTACCTTCTCTGATGTCAACCTTCCCCTTCCAGTGGTTCCATTACATTCCACGGAATCTTGGAAAAAACGTTTCTGTTTCTCCTAATCTTTCTGGTGACGAACATCGACAAGTCTCGTCGATGTTACAAACATTTCAGGATGTTCTCACTGACATTCCTGGACACACAGATGTCATAGAACATGACATAATTCTTACCGACAATAATCCAATTAGGGTTAGGCCGTATCCTATTCCTATACACTTTCAGTCGCAAGTGGAAAAGGAATTGGATGAAATGATTCAATTAAATATAATTGAACCATCGACTTCACCATATTCTTCTTCCATGGTTATTGTCCGGAAGAAGGATAAGAACATACGAATTTGCGTTGATTATCGCAAATTGAATCAGGTCACAAAGTTCGACGCTGAACCGATGCCTTTGTTAGAAGATCTACTGATTAGACTTTCTAATTCTAGATTCTTCACTAAACTTGACTTGTCTAAAGGTTATTGGCAAGTGCCTTTAGCGGAGCATGCCAAACCTCTTACTGCTTTTTCTACACCTAGGGGTCTATTTCAATGGAATGTTATGCCTTTTGGTCTCATGAACGCCCCTGCCACTTTCGTTCGCATGATGCGTCGAATTCTGTCACATCGTTCGGATGTCATCGCATACTTAGATGACATCTGTCTCTTCAGTGATACCTGGGAAGATCACTATTTAGGGTTATATGACTTACTGTCCACTCTACGTGAGAATAATTTGACAGCGAAACCTTCTAAAGCTTTTGTTGGTTTTGGTGAAATCTCTTTCCTGGGTCATCGTGTTGGTCATGGTCTCTTGAAGACAGAAGACCACAATACTTCCAAAATACTGAACATCTCTGTTCCTAAAACGAAGAAACAAGTTAGGAGTCTCTTAGGTTTAATTCAATTTTATGGGAGATTTATTCCAAATTTATCTTCGATCATGGCACCTCTATCAACATTGTTGAAGAAAGGTTCGCCTAATCTGGTCCGTTGGTCTGAAGAATGCCAATCTTCACTAGACCAAATCAAGAATATATTTTCTTCTCCTCCCATCTTAAGATTACCTACTCTTGATAGGACTTTTGTTCTTCGGAGTGATGCTTCATCCACTGGGATTGGAGCAGCACTGATGCAAGAATATGCAAATACTCTGCATCCTGTTATGTACATTTCTAGAAAACTAAATGCGGCAGAGAGGAACTACTCGGTTTTAGACCGTGAGTTGTTAGCGATGGTTTGGTCAATTCTAAAGCTACAAAGATTCCTCCTGGGCGCACATTTCATTCTAGAGACTGATCAGAAAGCTCTTACAGCTATTCAGACTAAGAGTTTGAAGAGTTCGAGATCCACTCGATATGCTATAGCTCTTCAACCTTTTCACTTCACGGTACGAGCTATCCGTGGTGCGGATAATGTGATGGCTGACATTTTGTCTAGATGCCCACATGACTCCAACTAATACTTCTGTCCTATATTTCCATATATTACAGAGTCATAACACACCTATATTTCTACAATAGATTAGCACATCTGTACTTACTTTATATGTACACACTATCGTGCTTTGTTGTCATCTTCTTCTGTTCGTTTTTTAAGATGATAGAGGAGGACTGAGTAGTTAATATAAGGGCCGTTAGTTTACTAAACAGCCACAATTATTAATAATGTATTGTACCTTATGAAGCATATTAGTTATTAATTAGCATTATATTGCTTGTACTTTCTCAGAATGTCATTGTTGAGCTGAGGACTTACCTTACTAGTATCAAGCATGACGAGTTCTAGATTGTGTACTTACCCTCGGAATACCAGAGCATATGTCCTGGATCGTCATGTAGTTTAACTTTACTATGTACTTATGTCATTACATGTCAAAGAATGTACTATTTAAATTTTCCTATCAGATTTGTACATCCATTTTTAAAGACAATATTAGAGTATGCTGTTTAATGATGATTATAGTAACTTGCATACGTATATTGTGTTTACATGCTAACGTGATGTGTGTTGGTGACACCTCCCCGATGTGAATATTTTTTGAGACATATTTATTTTTCTGTTGAGGTATATCCTCACCAGACACTCTATAATTAGCCTATTGTTTGGCAATTTAGTTAATTATCAGCGCATAATTCGTGCGTTTTGAGCCGCTTATCGCTTGCTCTTTGATATTGAAAAAAAAAAAATATGTTCCACATTTTTTTTTTATCGGGAGGAGGTGGTGATATGTTGCGTGATAAATTCTCGCAACATCGTTTTGTTTCAATATCTATTTTATAACGCAAGGGCAACAACTGCTTGAAATTTATAGTCACTTTTCTCGGTAAGCATTTGTCTTCTCGCGTTGGTATCGAATGCAGTTAAGTTTGAGCTGTGGTCATTTTGCGCTGGACTGCGCATGACTTGTCTTGCTTCTTGGTCGATCGGTTTCCGCCCACCACTAGTGGAGTGAGCGATTTGGAATGGCGAAAGAGATGCCTCGTTGAAGAGGGGATCTCCGCTATTTTTTTTGTTCTGTCAGGAATGTGAGAGTCCTCTTATGGATATTTCGTTTATTCGAGATAATACCTCTAGTGTATTTGCACATGCCGGGAGGCATAATATTTCTGTGTATTTCCGGAAGGCAAGGTAAATTAACATTTTCATTAACTCTATCGATTTTTGGTCGTGAACGATTTCTGGTTCATAGCCTGTCTTCGAAAGTCGTCGTCACGAGATGTTTTCCTAGCTCACATGTCGCTGTATTGTGCTGCATCGGTTGATGCAGGTTCCAAGGACCATTACTTGCTACTTTGTTAAATGAACTAGGTTTGAAAAACCTTTATTATCTAGAGGATATTTTTGAGGACATTATTTATACTTCGGCAGACGTGTCTGTCTTGCTGAAGTCAGACTAAGGAGAGTGAACTGATCTCATATATCTGGTTATCTCCTGGCTGTTATAGAAAAGGATGGAGTTTTTCACCTGACTACATTTACAGCACTATGAAATATAACATGCATCTGACTCATCATTGTAATGCTGTCTACCGTCTATTGCTGTATTGAATGTTGCTGTGATAATGACTGTTTGATGTGTCTACATATTCGCGTAACCATTTTGTCACTGTGGCGTCCACAATAAATAATGAAGAAAAACGTCAACGGCTGTTTCAAGAATCATTGACTTTATACGTCGTGAGTTTACTGACGTCCTATGTGGATTGCCCTGTTATTTTTGTATGAACATTGTTTTGACTGAACACATCTGCACACCACACAAAACCAGACATGCGGATACCATCCATCATCATATGGCATCACGCATCAGTAACATTTTTTCAAACACTTGTCGAAACGTGGCCTCATTGGCTAGACTCGCTGATATACTCACTTAGGAGCGTTAGTTCGAGACCACTAGTGCAAATAATCTTGATAAAGCAACAGTGCGTTGAAGCCAGCTCATATTTGTGTTAAATAAAAGCCTGGAACATAAGCAGATGGGAATTTGTGCCAGTAATTGTGCCAGAATTCATTGCTAATCAACGTATCTGTGTTTATTTCCATGAAATTGTGGGACCGTGGTCTTGATGGTACTGAGCAGCACCTGGTCAGAGCTTTGCTGAATCCAGAGTCGGACAGCATACTCCTTGGTCCTTTTAGCTATCAGTGAGGTGTCTCCAGAGCCCAGAGGAGAATTCGAGCAGAGGAGTCCTTCCCTGCCGCCATCACGCCAGATAAGCTGATTTGGCCAGCTGAGCTCAACATTATGTCCCCTCATCTTGAAATGACTTTATAAAAATAACATTCAGAGGGGAATTTAATTGTCTTAATATCAGGAACTGAGAACATCTCCAATACTAGTCCCAAAAGACAAACTATTGAAGTCATGATGACAAATACCAACAGAGCTTGAACAAAACAAAACCAGTATTACCTCATATTTCCACTACACAACTGACACACATAGGATATTTTAATAATATATGTCACTACAATATTCATATTGATAAAGTCTGTACATATACTTGTAACTAAAATTGATTGTGATTCCTGGTTCCTTTGTATTTGAATCAGGACACATATACCTTTATGATAACCATGAATACATATTGTTATTTGAAAAGTTATCAGTGACTCCTTAAGATATTCTCATAGAGTGTTATATGTATGTGAGTGTCACAGTGTTGTCAAGAGTAGTGGATTAAATTAAATTGTTTATCTGTCTGTTGTTGTGACTTACACTTCATCATACACATACCCTAGACACCTAACGTAGTCATCACACTATTCCAGAATAATTCTGACTGAGATATATAGATATGTGGTAGCAAGTAAGGTTATCTATAATACACTACTCTTAATAGATATAGATACCTTCACAGCTGATCTCAGTCAGTACACTAAGTCCCCTATAAATATTTATACCATCCCACTTCACCACATATATTGGGGGCTCGCTCTTGGGATTTTGAATCTTTCCCTATTAAAAATATTGGGGGTAATTCACTTCAGGGAATATAAGAATTAAAAGGTATCCTTGGGTGGAATTAAATAAGGTTGAGCTCACGGTGCCTGTGTTGTCCATTAGATATATTTAGAGATTAAATTGTTGGTTAGACATTGTAGAAATTTACCTGATAGACAATGGCGGACCTGGCCAAGTTTCGATCTGCTGCTGTACAGACTGCAAAAGAGTTAGGATTAGATGGGCAAGTTATGGTTGCCTATGTCACTACGGAATGTGACAAATTTATTGAACGCGAAGAAAGAAGATTAGAAAAAGAGGCCGAAAGAAAGTTAGAGGCTGAGACTAAGAGGTTGCAAGCTGAGGCTGAGACTAAGAGGTTGCAGATTGGGGCTGAGGCTAAGAAATTGGAAGCAGAAAGAGAAGACAAAAGATTAGCTGCAGAAAGAGAAGCCGAGGAAAGAAGACAGGCTGCAGAAAGAGAAGAGAAGAAATTAGCTGTAGAAAGAGAAGAGAAGAAATTAGCTGCAGAAAGAGAAGAGAAGAAATTAGCTGCAGAAAGGGAAGAGAGGAAATTAGCTGCAGAAAGGGAAGCAGAAGATAAAAGATTACAAAGGGAACATGAGTTACGACTAAGGGAGTTTGAGTTTCAAGGCCATGCTCCTGAAAATGGTGCCAGTCCCTTTGCCTCTGATGCTACGGTTACTCAAGGAGCCTCAACCTCAGCTATGAATTTTCATTTAGATCATTTTGTTGAGAAAGACGATGATATAGAGAGCTACCTAAATAGGTATGAGCTATTAGCTACCACGTATGGGTTAGAGAGAGAAAGGTGGAGCTTAAAGTTATCTCAGGGACTTCGTGGGGCAGCTTATGAAGTTTTTGCAAAAATGAGCAGAGGTGATCAGGAAAATTATGACATGCTAAAGCAGGCTCTTTTGTTAAGGTATGAAAAGAATGCAGAATTTTATAGGAAAAAATTTAGGAATGCTAAACTACTGTCAGGTGAAACCTATCACCAGTTCTCTGCACGAATAGAGACATACTTGGAGAAATGGACTTCTCTGGGGAAAACCCAAGATCTTAAGGAAATGGTCCTTATAGAGCAATTAAGAGAGTCCATGGCTCCAGACCTGAGAAAGTTTCTCATGGAACAAGGTGCAGAGAGGCTGGGTGAGTTGCTAAATGTTGCTGAAAGGTATCAAGCAGCTCAAGCAGAGGTAACAGGTAATAAAAAGAAACAAGTGGATAACTTTAGGGCACCACAGAACTTTAATAAATTTGATCCTAGGGATCAAAATAAAGGTAAGCACCAATCTGATAGGCCACGGTATGAAAATAAAAATAAATTCCCACAATTCGATGAAAGGAAATATAATGAAAGAAAATCTTTCAACCAAGGAAAAAGGTGGTGTAAAAATTGTCAGATGGACAATCATGACACTGACCGTTGCAGAAGGAAACCTGTGTATATGGCAACCCTTCAGGTCAGGTCGACCTCAAGACAGGAGGAGGATAATCCCATAAATACTCACCCAGATGAGATGAGGAAGGCACAGGCTGAGGACAAAACACTCAAGCCATGTTTCAAGAAGTTGCCCAAATCTCATACACCTCCAGGCAAGGGAGAGTTTTATATGAAGAACAAACTGATATATAGGAAGGCTGGATCTGAATCCAATGGTCACGGACAGCTGGTCCTTCCCACTTCATATAGGACTAAAGTGTTGGAACTAGGGCATGCGATTCCCTTCAGTGGTCATATGGGAATCAGCGCAACAGGACAGCGAATAGCTTGTCACTATTTCTGGCCAGGAATAACTGAAGATATCAAACGATATGTAAAATCCTGTCCAGAGTGCCAACGAGTAGCACCTAAACATTGGACTGCACCAGCAACTCTGGGGGAAATGCCCATAGTGGGAACACCCTTTGAGAGAGTTGCCGTGGATCTTGTGGGACCTCTCACCCGAACCAAGAGAAGGAACAGCTACATTCTGACTCTGGTGGACACTTGTTCTATGTGGGGAGAGGCAGTAGCCCTGTCATCGATTGATTCAAAACATGTGGCAGAGGCATTGCTCACAATTTTCACAAGGTTAGGCTTTCCCAATCAAATCTTGACTGATAATGGCTCTCAGTTCAAGGGGAAACTGAAGAAGTTTTCAGGATCTTCCAGGCCAAACACTTCCATTGTAGTGTGTATCATCCCCAAGGGAACGGCCAAGTGGAAAGATTTAACGGCACATTGATGTCGATCCTGAGAAAGTTGGCACACGAAAAACCAGATACATGGGACCAGTACCTGCACGCCGCCCTCTTTGCTTATCGGGAGGTACCCCATAGTTCAACCGGTATGGCCCCGGCAACATTATTGTTTGGAAGGCCAATAAAAGGTCCACTCGAAGCTATGTTAAGAACGTGGACTGATGAAAAGGCAGAGGAAAACATTACATCTTCATACCAATATGTGAATGAGCTGACCACTCGGTTAAAAACTGGCTGGAAACTTGCCAATGAAAATTTGAAACAAGCCAGGAAGAAACATGCTCCCTATTATAACAGGAAGGCGAAAGACAGAAATTTGGCTGTGGGAGAGAAAGTACTGCTTCTTTTGCCCGGGAGTCAGAATAAGTTACAAATTGGATGGCAGGGTCCATATACAGTTCTAGAGAAGGTGTCTAGAACAAATTATAAGATAGATAAGAAGGGGAAAGAAAAAAATCTATCATGTGAATCTCCTGAAGAAATATTTGGAAAGAGAACATCAGGAAGAGACACACTTGTTGACCTTGTCCATCGCCATGGAGATGAAAAAGGAACCACTTTCATCATTTGAATATCCATTACACCCCTGTGAGACAGCAGCACAGGTGAAAATCAGTACACATTTAACGAAAACTCAGAAAGAGAGAGTGCAACAGGTTCTAAATAATCATGCAGAGGTGTTAACAGACCGACCAGGGCATACAAACCTATTGGAATATGATATGAAACTAATAGACTCCACACCTGTCTGTATGAAACCATATTCGATTCCGTTTGCTAAGGAGAAAGCTTTGAAGGAAGAGATAGACTATCTGTTGAAGGAAGGAATTATTTCGCACAGTGAGTCTTCGTATAGTTCCGGTGTTGTACTCTTAAGGAAGCCCTCTGGAGAACATAGACTCTGTATAGATTACAGGAGACTGAATGCTATTACAGAAGGACAGGTGGATCCATTGCCGGATACAAATCAGCTGTTTGCCAGACTAAATAAAGCTAAATATTTCTCAAAAGTGGATCTGAGTAAAGGATACTATCAGATTCCAGTGAAGCCTGAGGTTAGACCATACCTAGCTTTTAGTACCTCAGAAGGACACTATGAGTTTAATAGATTGCCATTTGGATTGAAGAATGCGCCTAGTGTCTTCTCTAGAATGATGAGAAAATTATTGGATCCTCTGAATAATCCCTGTATAACAAATTTTATGGATGATATCCTTATAGCACCAGAAACATTTGAGGAACACATTGACTCTCTGAACATGCTGTTTGATCGACTTAGGGAGGCAAATTTAACAGCCCGACCAACCAAATGTTGCGTTGGATGTAAAGAATTGGAATTTTTGGGACACACTGTTTATCAGGGAAACATGACCCCTGACCCAAAGAATTTAGAGAAACTACAGAAAGCCCCGAGACCACAAACCAAGAAGGACGTGAGATCCTTTGTCTCATTATGTGGTTTCTACCAGAAGTATATCAAAAAACTTTAATTCCATATGTGCACCGTTAACTGAATTGACACGTAAAGGACATCCAGATCGCATTACATGGACACCACAATGTGAAATGACTTACCAAGAATTGAAGGAAAAGCTCACAAGTAAACCCATTTTAAAATTACCTGACTTAAGTCAAGAATTCATAGTAAGGACGGATGCAAGTAATATTGGGTTAGGAGCAACTCTACTACAGAAATCAGATGCATTGGATGGGGAATTAAGCCCAGTGGCATATGCTAGCAGAAAGTTGAATAAAGCTGAAATCAACTACTCAACTAGCGAAAAAGAATGTCTTGCAGTAATATGGGCGATAAAGAAATTCAATATTTATCTGTATGGGAAGGCATTTAAGTTGCAAACAGACCACAAACCTTTATCGTTTCTAGCACAGGCTAAGCATGAGAACTCTAGGTTACTCCGATGGTCTTTACTTTTGGCTCCATATAATTTTAGCATTGAGTATATATCTGGAAAAACCAATTTGGGAGCGGATTTTTTAAGCCGCCATCCGTGTGATGAGAATCACCGTAAACCCCAGAAATAATAATAAATTTCTCTATGTGAATATAGAATAAAGGACTGACATATAATGTCTGTTTTAAGAGGGGAGGTGTCGTGGAATATTCTAATCCACATATATAAATTATCAAGTAAATATAAAGCCTAATAAATACATATAATAAATAAAGGAAGAAGAATGGTAAAGAACAGTGCTGTCACAATGACTGTACTCGAAATCCCCTTGTTTTCTACTGCGTATGCAAATTGTAACGTTTCACGTTGATATTAAAGGCCTTCTGCAACATACACGCGTTTCCCAAACACACAATAAAATGTGCTGCCTTTCTAAGAAAAACCTTGAAATATGCAAGTTGACCTAAATTTTAAATTCCATTCATGTCTTTTTCTACACTATGTTACCAAAACGAACGAACAGATGGACTAAAGGATAAAGAGAGAAGGGAGGGCTGAAAATCAGGAACGCATGCAACACGCTTCGCGCGATACACAAATGCTGCCATCACGCGTGTAAGACTACATGCACTAACTTTTTTTCAGACGGACAGTGATAAATTCACTACCCTTCCCAGAGTTAGGTTTTAAAATCACAAAAAACGCTTATTAGGAAAGATAACAATAGATGGGTTTACGGTTGAAAACATAACAGTACCCAGACAGCACATCTTCGAAACAGGAGGTAGAAAATACATATTTTGAACGCAGCCACGTAGCTCTTTTAAATTTGGATATTTGGGTTCCTTAGGGCTTGCTGGCAAAGAATATGTAAAACGTTACGCAAATAGTCCAGGAATTAATAAATTATACCCAAAATAAAATAGTGGGGATGCCTGACAGCATGGAATCATTTCTGCTCATAAAATTTTTTTATAACGTGTTTGAAAAAAATCTTACGTTACAGAATTAGCCTACCATGTAAACTCCAAATTGATTGGAGCGCAACAAATGAAAGACTAGCCACGATTGGTCGGGCTATAAATACTATCTTTCGTTGTTAGGGGAGACGTGAAAAGGTAACATTTTTTCAAACACTTGTCGAAACGTGGCCTCATTGGCTAGACTCGCTGATATACTCACTTAGGAGCGTTAGTTCGAGACCACTAGTGCAAATAATCTTGATAAAGCAACAGTGCGTTGAAGCCAGCTCATATTTGTGTTAAATAAAAGCCTGGAACATAAGCAGATGGGAATTTGTGCCAGTAATTGTGCCAGAATTCATTGCTAATCAACGTATCTGTGTTTATTTCCATGAAATTGTGGGACCGTGGTCTTGATGGTACTGAGCAGCACCTGGTCAGAGCTTTGCTGAATCCAGAGTCGGACAGCATACTCCTTGGTCCTTTTAGCTATCAGTGAGGTGTCTCCAGAGCCCAGAGGAGAATTCGAGCAGAGGAGTCCTTCCCTGCCGCCATCACGCCAGATAAGCTGATTTGGCCAGCTGAGCTCAACATTATGTCCCCTCATCTTGAAATGACTTTATAAAAATAACATTCAGAGGGGAATTTAATTGTCTTAATATCAGGAACTGAGAACATCTCCAATACTAGTCCCAAAAGACAAACTATTGAAGTCATGATGACAAATACCAACAGAGCTTGAACAAAACAAAACCAGTATTACCTCATATTACCACTACACAACTGACACACATAGGATATTTTAATAATATATGTCACTACAATATTCATATTGATAAAGTCTGTACATATACTTGTAACTAAAATTGATTGTGATTCCTGGTTCCTTTGTATTTGAATCAGGACACATATACCTTTATGATAACCATGAATACATATTGTTATTTGAAAAGTTATCAGTGACTCCTTAAGATATTCTCATAGAGTGTTATATGTATGTGAGTGTCACAGTGTTGTCAAGAGTAGTGGATTAAATTAAATTGTTTATCTGTCTGTTGTTGTGACTTACACTTCATCATACACATACCCTAGACACCTAACGTAGTCATCACACTATTCCAGAATAATTCTGACTGAGATATATAGATATGTGGTAGCAAGTAAGGTTATCTATAATACACTACTCTTAATAGATATAGATACCTTCACAGCTGATCTCAGTCAGTACACTAAGTCCCCTATAAATATTTATACCATCCCACTTCACCACACAATCTGCCGTCATCCACAAAACTTAAAAGACGCTGAAAAAAAAAATAAACAACATAATTATTTACGAAATCGGATAACAAATTGAATAAATAAAACGGAAATTAAGACATCGATCCGCCTGGGGAAACATAATCAACAAGATTCTTAATAAAGGAAAAGATGAGCGGTTGTAATCGGATTCCATCCAATCAGACATTCCGTCTCAATGCACATCGTAACCAATCAGATGATCTATAGCTCACCCAGAAGTCGTATACACAGAAACAAGTCATATATGTAGACCAAAGTCATATACGTAGGCCCAGTGTTTCCCAAAGCAATGTACGTGCACCTCCGTGGTGACGCGTAAGGGATTCTTCTTCTTCTTCGTACACTCTCAGACGTCCACTTGAATGTTCTCAAAGAAAACGGTAGTCAGTTTGAGGCTATTTGAATCCCCGTAAAGCTTTTCCACGAAAGGAGCTGGCGTCGGCCATATGCACTTTCTCTGTACCGCATATAAGTGGCAACTTTGAAGCAGATGTTCAGCAGTCATTTTATCAGTGCTACAGTTACGCTGATCGGTAGTTCCTATCTTTAGCTTGTTGAATAGATGGTATCTCAATCTGTTGTGGCCAGTGCGGAGTCTGAAGATTACCACTTGTTCTCTTCTGTTTAGCTGGTAGTAAGCATCATTCTGTGTGTGACCTGGATGTTCTACATTCCATTTGTTGCTGTATCTGATTCTGACAATACTCTTTGCCTCCTCGAAAGGTATGCTTGCATCAGGCTGAGGTAGATGTGAACCTTCTTTTGCCATTCTGCCAGCCTCTTCATTGCCGGTGATGTTGCAATGAGATGAGATCCATTGGATCACAACACTTTTGAATCGTTGACAAAGTTTGTGGAGCACTATTCTGAGGTCATCAAGGTCTGTATTATTTTGGCTTTTCAACGTTGCAATTACTGACTGTGCATCAGTAAAGAAAGCAACTTGTCTCTCTGTGCTTTCTTCTGTCAATATAACCTCTGCTGCAGTTTTTAAGGCCTCTGACTCTGTTCTGAAGTTACTTGAGAATTGTCCTGTTGCCACTGACAGCCTTTTTTCTGCACCAGGGCTTAAGGTCAGATGACACCCCCACCTCCATTTTCTGTTGCATTTGTTGCTGATCCATCTGTGTAAGCATGGGTTCAGGTGTTGCGTGGGTAATGTTTCTCTTTGTATTTTGTCGCTATGGATTTTCTATCTGTTGCAGTTTGGCTCTTTTTTCTCTCAATTCCAGGAATGTTTTCTATCATTTCAGGGAAACGATTTTGTTTCCAAACTGGAAGCTTGTGAGCAGTGTAGATGGGTTTAATAGTGATTATTTCATTTATGGAAACTACTCTCATCTGTGGTTTGGTTGATTCTACAAAGTTGCTTCGTTTGAGTCTTTGCCTTCTAAGAGCATTCATTCTATGGCACATTGGGTGGTCTGTTAGTCTTTTGAATTTTTCGGCTTGTTGCTGAGCCCTGCAGTCTCTTCTATCCTCCATTGGCTGAAGGCATGTACTCTTTTCGAGTTCTTTTATAGGTGTTGACTTCATGCCTCCCGTTATAATTCTCATTGCTTGATTTTGGAGTCTGCTAATTTTATCAAAGTTTGTCTAAGCTGCTGTTGCCCATGCTGCTATACTTTTATTCAAGGACTGGCCTCACTCGCCCTGTCTTCAGCACTTTCTCATCTGCATCCCAAGTTGTTCCAGCAAGTTTTTTTCATAATTGCCATTCTTTGTCTTGCTCTCATTCGATTTCTGTCAACCTGTTTTTTCCAAGTCAGACGGCGATCAAAAATAATGCCTAGGTAGTTTGAATTTATTTTCATTTAAATTAAGATTTTCTACGTTTAGCACTAGTTTGAAGCTCTGAGGTCTAGTTGAGAGGGAAAATACCGTGTACGTTGTTTTCTCTTCATTTATCTTCATGAGCCATGTTTTGGCCCACTCTTCCAGTGATTTTAGTGCTTGCTGCATTAGAATGTTTGCAGTAGTGACACGCTCTTCAGAGATCCACAAGGCTAAGTCATCTGCAAAGGATGCATTGTGTGCTGCTTGTTGAATATTTTCAGTTATGTCATTTATGTATGCAAGGAACAGTGTAGGTGACAGGACTCCCCCTTGTGGGACCCACTGCTCTAATATAAACTTTTTACTAGTCTGTCCTTGCAGCTGTACTCAGGCGGTTCTATTCTCATTTGTACATTCGCCCACATACACCACTTCTCTGCAGTTTGACTTTCAATCCTTCTTTCCATATTTTATCGAAAGCTTTTTCTAAATCTACCCAAACCACTAGCGTGTGTTTTTTTCGTGGAAGGCGTCTTCGATTTCCTGAGATATATATGTGATTTGATCTTCAGTGGATCTGTGTTGTCTGAATCCTGCTTCTTGATGGTTTAATAGGTGTTTGCTTTCCAGGTGCCACATCAGTCTGGTATTAATCATGCGCCCCATCAGTTTTCCTACACAGCTTAGTAGGCTGATTGGTCTGTAACCATTTGGTTCTTTCAGGTCCTTGTCTTTCTTTGGTATAGGTATCAGTATAGCTTCTTTCCATGCCTGTGGGACAATTCCTCTTTTCCAACTGTAGTTCAGTACTGCCAGAAGCTTCTGTTTTGCCCTTGTGCCGAGACCTTTTAACATTGCATTGGTTATTCCATCTTTTCCAGGTGACTTCTTTTTCTTTAGTAACTGTATTGCCTCTTCCATTTCTGCCATTGTCAAATTTGTAAGGGATTCAAGGGGTACACGTCAGCATATTTCAGGTTACTTAATTATACACTTTTCAGCTACAGAAAACAGATTATTCAGTTATGTAATATAAGAAAATGGTGCACTGCAGATATAAATATATGTTTATTTACAAGTGCAGGTCGCGTTCTTGCGTTATGGGCGAGAGACTTGTCTTTATGTTAGACTTAAGGATACTAGGTGTTTATCATAACAAAATATTAGGTATTAAAACTGAGCTTTCTTCTCCAGTTAACATGCATACTTTAATTTCAGACCTGTACGAATCCACAGAATGTTTATTGGTTTTTAAAATTACATATGTTATTTTAATTACTTATATATATATATATATATATATATATATATATATATATATATATATATATATATACATACATACATATATATACATACATACATACATATACATACATATATATATATATTGTCATAAAATTAACAGTGATACAACGTAAAAATATCTCCAAAGGATAAAATGTAGGGATAAAAAGAATGCGTAAGTTACTAGAAGGCATGATCGCCCACGCCGCGGGTCATCACCCGCCATGGAAATTAAATTTCTAGAACGGTTACCATTTGAACGGGATGAGAACGGCGGATCAAAAAGGAAAAAATATGACTGAAAAATTGCGTGAAACTAGCAAGGCTAAAAAGATGCAATTGGGGGGGGCGGGGACGGAGGAAAAGTCACGTCCCCAAGTTGACACAAGGTAACGAAATCGACAAAAGGGACCATAGTTATTATACGCAACAGTCATTTTTTGGACGCTTTTGCAATATTTTGTCCTTTATTTGAATGCAGCAGCACACGTTTCACAGAAGATTCTAGAAAATATTTCGAAAAAAACAACTAACCTTGAAAAGTAACTTTTTCTTAATAATGATGTTAGGAATATAAAAATTAGCTGGCCGGATGGCCCATTTTGAGCAGTGAAATAATATGCTTTTATTTATACAGACGGATAGATAATAATGAAGACATTGACAAAAGACTGTGTTGTTCACATCAGCGAAAGACTGCATTGAATCAAACATGTCACTAATTTGCACAAAAAAAACCGCGACCTTGAGACTCAAGTGTTCAAATCTAGTTAGAATGAAAGAGAGGGACATTGGTGGGAGCTGTGGCTAAAATAACTTTAAAGACAAAATTTGTAGAGGGGACGGATAGGTTGGTTCAAAAACCAAGTACGTTTTTTTGTGAAAACGCAAGTAGAGACGGACGGACTAACAGATAAAAATCCATACTTGACTGAAGCATGACTGAAATGACTTTAGTGTAGGAAATTTGAATTTGAAAAAACACAAGGCATTGATTGGCCACAGACAATCATATTATCAGCGCTCAGACGCGCTTTTTTGCCATTCCTCAATAGTTGTCCAGTGATAGACACAGTAAATTTTAAGTGTGGTGATTTCCAATGAAGTAAATTGAAATAAGTTCAGGGACGCCATACTATAGCCAGCAGCTCAGCTGAGTTTTGCTAGCATTTCTGTGTTCTTTATTCATAATCTGGTAAGATTGAAATTATTTCTTTGTATATTTTAAATATTGTTTAATGTTTCGAGTGATTTGATACTGCCATATCGAAATCTAGCCTTACAACAAGTAAGGATTTGCTCTAGACCCCCCGCCCTAGTTCAGGGTCTAGGGACAAACAATATATATAAACTCCAGCAAGGGTTAGGAAGGACAGATCAAGTGTTGAGATCAGTGGAACATATCACCTATCCTATTCTATGGCAGGAAGCTAATAAACATATTTCGGAATATGTAGTCTGGGAGAACTTATCCTATGTGAAACCAACTTGGTAAGATGTGTTGTATGGTCAGAGAGATCTGACCCTGTCTAAGTGGTGTTATTGTAAATTGTTACGTGTAGAAGTGGCTCCTTAGGTAAGGTTCTGAACCTAAACCAATACTTTATTTCAGAACAGTGAGTTTTATGTTGACACCAAAAGGTGGTGTCAAATGCTGGGTAAATAATTGACAGTGAGGACCCGTGCAGTGTCGCATCTCGGCAGAACAGCCTTGTATTGCCCCCAAGCACGGAGAGGTGGGGCCACCCAATATATTGCCCCCAAGCACGGAGAGGTGGGGTCACCAGATTCCAGCACCAGAACTACTCTTTCAAAGTTACGTAAGCAGGCTGGTCTGCTGGATTTACACCAACTTCATAGACATAGCACCCAAAGTGAATTACTACTAAAACATCCCATTTCCTTCCATCATTAATGGACAATGTTTGGTAGGCATAGACAGGGAGGGATGAAGCCACCCCAACAGCACATCTATTCATCGTTCTCCCAGGGAAAATAAAATTATGAACTGTAGAAATATTAACTAATCGTGAAAATTGTATACGTACACACCTTTTATTTATCATGCCATTTATTCATGCCATTCACTCATAAATTTCAAAATCTTTCATATGTTCTGGCCAAAATAAAACCTTAGTTCAGAACAAATAAATTTAAAAAAGATTTACTTTCTAAAATTTCACCAGCTGAATTTAGTTCATTGTGTTCTAAATTTTATTGATAATATTATTATTTAATATCTGTGTGTGTGTGTTTGTATATGTCAATACAACACATTACATTCAGTACCCTAGATTTTAACGTAGCCACATTCATTAGTAAAAAAAAAGATAGGTGTGAGGTCGTAGTGGTAGCAAGAAAGGCCTTCTGAAAATTCACAGCTACATTTTATCTCAGGAGCCTTCACAGCTGACCTCATACATCACACTTAGTAATATCACCATCATACAATACCATCAAAACCACTACATATATTGGGGTCTTGTCCAGGGATAATTAGCATAAACAGTAATATAAGGATCTCCTGGTGGGAGAAACAAAATTAGGGGAACAAAATTGTAAAATTCCCTTAAAATTAAAAGTGTCCCTTTAAATTAAAAGGGCAATTAGAAGTTGGTGAATCTTCACAGCCAGTAATAATTAATTAATTAATTAGAATTATTTTAATCTAGAGTAATTATAAGTACTTTAGTGGTTGGAAATTTTACTTTGCTTATTGCTAGATTTGTTTAAAAAGTATGGCGGAGATGGCAAAATTTAGATCAGCTGCTGTGCTGACGGCACAGGAGATGGGAATGGATGGTCAGATTTTAATTCAATACGTAACGGCTGAATGTGATAAGTATATTGAACGGGAAGAAAGAAGATTAGAAAAAGAGGCTGAAAGAAAATTAGAGTCTGAAAGGTTGGCTGAAGAGAAGAGGTTAGAGGCTGATAGAGAAATTAAGAGGCTGCAGATTGAGGCAGAAGACAAACGACAGCAAAGGGAGGCAGAAGAAAAAAGATTGACTGCCGAAAGGGAGGCAGAAGAAAAAAGATTGACTGCCGAAAGGGAGGCAGCAGATAGAAAGGCCGAAAGGGAGGCAGAAGATAAAAGGTTGCAAAGGGAGCATGAATTACGACTAAGGGAGCTGGAGTTACAAGGCCAGGCGCCTGAAAATGGTGCCAGCCCTTTTGCCTCAGATGCTACGCCTAGTCTGGGAGCCTCAAACTCAGCTATGGGGTTTCATTTAGACCATTTTGTTGAGAAAGACGATGACATAGAGGGGTACCTAGGACGTTTTGAGTTATTAGCTACTACATATGGGTTAGAGAGAGAGAGGTGGAGTTTAAAGTTATCACAAGGACTGAGAGGTACTTCTTATGAAGTCTTTGCTAAAATGAACAGGGAAGACCAAGACAATTATGACATGTTAAAGCAGGCTCTGTTATTAAGGTACGAGAAGAATGGTGAATTTTATCGTAAGAAATTTAGAAATGCCAAACTGTTGTCTGGGGAGACATACCACCAATTCTCTGCTAGACTGGAAACCTATTTGGAGAAATGGACTGCTCTGGGGAAGACCCAAGATCTTAAAGAAATGATCATGATCGAACAATTGAGAGAGTCCATGGCTCCAGACATGAGAAAATTTCTCATGGAACAAGGTGCAGAGAAGTTGGGGGAGGTTTTAAATGTCGCTGAGAGGTATCAGGCAGCCCAGGCAGAGGTAAGTGGTGCTAAAAAGAAGCACATAGATAATTTTAAAGCTCCACAGCCATTTAATAAATTTGACAATAGAGAACAGGGTAATAGAGGTAGGACAAACTTTGAGCGGCCAAGAAATGACTATCGCGACAGAAACTCACAGTTCAATGACCAAAAAAATAATGAAAGGAAACCGTTTAACCAAGGAAAAAGATGGTGTAAATGGTGCAAGAAAGATAACCATAACACCGAATTTTGTAGAAGGAAACCTTCAAACATTGCTGCAATGAAGTCGGGGACTCACAGATTAAAGGTTAATCCTAATGGACAACAGGAACCTTATCACCCCCCAGTTTGTGAGGATGTTATTTGTAATGGGGTCACCATAAGGTGCCTTTATGATACAGGTTTGGATTATGATTCAGTTGTGAAGTCTAGCCTAGTGGACCCAAGTCAGTATACCACAGAAACAGTGGAAATACAAGGGGCGACTAAGGACATACCACTCATGACACTTCCCATCGCAAGGATAACGGTGAAAACTCGCTATGTGGAAGGAGAAATCAGAGCAGCAGTGATAGATGAACCAATCTACCCTCTGATATTGGGGTGTAGATACGTCTTCTTGGGGAATCCCGAGAAACCTGTGATCATGGCGACAGTGCAGACCAGGTCACAGAAGAAGGAGGAAGAAGGTGAACCTATAAATGCTCATCCAGAGGAGATGAGAAAGGCGCAGGCTGAGGATAGGACACTCAAGCCATGTTTTAAAAAAATTGCCCAAATGCCACACACCTCCGAGCAAGGGGGAATACTTTATGAAGAACAAACTATTATACAGGAAGGCCGGAACTGGAACAAATGGTCACAACCAGCTGGTTCTTCCCACCTCATATAGAGATAAAGTGATGGAACTCGGGCATGCGATTCCCTTCAGTGGTCACATGGGGATCAGCGCCACAGGACAGCGTATAGCTTGTCATTACTTCTGGCCAGGGATAACGGAGGATATAAAAAGATATGTCAAATCCTGCCCTGAATGTCAAAGGGTAGCTCCAAAGCACTGGACTGCTCCTGCAACTCTAGGGGAAATGCCCATAGTGGGAACACCTTTCGAGAGGGTTGCAGTGGATATTGTGGGACCTCTCACTCGGACCAAGAGGAGGAACAGTTACATCCTTACTCTGGTGGACACTTGCTCTATGTGGGGAGAGGCGGTAGCCCTGCCATCCATTGATTCAAAACACGTAGCAGAGGCACTACTTACAATATTCACCCGATTAGGATTCCCGCATCAAATCTTGACGGATAATGGATCTCAGTTCAAGGGGAAACTAACGGAAGAAGTTTTTAAACTATTTCAAGCCAGACACTTTCATTGTAGTCCGTACCATCCACAAGGGAACGGCCAGGTAGAGAGGTTCAACGGGACTCTCATTTCTATCCTGAGAAAGCTGGCACACGAAAAACCGGATCTGTGGGATCAATTCCTGTCCGCCGCATTGTTTGCGTATCGGGAGGTACCACATAGTTCAACCGGGATGGCTCCCGCAACTCTGCTATTTGGGAGGCCAATAAAAGGTCCTTTAGAAGCTTTATTAAGGACCTGGACGGATGAGAAGGCGGAAGAACCTGTTACCTCATCTTATCAATACGTGAACGAACTGACCACTCGTCTGAAAGCTGGATGGAAACTGGCAAATGATAATTTGAAACAAGCCAGGAAGAAACATGCAGCATATTTTAATAGGAAGGCAAAGGACCGAGAACTAGCTGTGGGAGAGAAGGTGCTTCTTCTACTACCCGGCAGCCAGAATAAATTACAAATTGGTTGGCAAGGTCCATATACGGTTCTAGAGAAGGTGTCTAGAACAAACTATAAAATTGACAAAAAGGGGAAGGAGAAAGTTTATCATGTAAACTTATTAAAGAAGTATCTGGACAGACCACTCCAGGAAAGCACCCCCTTATTGACCTTGGCTATTGCAACTCAGATGCAAAAGGAACCACTCACCTCACATGAATACCCATTACATCCTTGTGAAACAGCAGCACAGGTAAAAGTCAGTAAGCACCTGACTAAAAACCAGAGGGAGAGAGTTCAACAGGTTCTGGAGGAACATACAGATGTATTAACAGATAAACCAAGCCATACAAATTTGCTACAGTATGACATGAAACTGGTAGACTCAAACCCAATCTGTATGAGAGCCTATTCTATTCCGTTCGCGAAGGAGAAGGCATTGAAGGAAGAAATAGAGTATTTGTTGAAGGAGGGGATCATTTCGCACAGTGAATCATCTTTTAGTTCTAGTGTCGTTTTGTTGAGAAAACCGTCTGGGGAACACAGACTGTGCATAGATTACAGGAAACTGAATGCTGTCACAGAAGGACAAGTGGATCCATTACCAGACACAAAACAGTTATTTGCCAGATTAAACAAGGCAAAATACTTTTCAAAGGTGGATCTTAGTAAAGGCTATTACCAGATTCCAGTGAAGCCTGAAGTGAGACCTTATTTGGCTTTTAGCACTTCAGATGGACATTATGAATTCAACATGCTACCATTCGGACTGAAAAAATGCTCCGAGTGTGTTTTCAAGGATGATGCGCAAATTGTTGGATCCCCTGAATAACCCATGTATCACGAATTTCATGGATGATATTCTCGTCGCCACAGAGACATTTGAAGAACACATTGACGCTCTAAAAATGTTGTTTAATAGGCTTCGGGAGGCGAACTTAACTGCTAGGCCAACAAAATGTTGTATTGGATGCAAAGAGTTGGAATTCTTGGGGCACACTGTATATCAGGGTAATATGACCCCTGATCCTAAGAATTTGGAAAAACTGCAGAGAGCACCTAGGCCACAAACAAAAAAGGACGTGCGATCATTCGTGTCGTTATGCGGATTTTATCAGAAATACATCAAAAATTTTAACGCTATTTGTGCTCCTCTGACTGATCTGACTCGCAAGGGACTTCCAGATAAAATTATTTGGACTGCACAATGTGAACTAGCGTTCCAAGAGTTAAAGGAAAAACTCACTAGCAAGCCTATTCTCAAACTGCCTGATTTGACACAGGACTTTGTCTTAAGAACCGATGCAAGTAATGTAGGACTCGGAGGGGCTTTGTTGCAAAGATCATCTTCACCTGATGGGGAACTGAAACCAGTCGCTTATGCAAGCCGCAAATTGAATAAGGCGGAACAAGGATACTCCACAAGCGAAAAAGAATGTTTAGCGTTAATCTGGGCAATAAAGAAGTTTCAAATCTATCTGTATGGTAGGACTTTTTGTGTGGTCGAGACGGATCATCAGCCTCTCGTATTCTTATCTCAGGCTAAGCATGAAAACGCAAGATTGCTGAGGTGGTCTTTATTGCTTCAACCTTATCAGTTTAGTATCCAATATATCCCAGGCAAATTGAATGTCGGTGCAGATTTCCTCAGTCGGCACCCCTGTGATCAAAATTAGAGTAATGGCAGGCGTGAGGAGAGATTTTATCTATGTGTATCACTGGTTTTAGAACTTGCCGTAGGCATGTTTTCAAGTGGGGAGATGTGTCATAAAATTAACAGTGATACAACGTAAAAATATCTCCAAAGGATAAAATGTAGGGATAAAAAGAATGCGTAAGTTACTAGAAGGCATGATCGCCCACGCCGCGGGTCATCACCCGCCATGGAAATTAAATTGCTAGAACGGTTACCATTTGAACGGGATGAGAACGGCGGATCAAAAAGGAAAAAATATGACTGAAAAAATTGCGTGAAACTAGCAAGGCTAAAAAGATGCAATTGGGGGGGGGGGGGGGGGGGGGGGGGGGGAGGGGGGGGGGGGGGGGGGGGGGGGGGGGGGGGGGGGAAAGGGGAAAGGAAAGGTCACATCCCCAAGTTGACACAAGGTAACGAATGCGAAAAAAAAAAAAAAAAAAAAAAATCGACAAAAGGGACCATAGTTATTATACGCACGGGTCATTTGTTGGACGCGTTTGCAATGGTTTGTCCTTTATTTGAATGCAGCGGCACACGTTTCACAGAAGATTCTAGAAAATATTTCGAAAAAAAACAACTAACCTTGAAAAGTAACTTTTTCTTAATAATGATGTTAGGAATATAAAAATTAGCTGGCCGGATGGCCCATTTTGAGCAGTGAAATAATATGCTTTTATTTATACAGACGGATAGATAATAATGAAGACATTGACAAAAGACTGTGTTGTTCACATCAGCGAAAGACTGCATTGAATCAAACATGTCACTAATTTGCACAAAAAACCGCGACCTTGAGACTCAAGTGTTCAAACCTAGTTAGAATGAAAGAGAGGGACATTAGTGGGAGCTGGGGCTAAAGATAACTGTAAAGACAAAATTAGTAGAGGGGACGGGTAGGTTGGTTGAAAAAACAAGTACGTTTCTGTGATAACGCAAGTAGAGACGGACGGACTAACAGATAAAAATCCATACTTGACTGAAGCATGACTGAAATGACTTTAGTGTAGGAAATTTGAATTTAAAAAAAAACACAAGGCATTGATTGGCCACAGACAATCATATTATCAGCGCTCAGACGCGCTTTTTTGCCATTCCTCAATAGTTGTCCAGTGATAGACACAGTAAATTTTAAGTGTGGTGATTTCCAATGAAGTAAATTGAAATAAGTTCAGGGGACGCCATACTATAGCCAGCAGCTCAGCTGAGTTTTGCTAGCATTTCTGTGTTCTTTATTCATAATCTGGTAAGATTGAAATTATTTCTTTGTATATTTTAAATATTGTTTAATGTTTCGAGTGATTTGATACTGCCATATCGAAATCTAGCCTTACAACAAGTAAGGATTTGCTCTAGACCCCCCCCGCCCTAGTTCAGGGTCTAGGGACAAACAATATATATATAAACTCCAGCAAGGGTTAGGAAGGACAGATCAAGTGTTGAGATCAGTGGAACATATCACCTATCCTATTCTATGGCAGGAAGCTAATAAACATATTTCGGAATATGTAGTCTGGGAGAACTTATCCTATGTGAAACCAACTTGGTAAGATGTGTTGTATGGTCAGAGAGATCTGACCCTGTCTAAGTGGTGTTATTGTAAATTGTTACGTGTAGAAGTGGCTCCTTAGGTAAGGTTCTGAACCTAAACCAATACTTTATTTCAGAACAGTGAGTTTTATGTTGACACCAAAAGGTGGTGTCAAATGCTGGGTAAATAATAATTGACAGTGAGGACCCGTGCAGTGTCGCATCTCGGCAGAACAGCCTTGTATTGCCCCCAAGCACGGAGAGGTGGGGCCACCCAATATATTGCCCCCAAGCACGGAGAGGTGGGGTCACCAGATTCCAGCACCAGAACTACTCTTTCAAAGTTACGTAAGCAGGCTGGTCTGCTGGATTTACACCAACTTCATAGACATAGCACCCAAAGTGAATTACTACTAAAACATCCCATTTCCTTCCATCATTAATGGACAATGTTTGGTAGGCATAGACAGGGAGGGATGAAGCCACCCCAACAGCACATCTATTCATCGTTCTCCCAGGGAAAATTGTATACGTACACACCTTTTATTTATCATGCCATTTACTCATGCCATTCACTCATAAATTTCAAAATCTTTCATATGTTCTGGCCAAAATAAAACCTTAGTTCAGAACAAATAAATTTAAAAAAGATTTACTTTCTAAAATTTCACCAGCTGAATTTAGTTCATTGTGTTCTAAATTTTATTGATAATATTATATTATTTAATATCTGTGTGTGTGTGTGTGTGTTTGTATATGTCAATACAACACATTACATTCAGTACCCTAGATTTTAACGTAGCCACATTCATTAGTAAAAAAAAGATAGGTGTGAGGTCGTAGTGGTAGCAAGAAAGGCCTTCTGAAAATTCACAGCTACATTTTATCTCAGGAGCCTTCACAGCTGACCTCATACATCACACTTAGTAATATCACCATCATACAATACCATCAAAACCACTACATATATATATATATATATATATATATATATATATATATATATATATATATATATATATATATATATATATATATATATATATATATATATATATATATATATACCACCAGAAGCCCTGAAGGCAGATATACCATACACTATAGGGTATCTACACCAGCTATTCAAGAAAATCTGGGAAAAAGAGGCCATCCCAAAGAGCTGAAAGGAAAGCAACATTATCAAGCCTGCCAAAGAAAGGAAACTTGAATGTATGTAGCAACTGGAGGGGTATAACATTGCTAGCAGTGACTGTAAAAATTTTGACCAGAGTTCTATTGGATCGTATTAAGAAGGCGGTGGTTGACAAACTCAGATAAGAACAGGCAGGATTTCGTGCAGGAAGATCATGTACAGACCAGATAGCAACATTCAGAATCATCATAGAACAATCAAACGAATAGCAGACCCCCTTATATATAAATTCTGTGGACTTCGAAAGGGCTTTCGACAGTATAGACCGTACTGTGATATAGAAAATCCTGAGACATTATGGAATCCCAGAAAAATTCATTAAAATCATCCAAGATTTCTACCAGGAGGCCTCATGAAAAGTAGTGCAAAGGAAAACTATCAGAGCCTTTCACAACAGTACACAGCTATCACCAACAATTTTTGTCATGGTCATAGACTGGGTTATGAGACAAACAACAGAAGGAGAGAAAACAGGAATACAGTGGACATTCAACAAACAGCTGGAGGATCTTGACTTTGCAGATGATTTGTGCCTTCTAATACATAGACAGCAAGATATGCATGAGAAAACAAATAGATTAGTGACAGAAGCAGCAAAGATGGGACTACACATAAGTGTAAATAAAACAAAGGAAATGAGGATAAATAATAGGCAGATGGACTCGATGAAGATCAATGGTCAAGTTATTGAAGAAGCAGAAAGCTTTACATATTTGGGGAGTAACATTGACAAAGGAGGGGGGGGGGCGCCCAATGGTGACGTCGGTTCTAAGATAAATAAAGCTAGATGCGCTTTTAATGCCTTTCGACCAATGTGGAACTCCTCAGCTATATCCAGAGAGAACAAAATCAGAATCTTTAACTCAAATGTGAAGTCAGTCTTGCTGTATGGCTCAGAGACATGGCGTGTCTCACAGAGGATCCCCTCCAAACTACAGATATTTGTAAATAGATGTCTCCAATGGATCCTCCGTATAAGATGACTAGATGCATTCATTTAAACCCTCCACTCCCAAAGGAGCATATGCCTTCAACAAACACATGCCAAGTCCTCCTGTCACGTGCCATCATCTCATGTTCTTTCCACGTTTTCCTCATCATTTTCACCTCTGTTTCCAGCTCTCTTCTCCATGTGCTTCTTGGTCTTCCTCTGCCTCTCTTGCCCTGGGGGTTCCAGAACAAGGACTGCCTTGTAATGCTATCAACAGGTTTCCTCAGTGTGTGTCCTATCCATCGCCATCGTCTTCTTCTCATCTCTTGTTCCACTGGCACTTGTCTAGTTCTTGTCATCAGTTCCACGTTGGTAACCTTGTCATACCACTTTAATCCCTCTATTCTACGCAAGCACCCATTTATGAAAATCTGTAACTTTTTGGTTGTTGTCTTTGTTGTTCTCCATGTCTCAGAGCCATACAATAGGACTGACTTCACATTTGAGTTGAAGATTCTTATTTTCGTGTTGGATCCGATTTCTCTTGATCTCCATATATTTCCCAATGCAATGAAAGCTCCTCTTGCCTTTTGTATTCTTATTTTGATATCACTGTCTTTCCCTCCAATTTTGTCTATATTGCTGCCAAGATATTTGTACGATTCTACATCTTGTATTGGTGTTTCTTCAAGTTCAACCCTGTTATCATTAGGCTACCTGCATTTATTCTCATTATTTTTGTCTTTTCCCTGTGTATTTTCAGACCCAATTGCTGTGACCTCTCATCGAGTGTTTTCAATTTGTCCTGCATCTGATTACGGTTAATGGGACAGAAGAGCCAAGTCATCAGCAAAATTCAGATCATCCAACTGCTTAGTCAGAGTCCACTGGATTCCATTTCTGTTGTGTGTTGTCGATGATCTCATAACCCAGTCTATTGCTAGTAAGAAAAGAAATGGAGACAAGAGGTATCCCTGTCGCACTCCTGTTCTTATCCCAAACGGTTCTGTAAGCTGTCCTTCGTGAAGAACTCTGCATGTCATGTCTTCATATGTTTTCTTTATTAAATTAATGATCTTCAGGGGAACTCCATAATGCCTCATCAATTTCCAAAGTGAGTCTCTGTCTACACTGTCAAGTGCGTTTTCGTAGTCCACAAATCCGATGTATAGTGGTGAATTCCATTCCAGACTTTGTTCAACTATTATTCTCAAAGTGGCGATCTGGTCTGTACATGATCTGTTTTGTCAAAAACCTGCTTGTTCATCTCTCAGTTTCTTGTCTATGGACTCTTTTAATCTTTCAAGGACTAGATGTAATAACAAATATAGAGCTAAGGAAAAGATGTGGGCAACAGCCAACACAAATGGACATTAAGTTAAGAAGGTGGGGATAGATAGGACATACACTCATAAGAGAACAATCAAGCATAGCCATGGGTGCCCTTGACTGGAACCCACAAGTGAAAAGAAGAGTGGGGAGGCCAAGGAGAACGAACGAACGAACGAACTTTATTTTCAAAGGGTTGAGAATTGGGCACGCAGGCCCGTCTGACATTCTGCCCTTCCTTTCTCTCACCTTTCATACTGAATTCATTTATTCTCATATGCATTTTACATATCAAATTCAAGGAATTCAACGTTGTAAAGTAAAATAATAATATAGCACACTCATATTAACATTAATTACTTATAAGCATGACATAACATATGTTGAAAAGTACAAACATTATCAGAGATAGATAGATAGATAGATAGATAGATAGATAGATAGATAGATAGATAGATAGATAGATAGATAGATAGATAGATAGATAGATAGATAGATAGATAGATAGATAGATAGATAGATAGATAGATAGATAGATAGATAGATAGATAGATAGATAGATAGATAGATAGATAGATAGATAGATAGATAGATAGATAGATAGAGATAGATAGATAGATAGATAGATAGATAGATAGATAGATAGATAGATAGATAGATAGATAGATAGATAGATAGATAGATAGATAGATAGATAGATAGATAGTTAGATAGATAGATAGATAACGAACGCTCCACCCTTACCTTCAAAGGGTTTAGAATTGGTCACGCAGGCCCGTCTAACATTCTGCCCTTCCTTTCTCTCTTCTTCCATAGTTAATCTATTTATTCTCACACGTATCCTAAATGTTACTTAAATAATAAAATAACAAGAAAGTACAATAAAATAAAATCCCAACATTGTAACAGTACAATAACAGTTACACAAATTTACAGATGCGTATCATAATTTATACTAAACAGGACAAAATTAACTTTAAAACCTACATATGATGTTATGTAATAATAATAATAATAGCCCCTTCAGTCATAACTGACTATGGGAATGCGCCCCTGAGGTGACAGCGTAATTATTTAAAAACATAACGAAATTAGGGTGGCATATAATCTGCACTCATGATGTATTTGAAAAGTCTGTGATTGAATGAATATGGACTAAGAGTATTTTTTAAGTCGTGTGGAAGAGTATTCCACAGATGAGCAGCAGAAAAAGCTAAACTGTTCTTGAATAAGTCGAGCCTAGGCTTGGGCATGTGTAATTTATTTAAGCGTTGACTGCGTCTTCCGCTGTATTTGAAAATAGGCCACAGATACGTTGGAGCATTCTGTGACAAGATTTTGTGAATAAATTTGGCTTTGTTGAAGAGAAGGCGCTTTCTTAGTGGTAATATGTTAAGATATGTATATGCGTCTACACACTGTGTGAGGTTTTTTGCCTGAAATTAGGCGCACTGCACGTTTTTGTAATGAAAAAGAGTCTTTTAGTGTTGGACATGGTGCAGCCATCCCAAATTGTGGAACAATAGTCTAGATGTGTTTGTATCTGGGATGTATAGAACATTTTTCGTGTCTCCTCATCTAGGAAATGTTTGATTTTAGCTAACTGGTAAACTTTTTGTGCCGTTTGTTTGGTCAGTGCTTGTACATGCGAATTCCAACTTAAATGTTGGTCAATTATGAGTCCTAGTGTTTTATATTCATTTACATTTTTCAATTAAAGAGGTTCCAATGTAGAGCTGAAGTGTTGTTTTCGGCGAGTTTTGTAATTTTTGTCTAGTTGATATTATCATACATTTTGTTTTAGTGATATTTATTTGCATGCAGTTTTCATTGCTCCACTTAATAAGATTGTCTGTGTCGCTTTGTAATAATATTTCTAGCGTGTTGCAACTTTTATCACTAGTATAAATGGTACAGTCATCGGCAAATAGGTCGCAGGATGAGTGCTCGATGTGTAGTGGAAGGTCATTTATGTAAATGGAAAAAAGTAGAGGGCCGAGAATAGAACCCTGAGGAACTTGGAGAAGAACAATGGAAGAGGAGGCTAGGGAAATTGGAATGACTTTTGCACAGCTGAAAAAGACAGCCCAGAATAGAAATCGATGGAAAGCAACTGTTTCTGCCCTATGTTCCACGGGAAACGGAAAGGAATGATGATGATATATATATATATATATAAGCGCCACTGTACATAAAACAGTATTATTAAAACTACCACCAAAGTATCTTCATTCCAGAGGGGTACGCAGTACTTCTTCTTCTTCTTCTTCCTCGTTCGCCTTCAGACTTCCACATTAATGACTCTAATAAAGGCAGTGGTCAACTCAAGGTTCCCGACATCTCCAAACAGTTTTTCGTTGACAGAAGTGGGTTGTATGCCATACGCTACTCCGTTCATTACTGTAGGTTGGGCAGTACTGCAGCAGGTGTTCGACTGTCATCGGGCTGGTACCGCAGGTGCAGAGATCTGTTGCACAAATTTTGTATTTGTGGTATAGATGGTATCTCAATCTGTTGTGTTCAGTCCGTTACGCAGTACAAGTTCTCATAAGGGGTTCGCGATTGATACAAGCTCACATAAGGGGTTCGCGATTGATACAAGCTCTCATAAGGGGTTCGCGATTGAAGTAAGATTGGGAAACACTGCATAGATTCATTAGATAAATTCCTATATCTCTCAGAATATTTACAACATTCCTGTCAACAACGTTTGAGTCTATATCTCTCAGAATATTTATAACATTCCTGTCAACAAAGTTTAGGTCTATATCTCTTAGAATATTTACAACATTCCTGTCAACAAAGTTTGAGTCTATATCTCTCAGAATATTTACAACATTCCTGTCAACAAAGTTTGAGTCTATATCTCCAATTCTGAAACTCCTTAATGGCTTTCTCCTAAACTTTGACCTTAGCCAAAAGTCTGAGAAGCGATGACATTATCCTTTTATCGTTCTTCTAAAGGCTACTTATTTATAGACTTTCATGAGCTGTGTTACTTCAAGCTTTCTGCATGTACTGTTTATTTAAAGCTTCATTCTTTCATTCGTTTTTCTTTCCTCACTCCCTAAGGAGCATGGAGCCACCACTAATCCACCCTTCCCTTTTGGTAGAAATCTGCAGCAAAGCAATAATATGATGTCAGCAGTAACTTGTATTTACATGATCAAGTTGATAGCCCCATACACAATCTCCTATTTGTCGCCTCTTACGACATGCTTGAGAACGCAAAAGTTTTTTTCTTTCCTGTGTCTCATCAGAGACAATGCCTGTAGTTAAACTATAAATTTAACAGAGGTTCAGATGGATAATTGTACATTGATCGCTCCGTAGTCCCCAGGCAAGCTCGGTCTGAATTTAGCCATTAATCTGCTTGAATTTAGCCATTAATCTGCTTATAGGGCTTAGTGCTCCCGGGGGTAGACGAAAAAAGTGGGAATATTCATGCTTTTAACGAATTTATGAAGATTTGTCCTGAGGCAGGTCGATGCTGCGTGAATACACATCTCCTTCATCGAGACGAAACTGAAGATATTGATAGATACATTGGGAGGAGAGATGTGTCGATGAGGAATTAACAAAGATATATATATATATCATGAGATGCAGAAGACGTAATTCTGAAGTATGAGTGTTAGAGATTTAACAGGCGAGATTAATCTGTGGAAATATAAAATACAGACAGCCCGACAGACCGGGATAGATAGATAGATAGATAGATAGATAGATAGATAGATAGATAGATAGATAGATAGATAGATAGATAGATAGATAGATAGATAGATAGATAGATGGATGGATGGATGGATGGATGGATGGATGGATGGATGGATGGATGGATGGATGGATGGAGGGAGGGAGGGAGGGATTGATGGATGGATGGATGGATGGAAGGAGGGATGGATGGATAGGTGGGTAGGTGGGTGGATGGATGGACGGACGGACGGACGGACGGATGGGGCGGACAAATAAGTCGGTTTGCAAGTCAGGCAATGAAATTAGCAAAATCGCGCGAGAGCAGACACGGATCATTTAATCAGACCAGTAAAATTACAATCCCAACGGGCTGATCACCCGTTTGCCAGTCACTTTGATTACGGAAACAACAGCAAACGGATTGATTTGTCGTTGCCCTAAAGACGCCATTAGGCGTGATGGGAACAACGGCAAAGAAAATCTATTCGCTGTTGCCCTTAAGACGCCACTAGGCGTAATGGCCACTGACTGCTTTGCCGGTCGTTGGCTAAGGACGGAAGAAAATTACAAGAAAACAGACATGCATCACATAATCAAACCAGTAAAATTACAAGAAAACAGACATGCCTCACGTAATCAGACCAGTAAAATTACAAGAAAACAGACATGCGTCACGTAATCAGACCAGTAAAATTACAAGAAAACAGACATGCGTTACGTAATCAGACCAGTAAAATTACAAGAAAACAGACATGCGTCACGTAATCAGACCAGTAAAATTACAAGAAAACAGACATGCATCACGTAATCAGACCAGTAAAATTACAAGAAAACAGACATGCGTCACGTAATCAGACCAGTAAAATTACAAGAAAACAGACATGCGTCACGTAATCAGACCAGTAAAATTACAAGAAAACAGACATGCGTCACGTAATCAGACCAATATAATTACAAGAAAACAGACATGCGTCACGTAATCGGACTAGTAGAATCCCAAGTAAACAAACACTCATCACACAATCAGACTAGCAGAACCACGGAAAGCAGACAGGCGTCACACAGACTGGACGAATTACAAGCAGATACGCGTCACACTATTGACTAGGTGAATTATAAGTAAAGAAACATGCGTCACACAATCATAATAGGAGAATCACAGCAAGACGACACGCGTCAACCAATCAGACTAGACGAATACAAGCAGACACGCGTCATACATTTGACTAGAGGGATTATAAGCAAGAAGGCGCGCATGACACAATCATACTAGTAGAACCAAACGCCGGCGTCACGCGTCACTGAATCACTAGCAGAATCAAACGCGAGAGTCACGCGTCACTCATTCATACTAGCAGAACCAAACACCAGCGTCACGCGTCACACTATCAGACTAGCAGTCTCAATCGCTTGCAGACACGCCTCCCACACAATCAGACACGCATAATCAAGATGATGGTGGTAACATAATACTGACCTCGTTTTTTAAAATTTGTTATTTCGTCTGATATGCAATAGCTTTTCTTTATTTCGACATTGAGATAACAAAACCCTTGCTCCAATTGCAGGCACTGCTCCAGTCTCATGATGTGGTCGCCCATGAAGTCTACAGCGAAGACACTGGTCACCAAGCATCACCGCGCTACTCCCACCATTCGTCCATCCCTCCACACTCTTACGTCAATGGCAGCATGAGCAGTGAAGGGCGTGGCAAAAGTGCAAGAGAAGGCGCATGCCTTAGAGATAACAGCAGCGACGAAGCTTTGCGAATCCGATTGGTCCAGTTTCAGAAAAATACGGATGAGCCAATGGTAAGCAGGATCAGAAATCTAATAACATAATTTTTTTTTTTTTTTTTTTTTTTTAGTGTCTGTGATATCTATACTGTCATGATTGTCTTACAAGTTCAGGAAGTACGCCACATTGAAACTATAAATAAGATCGGGTATTGCTTGACAAGTGTCGAGGTGCTGTCACGTACTGGCTTTCAGAGCATGTATACACTGTTTAGACAGCGCAGACTACGCTGGTTTGGCCATGTCCGTCGCATCCAAGATGGTCGCATCCCCAAAGATATTTTCTATGGGTAACTGCCAGATGGCAAAAGAACAGTTGGGAGACCACAGCTGAGGTTCCAAGATGTGTGCAAGAGAGACATGCAGGCACTGGAAATAAATCCAGCCACGTGGAAGGATGATGCTGCCGATCGCACTGTGACGGAAAGAGGATGATCCCTACGCCGACACCTCAGACAAAGCTCTCAACACAAGCAGAAGAGAAAAAAATCACGCCGAATGGAACACCAGGAAAAATAAAACAGCTGATGGCAATCAACTCAGGGGCCCTTTCCCATATAAATAATCACTAAAGGGCGCTACTTGACTTTCCATGTGTAGGTCTCGGGGATGTCTGATGAGACACGGACAGAATTGGATTACTTCTCTGTGAGGCGACTAATATGAGATTGTACATGAGGCTGACAACCTGATCATCATCATGTGACGTATTCTTTCCAGAACGTTGTCTCCATTACAGCTGCTCTGAACGCATCACGATTCTGGGCAAGTCGACCTGCATCAGCCAAAGACAAGTTCAGACTCTCTGTGATGTCCTGGGTCCACCGTCGTCTAGGTCGACCCCTTCCCCTTTTTCCAGGGACCATGCCTTCCATCACTGTTTTTTCCAGACTATTATGTCTTTTTATATGACCGAAAAATTTCAGCTTCCTTATTGCGATGGTATTTAGGAGCCAATGTTCCTGTACGTTTAGTGAGTGCAGTACTTCTCTGTTGGTCTTTTTTTCTGTCCAGGGTATTCTCAACATCCTTCTGTAGCATTTCATTTCAAATGATGTAATCTTTTTTGCAACTGTTTTATTGAGTGTCCAAGTCTCGCAGCCGTATGTTGCCACTGGGAATATACATGCTCTGATCAGCTGTAACTTTGTTTCTTTGCTTGTGCCTTGCCATAGGTTTTTCATCTGTATTAGTTTATGTAAACGTACAGGAACATTGGCTCCTAAATACCATCGCAATAAGGAAGCTGAAATTTTTCGGTCATATAAAAAGACATAATAGTCTGGAAAAAACAGTGATGGAAGGCATGGTCCCTGGAAAAAGGGGAAGGGGTCGACCTAGACGACGGTGGACCCAGGAAATAACAGAGAGTCTGAACTTGTCTTTGGCTGATGCAGGTCGACTTGCCCAGAATCGTGATGCGTTCAGAGCAGCTGTAATGGAGACAACGTTCTGGAAAGAATACGTCACATGATGAATGAATTAGTTTATGTGAAGCAATTGCAAGTCTTCTTTTAATTTCTACTGCACAGTCGCCAGAGCTGATCACGTAAGACAAATTGATCACACAAACCACGGCTGCAGGAGAACGTGAATGCTTGGTATAGGCTTCATTCAAGGGGACCAGCTACACTCGTGGCTCCATGTCCCGTAAGGAGCACAAAAGTAAATGATGTTGTGGCTGTATGGTAGAGGTTAGATCAATCTTCCCCTGTGACAGGGAGAACAGACAGGGAGTTTACTGAAGCTGAAGATGGTGTTTCTGAAAAACTGATTGAATCTCCCTCGACAACTTTAAGTGCGTGTTTTTGTGTCCTAATGTGTTTTTGCCGAATACTTCTTCTTACTAAAATACCTGCTTCCTAAAAGTGAAAAAAAGAAATTCGGTCAGCGAAGGCAAGGAGCATCCATATATACAAGTTTTACTCTGAAATGCGTAACAACAGCTCGTGTGGCGTGTGTACACTGTGCACTTACAACTCGAAACTGCTAATTTTTACGAAGCCTGTTGCATAAAGTCCGATAACCGATATAATTCGAATACCTAAAGAAATACACGGGGAAAGACACTCAACCTTTTAGGCACTGTGCGAGGCTCTTGGCTTAGTAGAGAAGGACAATCATTTGGGTCGAAATCCCGAAGCACGCTTCAGTCTCCGAGTCGCCTGCTATGGTAAGGAATTAATTCGTGGTTATACTGGTATTTTTCCTCTTGGGCGACCCCTAGCTATTGTTGAACAATCGCCAAGGGACACACCAAACCGATTACAGTCCTAATTTCCGTATGTCTCCATTCAACAGAACAACGAAGCATATTATAAGGGAACGCTGTATACCATAACAGTTTTAACACAAACTATGGATTTGCTCATCTCCAACGGGAGAATAAGGTGTCATTAAACAGTGAATCCAACGGGCTGATCACCCGTTTGCCAGTCACTTCGATTACGGAAACAACAGCAAATGGATTGATTTGCCGTTGCCCTAAAGACGCCAATAGGCGTGATGGGAAACAATGGCAAAGAAAACCTATCTGCTGTTGCCCTAAGACGCCACTAGGCGTAATGGCCACTGACTGCTTTGACGGTCGGTGGCTAAGGACGGAAGAAGAAGAAGAGAAACAGTGAATGTCTGAGAGAAAACCCATATGAATCCACTGAAAGTTTCATTCTGTTGGCGAAAAAATTATTTGAGACTGATAGCAGAGCAAGTAATAATCAACAGAAAAGTAATTGAAAGTATGGACGGCAATCTATGCAAAATTTCATGTTTTTTATTTTTTTTTTTTTCCTGGACGCGCCAGAGTACTAGAACTCGCAAAACAATTTTTCATCCATTTTTATGACCCATTAGTGGAATTAAATTGTAAATCTGCAGTAGCAGTAACTACTTCGGAAATTGCAAGTTTATATGGACATTGAAATAAATAAAAAAGGGAAACCCAAGGGGTAGGATTAGTAAATAAATAATACACGAAACGGGCTTGCTGCAGGCACTCGCAAGAACATAAGGAATTAGAAAACTAAACAACAGAATAATTGTGGTACAGGACAGGGTTAGTCACGATTCACTCCCGTAGCGAGGCGATAGTGTCGTTCGGATGATCCTGGGTTCGAGTCTAGCGACCATCAGTTTATTACAACAAGACATCTTGCTTAAGGTTGTTAAGAGATTTGCTGGAAATAATTTCGTGATAAGTCTGGGGTCCAGATTGTTGAAATCACGATAAAGCTAATTTGTGTAATCATGTCTACTAAATTATACAAATGTTATCTTACGCTACCAATGACAACGTTTCTTGTTTATCGTCTCTGCCGGCTGGGCTGAAGCAGAATACTGGTTTATCTATCAATAGCCCGTCCGTCGAAACAATAAAACGGCAGACCAAATGTTGAATTAATCTTATTGTTTCATCTGGCTACTCGAGTATTGATCACAATCAAAGGATGCGTGACGTGTCATGTGGTCTGTCACCTTTTTGCTTCCCCTTGCTCTGCAGTAGTGCTCCAACAGTGGCCAAAACCTAGAGTATCTAATGTTGGTCTTCAGAGGTGTCTACCTTCGCACAAGATTACTCTTGGCAGAGTTGTAATAATAATAATAATAATAATAATAGCCCCTTCAGTCATAACTGACTATGGGAATGCGCCCCTGAGGTGACAGCCCTCAGCTGCTTATTTTCCTGGTGCTCCTTTCGACGTTTTCTCCTCACCTCTGCTTCTTGTGTGAGCCTCTCTTCGCCCAATCTGAGGTGGCGCCGTAAATAGCATCGCCACTTAGTGCGATCGGCAGCCTCATCCTCCCATGTTGCTGGATCCATGTCCAGTGCCCTCATATCTCTCTTGCACACATCTTTGAACCTCAGCTGTGGTCGCCCAACTGTTCTCTTGCCATCTGCTAATTGTTCCGTAGAAGATATCTTTTGGGATGCGACCATCTTCCATGCGGCGAAACATGGCCAAGCCAGCGAAGTCTGCGCTGTCTAAGAAGCGTATACATACTTTGAAGGCCAGCACGTGACAACACCTCGACATTTTGTCACTTTATCTTTCCACGAGATGCCGAGGATGCGGCGTAGACACCGCAAATGGAAGGTATTGAGCCTTCTTTCTTGCTTAGCATAGGTCGTCCAGGTCTCGCTGCCATATAGGAGTGTGCTGGTGACGCAGGCATTATATACCGCAGCTTTGGTCTTCATTGTGAGTTTAGAGTTTCCCCAAACACGCGATGTGAGGCGGGCAAAGGTAGCTGCAGCTTTGCCAATGCGGCTGTCGATTTCTGTATCCAGTGAGAGGTTGTCATTGATGGTAGACCCTAGGTATGTGAAGTGGTGCACCACTGCCAATTCATAGTTATCGATAGTGATAACTGGTGCAGCACCCACATCCTGACTCAGCACATTCGTTTTCTTTAGACTTATTGTGAGGCCAAAGTCCTTGCATGCTTTAGTGAAGCGATTCATCAAGCTCTGAAGCTCCTGTTGGCTTAGAGTGACGACTGCAGCATCATCAGCGAACAACAAGTCTCTTATAGTGACCCTTCTGATTTTTGTTTTTGCCTTCAGCCTTGAAAGATTAAACAGACGGCCATCTGACCTAGTGTGAAGGCATATTCCTTCAGTTGCATCTCTGAATGCATGTTCAAGAGTAAGGCAAAGAAGATTCCGAAGAGGGTCGGAGCCAGAACACAGCCTTGTTTAACGCCACTTCGTATATCAAAGGGCTGTGACGTGCTTCCAGCATATTGGACTGTTCCCTTCATGCCGTCATGGAATGACTTTATCATTTCCAGCATTTTAGAAGGGCAGCCTATTTTCAGGAGGATTTTAAAGAGTCCATCCCTACTAACCAGGTCGAATGCTTTTGTGAGGTCTATAAAGGCGATATATAATGGTCTTTTCTGCTCTCTTGATTTTTCCTGAAGCTGGCGGAGAGAGAAGATCATGTCTGTTGTTGATCTGCCAGCTCGGAATCCACACTGTGACTCTGGATATATGCGCTCAGCTAACTTGTGTAGTCGCATTAAGATGACTTTGGCAAAAAACCTTACCAACAATACTAAGAAGAGAGATGCCTCTGTAGTTATTGCAATCACTTCTGTCTCCTTTATTTTTATACAGTGTTACAATTTTGGCATCTCGCATGTCTTGAGGAATAGTTGTCTCTTCCCAGCACTGGCACAGCATCCTATGCAGGGGATGTAATAGCGTGCTCTTACAGCATTTGATTAAATCAGGAGGAATCCCATCACTGCCTGGTGCTTTGCCAGAGGCCAAGCTATCAATGGCCTTGCTGAGTTCCTCTAATGTTGGTTCGGCATCCAGCTCCTCCATAGTTGGCAGACTGTTGACACCATCAAGGGCTGCAGGCGTAACGGTATTGTCTCTAGCGTAAAGCTCAGAGTAGTGCTCGACCCACCTCTCCATCTGCTTACCCTTATCGGTTAGCTTCTCTCCGCTGATGGTTTTTAGCGGTGCCGTCTTACTTTTATGGGGGCCAAGTGCTTTCTTTATACCGTCATACATTTGTCTAATGTTGCCTGTTTGCGCTGCGATCTGGATGCTCTCACTGAGCTGGAGCCAGTAGTCATTTGCACAGCGTCGAGCAGTCTGTTGAACTTTGCTTCTTGTAGCCCTCAGGATCTGTAGGGTTCTGGTACTCGGTGAACGTTTGTATTCATTCATAGCACTGCGCTTAGCTTCAATGACAGGTGCCATCACATCTGATGAAGCATCAAACCAGTCATTTGACTTTGCTGTTTTCTTACCAAAGGTGGCAAGTGCAGTACTTTGAATGGTGTTCCGTAGATGCTCCCAGTTCTCTGTAATAGTATCACCATGCTGAGGGCTACTGAGCACTTTCTCGAAGGTCGCAGTGAACTGAGCGATCATGAAAGGGTCTGACATCTTACTGGTATCAATGCGTGGTTTCCCTTCATGTCTGACACGATAGAGTTTTCTTGGTTGTGCTCTGATTTTGCAGCAAACCAAGGAGTGATCTGTATCACAGTCTGCACTATGGTACGAGCGCGTGGAGAGCACAGACCTGAGGAGTGGCCTTCTGACGAGAATCAGGTCAAGTTGGTGCCAGTGCTTGGATCGTGGGTGTCTCCATGACACCTTATGCTGGGGTTTTGTCTGAAAGTAGGTGTTGGTCACGCAGAGGTCATGGTGGACGCACAACTCTAAGAGCCGTTGTCCATTTTCATTCATCTTGCCAATACCAAACCTGCCCAGACATGAAGGCCATGAAACATTATCGGCACCCACTCTAGCATTAAAGTCACCAAGGAGAACAAGCTGTTCTTGCCTAGGTATGCTTTTGATAATTGCTGTTAGATTCTCGTAGAACTCATCTTTAGCTTCTGAGGCAGAGTACAGAGTAGGAGCATACACACTGACAAGGGTGATGGGACCTGTGCTAGTTTGCAGGCGGAGCGTTAACAGGCGTTCTGATCCATTCTCGCCTGGTTCAACCATTTAGTTAGCGATTTTTTTACCGCAAAACCTACTCCGTGTTCTCTAGCTTTATTAAGATCTTTCCCTTGCCAATAAAATGTGTAGTCCTTCTCGCTCACCGTTCCAGAGCCCGCCAGGCGCGTTTCCTGAAGTGCAGTTATATCCACCTGAAGTCGTTTAAGCTCATCATTAATTATGGCTGTCTTCCGTACATCGTTTATATCCTGTAGGTTTTTCGGATAGTCCAGTCAACATAGTCCGGACGTTCCTGCATCCCGATCTGAGAGTTTTGCTTATTTCTATTTTTTCGATAATTGCTTGGTGCAAAATTTTCTGTCCACAGTTCGGGTTTGACCCTAATCCCCATGCACCCAATGGGGAAAGCAGACAGTGGCGGGACAACACCTTATTGACTGGGGGCTGCCCAGCTTGAAGCGGGCGGTAGCTGTCCAGTGAGATCCTAGAACCTCTCCCACTGTCGGAAGTAGCCCCTGGCGCCATGCCCTACGCCAATTGGGCAAAATGCTTATAACCGGTAACTGCTACTCCCCATGTTTTGCCGACACCTATAGGGTGAAGCTGGAGTGTCCTCTCCAGGGCGCGAGCTTGGGCACAGTTATATGGAGATCAAGCTGTTGCCCATGCAGCATGTTCCCCCCTCTCCACACAGCCGGTAGATCCAAAGGAACGGCAGTAGCCGATACAGTTTGGTACCAGCCATGTCGCAGGAGTTGCCAGAATAATGTCGAATCGACATTAGACTGCCTTAGGGACTCCGACTCCGGATTTATCCTCAGGGTTTACTCCCGAAGCCAATTCCATAAATGGATATTCCCGCAAGGCAGCGGTGGTTTGAATTCAGAGTTCCTTCTCTTAGATAAGCTACCAACCAAGGATCACGAGCCCTATCTGCCCGAAGCTGCTGGTTTTAAGGCGCCAGTCGCTCGCCTTTGCCCCTTCTCCCGTCAGTGGAAACAGTTCCGCCGGGCTCAAATTGAGCCACACGTGAAGGCCGGGAGCTGGACTTGGTTGTCAGAGGCTGTTTGAGGCGCGTGCCATAGAAGTATTTTATCTGCAGTGAGAGCTTATCCTCACTACAACTCCCGGCAATAACAACCTTTGGAACTCGCAGAGTTGTAGATAGAAGGATACTGATGCTTCTACCTCGAGTGCGTTTCCACAAGATATTTCATAAGTCAAAAACAATGCTTAATGAGTCTGGGCACGTTAACTTTATATCTGATATTTTGTGGAGGTGGATTATCTTCTAATTCGCTCGTTCAAGCCCCCAGCTGATTTAACTCAGCGAAATTCCTCTTATTAGCTCGATATTTCATTATTATTTTTATTATTATTATTACTATTATTATTATTGGCTCTTCAGATGTAGATATAACTACACATATTAAAATCAGGATTCACACCACATTTGCTTTGTAATAATTAATTCAACTATGAATGTATTAAAAAACATATAGCACATTTAATGATCAATTATATTGGAACAAATGTAAATACATGTGAAATGGTAATTATGAGAAATTATAGTTCATCATAGATTTCGGTTTGGGAGATGAAAATATAGTCTTTTGATTTGGCCTGCTAAAAATATAACGTAGCTTCCAAATTGCTGAAATGTTGGTGCTGCTGGTTCCGTTACTTCGTCTCTTTGGCAAGGGCACGTTTCCAGAGGATTCTGGAAATAACTGCTTCTGGTCAAGGCGGGGATCTTCACCACCCGTGGGATGCAGGTTTCACGTGTCGATCTCAAGCTTCGAAAAACAGACTATTACAGCTGGTAACGTGATTAGAACCTCAAATGGTCTCTCCAATCCATACCACCAACTTAATAATTGAGAAATCTTAGACTTCTTGCTCAGTAGAATAGTCTTGGGAACTTAACACAGATGCATCGAACACACGTCTGGGGTATTATTTCTATTTCAGAATCCCTCTATGACTTGTGAGTGGTCCTGTAGAATTACGGGTTCCGTATTAATGTTGGCGAGTTTTCTACTGATGTACAGAGATGCTCTTAATAATTTTTGTCCGGTCCTGTACATTCAGAATCCAACTCTGTTCTTTTCTGTGGCAAGGTCCGAGATGTGTACGTGACGTTTTCAGGAATGCAGTGCCGTCTGTCAAATTTTGTCTACGTTACATCGTAGGTTCCCGGCCCACGCTTCCACCTGGCGTTTTCTGACAAACTGCCAATCAGCGCGGTTGTTTATTGGCGCCTCAAATGCCAGCCAATACATTCAAAGTTCATATTATCAAAACTTGCCCTCATGTAGTATTCTGTATGACTCATGCGTTTGAAAATTTCAAACAGTCTTCCTCCATATATGGAGTTGCTACATCTGTCGTGTGGTGTGTCACTGGGGCAACTACTACAGTAGTTTTTGCCAGGAATAGTCTATGAGATATAAGGTCTCTAGAAATTGGCTCGTTAAGAAAGAAAAAAAGACCTATTCGAGATAGGGACAAGAAGACAGGAATGCGAACGCTTTCATTTCCACTGACATAGACTCTTTTAGTTGCTCTATCACAATCAGCTCTTTCAACCCGTCATAGTTCTCGGTAAAGTTTCCCAGTGTACACCACTTCACTAGGTAGTCTTCAATACGGGCTGCAAACTGTGAGAAAGTCTCTCCTGCATCCTTCCTAGAACCTCGAAATTTTTTTCGGTAAGCCTCTGAATGAAGCTCGTACCTCACCAAGAGAGCTTTTTTCAATGCCTGATAGTCATCTTGCTCTCCGGCCGGAAGTTTATTAAAAACTTCGTAGGCGGCTCCTCTTAGGCCCTGGGAAAGTTTCAGGTTCCACTTCCGTTCTTCAAGTCCAAACCCTGTTGCAAAGCGTTCGAAGCGGTCTAAAAAGGCGTCCATGGTATCGTTCGTTTCTGAAAAAGGTTCCAGCGGAAAGTTCATGGCATTGGGTGGTGCAGGTTGCGAAGTAGGCACACCATCTGAGCGGGGTGAGTGCCCTCCATCAAAGTTGGAAGCCGCTGCACTTTTTGCCAGCTCTATCTGATTGGTCTGTCCCTGGATTTCCAGTTGCTTCATGTTAAGTGCATGCTCTGCTGCTTCTTTCCGCTCCGCTGCTTCTGCTGCGGCTTTCCGCTCCGCTGCTTCTGCTGCGGCTTTCCGCTCCGCTGCTTCTGCTGCGGCTTTCTCCTTCCGCTCCGCTGCTTCTGCTGCGGCTTTCTCCTTCCCCATTGCAAGTTTCTGCATTTCCATCTCTCTTGCATGGAGTTTATCAGTCTCCTCATTCACAAATTTCATCAGATCTTTTCCACTTAACCCGTATTCACGCCCTGCTTCCATTAAACTAGTTCTAATTTTTGCGGCATCTGCCATGATATGCAGTATGGGTTCACGAAGGGAAAAATTGGCAGTGACCTCCAAGCAAATTGTTTGACTCGCACAAGTAATTATCTCTTAAAACCTTCTAGGTTTAAATTAGTAATCAAGTTCAAATAGTTCTTTAAAAAAAATCACTCACTCAGCATATTCTGAAAATTATATAACAGATTATCTCGAAGTTTTCTATGAAAAATTTGCTAAATATTTATGATAAAATTTTTCCCAGCAGTTACAGAAAAAGATTTTAAAAAATCAGTTCCCTACAGTATCTTATGTTCTCAAAAAGTGATTACTCTGTCCGTTTGATACTCAATTTAAAAAGTATCACTCGTGCTTTAGAGATATAAATTATCCCCCTATGAAATAGACAAATTATAGTAAGAGTCAGTCTAGAAGGTAATCCCTCAAAATGCCAACAAATTTTGCAATTATCGCAACTGTATAGCAGGGATGAAAATGTGATTTATCACACTTCTAAGTCCGGGTTCACTAATCCCAAGACGAGCCCACAATTGTCGTGTGGTGTGTCACTGGGGCAACTACTACAGTAGTTTTTGCCAGGAACGATCGTTGGGATTATTAATGAAATATCCACACATATAGGGTTAGTAATGGTTAGAACGTGATGATGGTGAAAGACGATTCACACAAAACACACAGATGAGATAATAAATCTGCAGTTAATTAAGTAATAGTTAATTAAGAATGAACTGGTGTAAAGTGAAATGATGATGTGATATGATACGTGTTACCAAAATGGTGAATACTCTACACAGTCCATGTGTCTCTAAATGCTTCTCCTAGATATGAGGATTCACTTGTATGCATAAAATGTCCCAAGTTGTTATACGTTATGTCGAGTGGGGTATCTCTAAGCTGAGGACGTTCTGATGAATACTGTTGTCGTACGGAGAACGCTGACGATATATCTATGTATATTCCTTCACTGTTTGAGTATATCTCTGTAGTGTTGATCAACAGTTAATAGCTGTCATATGAACAAAAGGTATGTTGTCTAATCTCCCGAGGGTACTGGCCAGACTGGATATCTTCACGAATCGGTAGTGATATGTAGACTTATAACCTTGCATATGTAGTCGTGATTCATAAAATATATATATGTATATATAGTCTGCTTCATAGAATGCGCTTAAGAGGGTGTTGCCCTTGCTATAAATATGCGATTCCTCTTTTGAGCTCTTTTGCTTGACTTCAGATAATAATGATCTTTCGAGTGATTTGAATTTATGATGACTCTGTATTGAACTTCTGATAACGATGTATTGAACTTGTGAGCAAGCAGTATATGGTGACGAAAAATGCTGCGTCCACCTTATGACTTGTGGGTGAGACAATATTCATTTTTAATTGAGGAATGAAAGATGTCCTATGGCGAATTCTGCTAGCCAAATGTCCGTTTTTGATAACTTATTTCTGGTTAGACGTCAGACACGTTGTGTGTAGACTCAGACTTCTGATGAACTGAAGACACACAAAAGTCTTCGTAAGTTTTTCACATTTAACATCACTGGTTGACTTGCATTTAAACTACTGCTCATTATTCATCTCTCTCTCTCTGAGTTCAATTCTAATGATGTTAAATATCTTGTGCATGAGAGTGTGTGCGCATGGGAGACTGTGATGATGATAAAGGTGAAATATGAACTATTAATTACCTCCTATCATCCTATCATCTTCTAGGAAAATCTTCTGATTTTATTAATCAGTTATGCCAAGAATTATTTGAAACTTTATCTTTCGCACATTTTAGCTGTGAGGTTAAAATAAACAAAAATAAGAAAATGTATTAATAAGTATAAGATCTACTAACCTTCTTTTCCCTTCGCAAAATTCTTTAAGAACACAATTAATCACAGAACTGAATTATCATCCACTCTGAATAAACACATGTATTAGGCTATGCGTTTTTGGGTTTAATCTCTTCCTCACAAGGTAAAAAACTGGACTGCTTCACTCTAGTAGATTATGCGGTATATATATTTCTGGAAGTCACCTGGCCAAGCTGGGCGTCCAATGTGGTAAACCAACGCTTGTCTGAACCGCGGTGAGACGTTTTCCCCTGGCCAATCTGGGCGTCCAATGTGGTGTCACAGAAATTACCGCATGCCCAGATGTTTGATTCGGATGACCATATGTGTTTTTACCAGATTTATCACGATGCAATGTGGGCTTCAAACGATAATGTCGGGCATGGGGACTCAATCAAAGGACTTTTATTTCCCCCGATGAAAGAACAAATGTGGGTCACAAATATGGGATGAAAGAACAAATGTCGGAGAAAATACAATATGAAAAATGTAGGAAAAGATGGAGCAAAAATGCCTTTGCGCTCGTTTATCACAATAGCCCCTCCTCAAGTGTGATGTCAATCGTACTCAGGAGAGCTTAGCCTTCTTGCTCGGGATTCCTTAATCCTTTTCCTCATCTTCGTTTTTCTCTCCGGTTTCCACCCTTTCCTCTACTTGTCTGTGCTCTCCGTCCTGCCTCATAGGATGACGGCTTAAAAAATCCGCTCCTACGTTATGTTTTCCTTGGATATAGTCCACTTGGAACGTGTAAGGTTGTAGAACAAGCGACCACCTCATCAGTCTAGCATTCAAATTCTTTGAATTGGCGAGGAAGGTCAGAGGTTGGTGATCACTCTGGATTGTAAATTTCCTTCCGTACAGGTATGCTTGAAATTTTTGTATTCCCCAGACGATGGACAAACATTCCTTTTCGATTGTGGAATAGTTTTGTTCTGCTCGGTTTAACTTCCGACTCGCATATGCGACCGGAAATAGATTTGGTGGGCTTCTGTCATCTGGCTGTAGTAATGTAGCCCCGATTCCAATGTTACTGTCATCTGTGCGCAAGATGAATTTTCTAGTTAAATCCGGAAGCCGTAAAATAGGTTTTGTGATGAGTTTCTCTTTTAAGAGTGCATATGCATGTTCACATTCTGCTGACCATGTCACTTTATCTGGGTTTCCTTTCTTGGTTAGCGATGTAAGCGGCGCACAGAGGCTATTAAAATCCTTTATATATCTCTGGTAGAATCCACAGAGAGATACAAATGACCGGACATCCCTTTTAGTGGACGGTCTCGGTGCATTTCTCAGCTTCTCAACGTTTTGAGTCTCGAGGAACATGGTCCCATGGGATATAGTATGTCCTAGGAACTCTAGCTGTTCACACCCAATTTGACATTTGATTGGGCGGGCGGTTAGTCCCGCTTCTCTGAGTCTGTTAAACAGCAAGGATAGCGCTGATATATGTTCTTCAAATGATTCAGTAGCTACTAGGATATCATCCATAAAATTGCTGATGGCGGGATGATTCAAAGGATCCAATAACTTTCGCATCATCCCTGTGAAGACACTATGAGCATTGTTCAGTCCAAATGGCATCACATTAAACTCGAAGTGTCCATCTGGAGTACTGAAGGCTAACAGGTTTCTCACCTCAGCTTTTACCGGTATTTGATAGTACCCTTTACTGAGGTCGATCTTTGAAAAATAGCGAGCCCTGCTCAGCTTAGTAAATAGCTGGTTCTGGTCCGGTAACGGTTCTGGCTGGAACTGTGTTAACGCATTCAGCTGTCGGTAGTCGATGCACAGGCGGTGTTCTCCACTGGGTTTGCGTAACAGCACCACTCCCGCACTGTAAGGGGACTCCGACTTCGAAATTATGCCTTCCTTAAGTAAGTAATCAATTTCTTGCTTTAATGCCGTTGCCTTGGCATACGGAATCGGATAGGTTCTCATTCGGACGGGCGTAGGATCCGTGACTTCCATGTCAAACTCCATCAGGTTTGTCCGGCCCTGTTTGTCTGTCAGAGAGTCGGCGTGGTTTTCCATCAATCTCCTTACTTTTTCTTGCTGGGCTTCCGTTAAGTTGGAGCTTATTTTCACATCTAAATGTGATTCCTCCTGTATCACCGGGTACTCTACGGATGATAATGGCTCTTCTTCCATTTGCATAGCAATGGCCATAGTCATGAGGTGTGCTGGTTCGGCAGGGGCTCGCTCGTAAAACTTCTCAAGCAGATTTAAGTGATAAATTTTCTGCTTTCCGTTCACGGCGATTTTATAGTTGGTGCGAGAAATCTTTTCCACCACTTTGTAGAGTCCCCTCCAGCAAATCTGCAATTTATTACTGCTACTTGGCAGAAGAAGTAGCACCTTCTCTCCTACTGCTAGTTCTCGGTCCTTCGCATTGCGATTGTAATATTTGGCATGTTTCCGCCTAGCCTCCCGTACTTTCGCTGTGGCTAATTCCCAGCCAGTCTTCAGGCGTTGTTTCAAGTCTGTGACGTACTGGAAGGCTGATGTGACAGTGTCGTCTGCCTTGGCATCTGTCCAAGTTCTTAGTAATGCTTCTAAAGGACCTTTAATAGGTCTTCCGAAGAGTAATGTGGCCGGAGGAACTCCAGTTGACGCATGCGGTACTTCCCTATAAGCAAATAATGCAGCAGGAAGATACTGATCCCAAGTTTCTGGCTTCTCCTGTGCCAACTTCCGAAGAATAGAGGTGAGCGTCCCGTTAAACCGCTCTACTTACCCGTTACTTTGGGGGTGATAGGGCGAAGTATGGATATGCCTAGTCTTGAATATTCTAAGCATCTCCTCTGTCAACTTGCCTCTAAATTGTGACCCGTTATCTGTGAGAATTTCATGCGGGAAGCCCAATCTAGTAAAGATATTCAGTAAAGCGTCAGCTACATGCACTGAGTCACATGCTGGCATGGCTATGGCTTCGCCCCACATGGAACAGGTGTCCACTAAGGTAAGGATATGGGAGTTCCTCTTCTTAGTTCTCAGCAGAGGTCCAATTATATCCACGGCCACTCTTTCAAATGGGGTGCCCAAGATTGGCATCTCCCCAAGGGTCGCGGGTGCTGTCCAGTGTTTTGGTGCAACTTTCTGGCACTGAGGACAAGACTTGACGAAACGTTCAATGTCGCCGGTGATCCCTGGCCAATAATAGTGGCAGGCGATCCTTTGAGTCGCGGCGCTCATTCCCATGTGTCCACTAAATGGGATAGAGTGGCCCATCTCAAGCACCTGGTTCCTATAGCTTGCAGGAACTACTAATTGGTTGTGTTCCTGTCCTTCATTTCCAGCTCGGCGATACATCAATCCATTTTTCATAAAGAAGTCTCCCTTGGTAGGTGGGTTGTGTGTCCTAGGTAATTTTTTAAAACAGGGCGCCAGTGAGGAATCTTCCATTTGGGCCCTCTTCAATTCCTCGGGGAGGATATTGGTAGGAGGTTCCTGCTCTGCGTCTTTTTTGACTGTCCTCTAGTCTGTACGGCCGCCATGACTAGTGGTTGAGTAGGTTCTCCAAGGAACACATATCTACATCCCAAGATTAAAGAGTAGATTGGTTCTTCCATGATAGCTGCACGAATCTCTCCTGTCACATAACGAGATTCCACTCTGATAAGTGCAATTGGCAGTGTCATGGGTGCAACATCCTTCGTCGGACCTTGGATGTCGACACTCTCTTCTGTTATCTGGTCAGGGGTGACAAGAGATGCCCTGACCACCGCATCGAAAGCAAGTCCTGTGTCATAAAGGCACTTCACAGATTGTCCGTTTACGATGACTGATTCGATGACGGGAGGATGAGAAACGTTTCCGGTCCTCTGCTCCTTCCGGGGTGACGATTTTGTCTGCAGACAGGCAGCATGTTGGGGAGGAGGTCTGCGCTTGCACTCATTAGTGTTGTGATTGTTCAAGCGACAGTACTTGCACCATTTATCTCCCTGTCTCTGGTGTGGCGCAGCATTTTTCTGGTTTTGCTCTTTGTAGTTATCTTGTTTTGCGTGCTGTTTATGCGAGATGTGTGGTCCTTTGCTTTGTTGGTCTGGTTGGAAGCGAGCAGGTTGCTTTGGCGCCTGATCCGAAAACTTCTTTCTGGCTCCTTGAGACTCCATGAGAGCATTTTGGAATCGCTCTGCCAGTGTAAGAATATTTTTTAACCGGTCAGCGCCGTTTTCAGTGAGAAATCTACGCATTTCCACCGACATAGACTCTTTTAGTTGCTCTATCACAATCAGCTCTTTCAACCCGTCATAGTTCTCGGTAAAGTTTCCCAGTGTACACCACTTCACTAGGTAGTCTTCAATACGGGCTGCAAACTGTGAGAAAGTCTCTCCTGCATCCTTCCTAGAACCTCGAAATTTTTTTCGGTAAGCCTCTGAATGAAGCTCGTACCTCACTAAGAGAGCTTTTTTCAATGCCTGATAGTCATCTTGCTCTCCGGCCGGAAGTTTATTAAAAACTTCGTAGGCGGCTCCTCTTAGGCCCTGGGAAAGTTTCAGGTTCCACTTCCGTTCTTCAAGTCCAAACCCTGTTGCAAAGCGTTCGAAGCGGTCTAAAAAGGCGTCCATGGTATCGTTCCTTTCTGAAAAAGGTTCCAGCGGAAAGTTCATCGCATTGGGTGGTGCAGGTTGCGAAGTAGGCACACCATCTGAGCGGGGTGAGTGCCCTCCATCAAAGTTGGAAGCCGCTGCACTTTTTGCCAGCTCTATCTGATTGGTCTGTCCCTGTATTTCCAGTTGCTTCATGTTAAGTGCATGCTCTGCTGCTTCTTTCCGCTCCGCTGCTTCTGCTGCGGCTTTCCGCTCCGCTGCTTCTGCTGCGGCTTTCCGCTTCGCTGCTTCTGCTGCGGCTTTCTCCTTCCGCTCCGCTGCTTCTGCTGCGGCTTTCTCCTTCCCCATTGCAAGTTTCTGCATTTCCATCTCTCTTAATAATAAATAATAAATTCTTTAAGCACCAAACACGGCGCATAAGGCAGAAACCAGTGCTCTCCAGGTTGTTCGTTGTGACGCCACTCCTCTTAGCTCTTGCACATTATTTAGGCCCAACGTTCTTCCTTCTCTTATTATTGTTCTTCTGAGTGTTTCTTTTGGTCTTCCTTTTTTCCTCTTACCCTCAGGAACCCAAGTGAGCGCCTGTAGTGGTATTCTGTTGTTTTGCATTCGTAGGACATGACCGATATATGACCATCGTCTTTTCCTTATATAGTCGGAGACATATTTCTGCCTCGAGTCTTCTCTTATTTGTCGATTAGTCTTGAATTCTTTCCAACTGATGTTCATGAGTTTTCTAAGACATTTGTTCTCGAATGTATTCAGCTTGTTCTCCAATGATTTTTGTTATTTTCCAACTCTCACAGCCGTATGTTAACACTGAGATAACATTTGAATTAAACAGACGAAGCTTGGTATGTATATTCAATTATCGTAATTTCCAAATGTTAGATAATCTATTGAAGGCGCTAGCTGCCAAAGCAATTCTAGTATGGTTTTCTCTTGTTGTGTCACCATCCTGAGTCATTTTACTGCCTAAATAATTGAAACTTTCAACTTTCTGTAGTTTTTCCCCGTTCAAGATGATATCAAAGGTCTCGTTAGAAAAGTTCATAGCTTTAGTTTTAGAGGCATTTATTTGGAGACCTATTTTAACCGAGAGATGACACAAATTATTTATTGCTTCTTGGGATTGTCTTGGTGTTGAACTTAAGAATGCTACATCATCTGCGAAATCCAGGTCCCCCAGGAATTTTCCATTTGTCCATTTTATACCTAATTGTTCATTGTGGGTATAGTTTCTCATAACCCAATCAATAGCTATTCCAAAAAGTAGTGGTGACATAATACAGCCTTGTTTCACCCCTGTTTCTACTGTAAACCATTCTGTATTCCCTTTATTTGTTCTAACACAACATCTTGCATTGTCATATAGTGCTTTGATTATATTCACATATTTTGTTGGAAAACCATAGATTGTAAGTATCTTCCACAATGATGGGCGGTGTAGACTATCAAAGGCTTTTTGAAAATCGACGAAGGTGATAATAAGTGGCGATTGCCTTTCCACTGATTCTTCTATAATTGTTCTTAGTGTGAATATTTGATCAATACATGATCGTTTCGGCCTGAAACCCGCTTGTTCTTCTCTGATCTTTTCGTCAGCATGCAATTTAAGTCTTTCTAACATCATGCAACATAATAATTTTCCAGGTACTGATAACAGAGATATACCACGCCAGTTATTACAGTCTGATAGATCACCTTTCTTCGGTAACTTTACAATAATACTGTCTTTCCATTGTTGTGGTGGTTGTTCTTCTCTCCATACTTCATTTATAATATCTAAAATTCTCAAGAGGTTGTTGTCACTAATTGCTTTAATCATTTCCCCTGAAATTTCGTCAACTCCAGCAGCTTTAAAATTTTTTAATCTTTTAACGGCTTGTTTGATCTCGTCCAGCGTGAATTCATCGCAAGTTATTGGCAAGGTGGTGATGGGTGTTTCATTATTAAAATCAGGTGTTACTGTTGGTGGTGGTCTGTTTAGCACCTCCATGAAGTGCTCAGCCCACCTCTTCATTTGTTCTTTTTCTGTTGGTATTGAATTCCCTAATTTACCTTTAACAGGTGTTTCCATAGCAGTAGGCTGGTGACATAATTGTTTTGTAATTTGATAAAGGCACCTACTATTACCAGTTCTTGCAGCATTTTCAGCTTCTACGGCCAGTTCATTGATGAAATGTCTTTTATCTCTTCGAGTTTTTGTCTTCACTTCTTTATTTAACAAGTTATAAGTTAGTTTGCAAGATTCAACTGCATTATGTGTACTTGCCGCTAGTAGTTTAAGTTTTGCTGTTTTCCTTTCTTGTATTTTATCCCAAGTATCTTCTCTCATCCATTTTTTCTTTTTATGTACTAGGTATCCGGTGGTCGCTACTGCTGCTTCTGTCATTGCTGTTCTCAGGTGTTCCCATTTAGTATCGATTGTCTTGGTGTTGATATCGTTGTCAATTTTGCCTAAAGCATCGAAATAGTTGTTCATTTTGACATTATATTCCTCCTTTATATCATTTGAATGCAGTCTGTGTACATCTATTCTTCTATTTTTATTCTGTTGGTATAACTTCTTCAGTTTAATTCTCAGTTTAGCTATGCATAGGTTATGATCTTGCATGGAGTTTATCAGTCTCCTCATTCACAAATTTCATCAGATCTTTTCCACCTAACCCGTATTCACGCCCTGCTTCCATTAAACTAGTTCTGATTTTTGCGGCATCTGCCATGATATGCAGTATGGGTTCACGAAGGGAAAAATTGGCAGTGACCTCCAAGCAAATTGTTTGACTCGCACAAGTAATTATCTCTTAAAACCTTCTAGGTTTAAATTAGTAATCAAGTTCAAATAGTTCTTTTAAAAAATCACTCACTCAGCATATTCTGAAAATTATATAACAGATTATCTCGAAGTTTTCTATGAAAAATTTGCTAAATGTTTATGATAAAATTTTTCCCAGCAGTTACAGAAAAAGATTTTTAAAAATCAGTTCCCTACAGTATCTTCTGTTCTCAAAAAGTGATTACTCTGTCCGTTTGATACTCAATTTAAAAAGTATCACTCGTGCTTTAGAGATATAAATTATCCCCCTATGAAATAGACAAATTATAGTAAGAGTCAGTCTAGAAGGTAATCCCTCAAAATGCCAACAAATTTTGCAATTATCGCAACTGTATAGCAGGGATGAAAATGTGATTTATCACACTTCTAAGTCCGGGTTCACTAATCCCAAGACGAGCCCACAATTGTCGTGTGGTGTGTCACTGGGGCAACTACTACAGTAGTTTTTGCCAGGAATAGTCTATGAGATATAAGGTCTTTAGAAATTGGCTCGTTAAGAAAGAAAAAAAGACCTATTCGAGATAGGGACAAGAAGACAGGAATGCGAACGCTTTCCACTAGACAGTGTTTTCTAATTAATTATGGAAAGAGTTCTGTTTCCCCACGACCTTAGCTTCTGCCCTTAGATCCCGTAAAGAAAAAGCCCCCAACCTCATCTGAGTAGAGAAAGGTTCCTATAGGTGAATATGTAACACCGACAGCACGAGTGATACATTAACAAACTCTTGATAATGATCAACCGATCGTTGGGTTTATTAATGAAATATCCACACATATAGGGTTAGTAATGGTTAGAACGTGATGATGGTGAAAGACGATTCACACAAAACACACAGATGAGATAATAAATCTGCAGTTAATTAAGTAATAGTTAATTAAGAATGAACTGGTGTAAAGTGAAATGATGATGTGATATGATACGTGTTACCAAAATGGTGAGTACTCTACACAGTCCATGTGTCTCTAAATGCTTCTCCTAGATATGAGGATTCACATGTATGCATAAAATGTCCCAAGTTGTTATACGGTATTTCGAGTGGGGTATCTCTAAGCTGAGGACGTTCTGATGAATACTATTGTCGTACGGAGAACGCTGACGATATATCTATGTATATTCCTTCACTGTTTGAGTATATCTCTGTAGTGTTGATCAATAGTTAATAGCTGTCATATGAACAAAAGGTATGTTGTCTAATCTCCCGAGGGTACTGGCCAGACTGGATATCTTCACGAATCGGTAGTGATATGTAGACTTATAACCTTGCATATGTAGTCGTGATTCATAAAATATATATATGTATATATAGTCTGCTTCATAGAATGCGCTTAAGAGGGTGTTGCCCTTGCTATAAATATGCGATTCCTCTTTTGAGCTCTTTTGCTTGACTTCAGATAATAATGATCTTTCGAGTGATTTGAATTTATGATGACTCTGTATTGAACTTGTGATAACGATGTATTGAACTTGTGAGCAAGCAGTATATGGTGACGAAAAATGCTGCGTCCACCTTATGACTTGTGGGTGAGACAATATTCTTTTTTAATTGAGGAATGAAAGATGTCCTATGGCGAATTCTGCTAGCCAAATGTCCGTTTTTGATAACTTATTTCTGGTTAGACGTCAGACACGTTGCGTGTAGACTCAGACTTCTGATGAACTGAAGACACACAAAAGTCTTCGTAAGTTTTTTCACATTTAACATCACTGGTTGACTTGCATTTAAACTACTGCTCATTATTCATCTCTCTCTCTCTCTCTCTCTCTGAGTTCAATTCTAATGATGTTAAATATCTTGTGCATGAGAGTGTGTGCGCATGGGAGACTGTGATGATGATAAAGGTGAAATATGAACTATTAATTACCTCCTATCATCCTATCATCTTCTAGGAAAATCTTCTGATTTTATTAATCAGTTATGCCAAGAATTATTTGAAACTTTATCTTTCGCACATTTTAGCTGTGAGTTTAAAATAAACAAAAATAAGAAAATGGATTAATAAGTATAAGATCTACTAACCTTCTTTTCCCTTCGCAAAATCCTTTAAGAACACAATTAATCACAGAACTGAATTATCATCCACTCTGAATAAACACGTGTATTAGGCTATGCGTTTTTGGGTTTAATCTCTTCCTCACAAGGTAAAAAACTGGACTGCTTCACTCTAGTAGATTATGCGGTATTATATATTTCTGGAAGTCACCTGGCCAAGCTGGGCGTCCAATGTGGTAAACCAACGCTTGTCTGAACCGTGGTGAGACGTTTTCCCCTGGCCAATCTGGGCGTCCAATGTGGTGTCACAGAAATTACCGCATGCCCAGATGTTTGATTCGGATGACCATATGTGTTTTTACCAGATTTATCACGATGCAATGTGGGCTTCAAACGATAATGTCGGGCATGGGGACTCAATCAAAGGACTTTTATTGCCCCGATGAAAGAACAAATGTGGGTCACAAATATGGGATGAAAGAGCAAATGTCGGAGAAAATACAATATGAAAAATGTAGGAAAAGATGGAGCAAAAAGGCCTTTGCGCTCGTTTATCACAACATCTGACAGTTCTTGGTAATGTTTACGTTACAACTTCTTACATTTTTCCTGATGGTAACCAGGTTGTCCGGAAGTTTCCTTATATCATTCGTCCTGCTCGATCTTCCAGATGTCTTCCAAGGTTGCGTTTATCTTTAATCACCTAACCCTGCTGTCGAGTCGGAAGTAATTGTGCAGTCTTAAGCAAACATTCGTGCTCGCATTTACCTGGAGTCAATGTGGTATTATCACGTTTTAGGGACTCAATTAATCTATCGGGGGTGAGCGATACGCTTGTTCTGGCCCTGTCATGCATCGAAGCGTGAAACGTGAACAATCACAGTAGGGAAAAAGATAGTGCTAACAATAAAATAATGCACCTAATTCAGTACGCACAACACATGTAGTTCAATACTGCCGGAGAGGAGAAGAGAGCGCTCAAATTATATGACACGGTCAAGCCTAAACGCATGTGAGTGACGGTGACTTACCGAAGGTCAGATAATATCGGTAGATGAAGGCGTAAACGAAAGATAATGATCGGAGAAGAAAAAGGAGACGTTCGCGTGACAACTGACCGAAAGAAGTAAGGAAAGAAAAAGTGAACGAAAGAATAGGACGATTATTTCGTCACAAATTCCCTAGTTACGAGAGGAATAATGAGACCGAAAAACACATCAAAGGCAGAAATGAAAGGAATGAGGAAAGTACAAAAAGACCTGAAGCTATTGGCACGATGAAAAAGGTGGACTTGACATGAGTTTGTAGAGCTTAAGATCAATGAATTAACCTGACATACCCCCCCCCCCCCCCCCCCTCCCTAAAAAATAAAAAGCAGATCAAATAATTGTATATTCTCGTCAATGCACAGTATTGGGTTATTGAGGGATACAGTTAATTCAAATAAGTTCTTTGTAAACTTTGTTTGACAAAAGATTGACTCCATCTGATCCAAATTTTTGTCCAGGGTATTACGCTGAAGGTAAACGATGATGGTCAGTGTTTTGTGGCTAGAATAATGCACGGAGGAATGATACACCGACAAGGTATGTTATTTATTAATATATGTTTTACATGTCCAGCATGTGCCTCAGTTACACATCATGCATGCTAACAAACTTTACAACAGTTGATTCACTTCTCCAGTCAGAGTTTTGTCATTAATAACAAGAATTGTCTTATCCTTCTTTTCACACCAAATGTTGCATTCTTTTTCATGGCGTGTTTTTATTTTTTTTATTTTTGGGCGTGGAACTGGATTGCGCACCTTTTGAAACGACGCGTAAATTATTTCCATTCTTAATAATGGCGGATATTTGTCTCTGGACACAATTTCTGGAATTTTCCCCATTTGCATTTCGGGTGAGGATGAATAAGTTTTTTTATATTTATATTTTGCACTAGATACTAGTTAGTCACATTTGCATTAACTCGACCGATTTAGTCGCTCAAGTCGACACTCCCTTAAACATTCATTCGGAGACGGAGTAACAGTAAGTTTTATTTTGAATTTTTTTTTTTTTAAATAAGTACCAAGACAAAATTTTGAAAAATATCCGTACATTTACAAAACATGTTGTGATAAAACAGCTGTCATTTAAATGGTCACATTTCAGTCCATCGCCATTTTTTCACTTCTCCCCATGCCATTTTTGACGCATTGCTCCATAGCTTCATAACCTGTGCATCTATATGAATGATCACAGGAGAATTCGTGACGTCACGAGGACATGAGGCAGAGAAAGCACAACCTAGTTATTCTTCGCCATGTTTTTGGCGGGTGACTTACTCGTTGTAGCTTAATGTTCATCTTTCCAGTGACGTAACTACAATGTAAGGAGCCCCGGGCACAAATTAAGAGGGGCCCTAATATAATGGGCTCAACAACTATAATTAATATACGTAAAATCTGTATAACAATCTGACTACATACTTCATCTTTATCATCATCAGCCTTACCCTACAGCTATCCTCGTAGTGTACGCCTTCAACAAATGTCTACTATGTTCTACTGTCCTGTGTGTGACGTCAGCTCAAGATCTTACAATGCCGTCTTTATCCTTGTCATCATCTTCTCAGAAACTGGGACATGCTATGACGTTTAACACATTAAATTGAAAGAATTGCTGAGGCCACCCCCCGGACGTGCCCGATCCACCCAGGCTGTAGTTACGCAACTGCGTGTTTGACTGCATCATTCTTTATTCATCCATAGTTCTATTAGTTGTTTATCTTCTGCACTATTCATCCCTTTTCTTTGCCTTTTCATGCTCTCTATATTTGTTCTGGGTCTTTCTCCTCATCATCTACCTTCCTTCGCCAATTCGTCAGCATCTTCATTGCCAGGTGTGTTGCAATGAGATGGGACCCATTATATTACAACTTTAATGAATCACTGGCGTAGATTGTAGAGTATGGCTCTTTGGTCATTTATATACGCATTGTTTTTTATTCTCAGATCTGCAACAACTGACAATGCATCAATGAAGAAATCTATTTGTCTATCATGCTATCTTCTGCTATTAGGATTTCTGCTGTAGTTTTCAAGCCCTCTGCTCTAAAGTTACCTCGTACTTGAGAATTTTCCTGTTGCTACTGGCAGGTTTATTTTATTTGTACCCTTAATGAGGTTAAGAAATTTTCCACACCTTCATTTTCTGTTGCATTAGTTGCTGATCCATCGTGAATGCATCTGTATTTTGTGGTTAGAACTCTTCTTTCTGTTTCAATCTTGCTGATCTTTTTCCCAATACCAGGAATATGTTTTTATCATTTCAGGGAAACGCTTCTGTTTCCAAAGAGGAAGCTTGTGTGAAGTGTAGATTGGTTTGGTTGTTGATATGGACCCAAAATTCAATGTGGCGACGGCACTTTATGATTATTCTCTCACACACAAACCCTGTTCCGTTCATGGCCCTCAAACTCCCTTCGGAAATCGATCGTATTATATGAAACTATTTCTCTCCTGAGCTATGCACAATGCGTGCAACCACAGGGCTGAAAATCAAAAACCAATTTGTCTTGAGCCTGTCGTCTATTTGATTTCGTGCGTTCGGTTTATTTTATGTGTATGATTCAAATTGTTGGAATTGCTTTCTTGGAGCCTATTCAGCTAGTACATCTTACTATTTTTTATCTTGTTCATCGTGCCCGCTGATTACTGGAGACAACTGGTTGCCGTCCTCTTCCCCAGACTCTAGCATCAAGGCCCCTTCATTGCGTGAGAAATTCTCGCAACATCGTTCTATTACAATATATATTTTGTAACGCAAGGGCAACAACTGCTTGAAATTTATAGTCACTTTTCTCGGTAAGCAGTTGTTTCCTCGCGTTGGTATTGAATGCAGTTAAGTTTGCTATGCTAGGCCGTTTTCTCAGAAAACGGTTGGCAACCTGTTGGGTTATCCTTTTAAGGTAATCATTCTTACGCTGGTTCGTAGTAAAGGTCCTTGCGTCTTAAGTTCTGAGCTGTGGTCATTTTGCGCTGGACTGCGCATGACTGGTCTTGCTTCTTGGTCGATCGATTTCCGCCCACCAGTCAGTGAGCGATTTTGAATAGCTAGGAAGATGCCTCGCTGAGAGGGGATCTCCGCTATTTTTTTGTTCTGTCAGGAATGTGAAGTCCTCTTAATGGATATTTCGTTTATTCGAGATAATACCTCTAGTGTATTTCCACATGCCGGGAGGCGTAATATTTCTGTGTATTTCCTGAAGGCAAGGTAAATTAACTTTTCATTAACTCTATCGATTTTTGGTCGTGAGCGATTTTTGATTCATAGCCTGTCTTCGAAAGTCGTCGTCACGAGATGTTTTCCCAGCTCACATGTCGCTGTATTGTACTGCATCGGTTGATGCATGTCCCAAGGACCATTACTTGCTACTTTGTTACATGAACTAGGTTTGGAAACCTTTGTTATCTAGAGGATATTTTTGAGGACATTATTTATACTTCGGCAGACGTGTCTGTCTTGCTGAAGTCAGATTAAGGAGAGTGAACTGATCTCATACATCTGGTTATCTTCTGGCTAAGATAGAAAGGGATGGAGAATTTTCCCGACTACATTACAGCCTTATAATGTATTGACATGCCTGTGAATCACCTTTATTATGATGCTGTCTACCGTCCATTGCTATACTGACATTGTTGCTGTGATAATGACTGTCTGATGTACCTACATATTCGCGTATACATTTTGTCACTGTGGCGTCCACAATAAATGATACAGAAAAACGTCACTAGCTGTTACAAGCATCATTGACTTTTATACGTCGTGAGTTAACTGACGTCCTTGTGTGGATTGCCCTGTTTTTGTATGATCATTGTTTGACTGTACATCATCTACACACTACACAAAAACCAGACATGCGGATACCATCCATCATCATATGGCATCACGCATCATTTGGTGGCCATAAGCTGGTTTGATCTGGTACCAGCAAACACGGGGTCCCTTACCCACTTCATTTTCAACAAGAATTCATCAGCATCCTTCAAGAAATTAACATTCTTCAAGACAGTCAACATCTTCAAAATTTTCAAAGTACTCGGCGTTGTCCGGTAAATGTCAAAATTGCAATTTTTGACTGAAACAGAAATTTGACAGTACCCGGCGTTGTTACATGTTGCCGGATAACTCGGACTGCTGTTATCTTTTACGCAAGTCAAGCAAGTTGCTGCTGTCAAGGTTCCAGTGCTGTCGTTTTTTTTTTTGTGAAGGTCAAGTGCCGGTTGAAACGGGTTGTTTTCTGAAGAAGGCCAAGTACCGATTTCCATCAACTTACTTTTGGATAAGAGGGTCAAGTGCCGAAACAACTCAACATACAGTATTTCAGAAGCTCTAGTACCATCGTGTTAGCAGTGGAAGCAGTTCAGATGTGCCATCATCGTTGGAGCTTCGCTCTTTAGGACGTTGATTGACATCCGTTTTTTCTGCTGTTCTACGATTGGAAGCCTATAAGTTAAGTGGCCTGTTTGTACGTAAACTGTGCCCTTATACTTCTGCTGAGTCTTCTGTGTTTCATCTCATTCTTTTGTCATATTGTTATATGTTTATATTTCGCGGGTCTGGCTGGGTGGCGACTCCTATAGATCATACCACATAGCAGAGGTTTTCTATTGAGAGTGTTCTGTAGGGTGTGCAAATTTCCGATACTGGAATTTGCTAAGCGACTTCTGTTGCTATTTATGTTAGTTGTGATGACATGTATTAATATTGTTTTCGTTATTATTTCGCATTCTTTAGTTTTGTTTTGATTTGTTTGTATTTGTTAGCCTACTCTTGACTATAGTTTAGTTTCATACAACATTTTTGTTTATACACTGTGGTGTCATGTATTTTGTTTAATTCTATCGCAGATATCGTCACATTTTTTGTGATATTTCATTAATTTCTGCTTTATTTTTAGTTGATTTCTGCGAACGTTTTTGTATTGTTGCTGATCTTTGTTATTGTTTACATTGTTATTGTTTACATTGTTTACATTGTTTACATTTTCAATGTTTACATTCTGCTTGTGTTTACATAGTCATTGTTTACAGTTATAGTAATTAGTTAATGGGCTATGCTAATGCACTGTTACTACTACACTGATGATAAATGAATGATGAATAGTGTCGTGCACTATTGAATGAGAAGTGCACTTATGATAAAGAATTGAGTGTTGATATTTCATATACAAGTTCTTTGATTGGAGACTTGTTTTCCCACAGAGATTGGGATAATATAATGCGATGTGAATATACAAGTGCTTAATTAAGACTTGTTACACTTAGGTTTGAAATAAATTAGTTAATTATTTCAGGTTTTGGACTCATATGTTAGACAACATGTCTACACTTGAGTACTTTATTGAACAGGGTAAATCCCTGGGTAAGACTGATGATAAGTTGGAAGAGTATGCTACTGCTCTATATAACAAAGCGCTGAAGTCTGAGGAAAAAAGACAGAAAGCAGAAGCTGAGCAGAAAAAGATAGATTCTGAGAATCTGAGACTGCAGATGCAGGCAGATGAAAGAAAATTCCAAATGGAAATGGAAAAACTAAAAAGGGAATCAGAAGCTGAGGAGAAAACTCCAGAGAAAACTCCAGCTACAACTAGAAGCTGAAAATAAAAGACTTGAAAAAGAGGCTGAAAATAAAAGACTTGAAAAAGAAGCTGAAAATAAAAGACTTGAAAAAGAGGCTGAAAATAAAAGACTTGAAAAAGAAGCTGAAAATAAAAGACTTGAAAAAGAAGCTGAGAATAAAAGACTAGAAATGCAGGCTCAAGCTGAAGAAAGGAAGTTACAAAGAGAGGCTGATGAGAGGAAAGCAAAAATGGAACATGAAGAAAAACTCTTAGCTTTAGAGTTGGAGAAGTTGAAATTGACGAGCATGAGTAATGCTAATGATGCAAACAAGGGTTCATCTTCGAATAAGGCTAATAATGATACTTTTAAGATTAAGTTACCAACATTTAGTCCTTCCAGTGATGACATAATGTTCTATCTGGACAGATTTGAACAAGCATGTACAGCTCATAACATAGACAAAGCAAAATATGTTTATCAGTTATCAGGGATACTGACAGGTAAAGCTCTAAGTATATTAAATATGGTGGATGAACCTGACAAGAACAATTATGAGGTTGTCAGGGCCGCTTTGTTAAAGAAATACCAGCTTAACGAAGACGGCTATCGTCTACAATTTAAAAACATGTTGCCTGAAACTGGAGTTGAATTCTCCGAGTTTATAGCAAGAATACGCATTACTTTCTCACGATGGGTTGAACTATCTAAGACGGAAAAAACTTATGAAGGACTTATGGACTTAATACTTAGAGACAAAGTCATGTCGTCTGTCAATGAGTCTTTCCTTGCTTTCCTTCATGAACGTAAACCTAAAACAATAAAAGAAATGGAAGATTTCTGTTGCCAATATGTAACTGCGCACCCACACATAACCATGGGTAACTCTAAGGTGAAAGAAGGTTTACCAGTTGCTTCGGCAGCACCGTATGGTCAAAACTTTGCTCGTAGATCCCAACAAAATTTTGATAGAAAGGGCAGCGGTAATTTCTGTCAAAATCATGGAAATCAATTTCATGGTGATTCTTCTTCGAAGAATTGGAGACAACCTGATAGTACTCGTTACTATCACCCTAATAATTATAGGCATTTCAAAAGAGGATATGGTAATAGAGGTTATTCCTGCCGAAGACCTCAAAACCAAACAAATAGATGTTCGCATCAATGTGGACATGAGAGTAATCGTGGAAACTGGAATTCGAATCATGATAACAATTACAATAGAGACAATAATAACTGCAGAGATAATAATAACTCTGATAACTTCAGAGGTAATAATAGTCGGGGTAGATCTCAACACAAAAAAAAGAGATATCAGCAGGCTAATTCTGTACAACAGGAAACTCAGGGAGCCTGTAATCAGGTCGTTGATAATAAAAACTTTGACGCTGTCACTGGTTCTGCTTTTGACTTTGAGAGAGCAAACAAATGCCCCCAATGCAGTACTTTATTCGAACCGGGTACCATAACTACTTTGAGTTGTGGTCACCCTCTTCCCGCTCTTCCTGCTGCTGTTGCGCATGACGGGAGGGGTTCTTTACTCCTACATAAGGGTCTTGTTAATGATACTCCGGTCTCACTACTTTTCGATTCCGGATGCACCACTATTGGTGTTAGACAATCGCTTGTAGATCCATCTTGTGCTACAGGAAAGGTTATCAAATGTGTCACATTTGGCGGCACTCTAGAAAAATATCCTACTGCTGTAATTCGCATTGCCACTCCTTTCTTTACAGGAGATGTGCATGCTTGTCTCTTACCTAATCCTATTGCGGACCTTATCATTGGTCGTATTCACGGAGTTAGGGAGTGTACCCCACAGCAGATTGCTGCTTGGGAAGATAATAATATGCAAGCTACAAATGCAGTAGTTACAAGAGCACAAGCTCTACAAACACCCGAAACTTCACTGAATGGTGATAATGAAGTTGATAGCCAAGATAGTCACTTAGTGATTACTCGTGACTCTTTCATAAAATTGCAAGAAGAAGATCCTTCTTTAAAAAAATTCTTCATTCTTGCGAAGAAAGGTGATCCGAATCAGGATACAAATAGAAAATCTTGGATTGCAATGAGAAACGGCGTACTTGTACGTATGGTACAAGATTCGACTACGTCGGCACATTCGCAAATTCTTGTTCCCAAGAGCATGAGAGTGCAAATATTGCAACATGCTCATGACTCGCAATGTGCTGGACATATGGGTTTTGCCCGTACGAAGTCGAGAGTCCTTGCGGCTTTCTTTTGGCCTTTTGTCAACAAGGACATTCGTATTTACTGCCGATCATGCAAGGTATGTCAGGAGGTCAAATCTAGAGGACCACGACATGCTGCGCCTATCCAGGCTGCTGACATTCCTATTCGGCCGTTTCAGAAAATGGCCATAGATATTATTGGCCCTTTTAAGGTCAAGTCGGCCAGAGGACATCAGTTCATCCTTACATGTGTCGATATGTGCACACGTTGGCCAGAGGCTATTCCTCTTAAGAGCATATCTACTACAGATATCGCAGATGCTCTTTGGTTGATATTTTCTCGCTTGGGGTTCCCCAGAGAAATATTGTCAGACCATGGCACTCAACTCATATCTGACACTATGTCACAGGTAATGTCTACCTTACATATTGAACGATCTCTCAGTAGTATCTACCATCCTATGTCTAATGGGTTAGTTGAGCGTCTGAATAGAACGCTCAAGACTTTGCTTGGTAAGATAACTGAAGATCATCCTCAAGATTGGGACAGGGTTTTACCCGCGGCTCTCTTTGCCTATAGAGAAGTCCCAAATGAACACACAGGGTTTTCTCCCTTCGAACTTGTCTTGGGCGCGCGTCCGCGCGGCCCTATGTCTTTATTACACGATCTCATCACTGCCGATGATATTAGCGATGAAACTCAATCCTCATATGAGTATGTCATTGCTCTTAGACAAAAGATCATTGAGGCATGTAAGCTAGCAACTGCTTCATCAGAAATTGCTAAAGAGAAGGCAAGGCAGTTTGCTAACAAGAATAGATGTCTACGACAACTTTGTCCAGGTGACAAAGCATTCGTCCTACTCCCCAGTAGGGAAAATAGACTTCTTATTGCATGGAAAGGTCCGTATGCAATAGTCTCTCGGATTTCCGATGTTGACTATGTGGTCGATATTGATGGAAAGCATAAAACTTTCCACATAAACATGCTTTCGGAATTTCACGAACGTCCGGACTATTTGCTGCCTATTTTCCAGGCAACGGATGATGCTCCTGCACCTCACGGTCATTATTCATCCCTGTCTGTCATACAGGATGAGGAATCTACCTTCTCTGATGTCAATCTTCCCCTTCCAGTGGTTCCATTACATTCCACGGAATCTTGGAAAAACGTTTCTGTTTCTCCTAATCTTTCTGGTGACGAACATCGACAAGTCTCGTCGATGTTACAAACATTTCAGGATGTTCTCACTGACATTCCTGGACACACAGATGTCATAGAACATGACATAATTCTTACCGACAATAATCCAATTAGGGTTAGGCCTTATCCTATCCCTATACACTTTCAGTCGCAAGTGGAAAAGGAATTGGATGAAATGATTCAATTAAATATAATTGAACCATCGACTTCACCATATTCTTCTTCCATGGTTATTGTCCGGAAGAAGGATAAGAACATACGAATTTGCGTTGATTATCGCAAATTGAATCAGGTCACAAAGTTCGATGCTGAACCGATGCCTTTGTTAGAAGATCTACTGATTAGACTTTCTAATTCTAGATTCTTCACTAAACTTGACTTGTCTAAAGGTTATTGGCAAGTGCCTTTAGCAGAGCATGCCAAACCTCTTACTGCTTTTTCTACACCTAGGGGTCTATTTCAATGGAATGTTATGCCTTTTGGTCTCATGAACGCCCCTGCCACTTTCGTTCGCATGATGCGTCGAATTCTGTCACATCGTTCGGATGTCATCGCATACTTAGATGACATCTGTCTCTTCAGTGATACCTGGGAAGATCACTATTTAGGGTTATATGACTTACTGTCCACTCTACGTGAGAATAATTTGACAGCAAAACCTTCTAAAGCTTTTGTTGGTTTTGGTGAAATCTCTTTCCTGGGTCATCGTGTTGGTCATGGTCTCTTGAAGACAGAAGACCACAATACTTCCAAAATACTGAACATCTCTGTTCCTAAAACGAAGAAACAAGTTAGGAGTCTCTTAGGTTTAATTCAATTTTATGGGAGATTTATTCCAAATTTATCTTCGATCATGGCACCTCTCTCAACATTGTTGAAGAAAGGTTCGCCTAATCTGGTCCGTTGGTCTGAAGAATGCCAATCTTCACTAGACCAAATCAAGAATATATTTTCTTCTCCTCCCATCTTAAGATTACCTACTCTTGATAGGACTTTTGTTCTTCGGAGTGATGCTTCATCCACTGGGATTGGAGCAGCACTGATGCAAGAATATGCAAATACTCTGCATCCTGTTATGTACATTTCTAGAAAACTAAATGCGGCAGAGAGGAACTACTCGGTTTTAGACCGTGAGTTGTTAGCGATGGTTTGGTCAATTCTAAAACTACAAAGATTCCTCCTGGGCGCACATTTCATTCTAGAGACTGATCAGAAAGCTCTTACAGCTATTCAGACTAAGAATTTGAAGAGTTCGAGATCCACTCGATATGCTATAGCTCTTCAACCTTTTCACTTCACGGTACGAGCTATCCGTGGTGCGGATAATGTGATGGCTGACATTTTGTCTAGATGCCCACATGACTCCAACTAATACTTCTGTCCTATATTTCCATATATTACAGAGTCATAACACACCTATATTACTACAATAGATTAGCACATCTGTACTCACTTTATATGTACACACTATCGTGCTTTGTTATCATCTTCTTCTGTTCGTTTTTTAAGATGATAGAGGAAGACTGAGTGGTTAATATAAGGGCCGTTAGTTTACTAAACAGCCACAATTATTAATAATGTATTGTACCTTATGAAGCATATTAGTTATTAATTAGCATTATATTGCTTGTACTTTCTCAGAATGTCATTGATGAGCTGAGGACTTACCTTACTATTATCAAGCATGACGAGTTCTAGATTGTGTACTTACCCTCGGAATGCCAGAGGATATGTCCTGGATCGTCATGTAGTTTAACTTTACTATGTACTTATGTCATTACATGTCAAATAATGTACTATTTAAATTTTCCTATCAGATTTGTACATCCATTTTTTAAAGACAATATTAGATTATGCTATTTATGATGTCTATGGTAACTTGCATACGTATATTGTGTTTACATGCTAACGTGATGTGTGTTGGTGACACCTCCCCGATGTGAATATTTTTTGAGACATATTTATTTTTCTGTTGAGGTATATCCTCACCAGACACTCTATATTTAGCCTCATGTTAGGCAATTTAATTAATTATCAGCGCATAATTCGTGCGTTTTGAGCCGCTTATCGCATGCTCTTTGATATTTAAAAAAAAAAAAAAATATGTTCCACATTTTTTTTTTATCGGGAGGAGGTGGTGATATGTTGCGTGAGAAATTCTCGCAACATCGTTTTATTACAATATATATTTTGTAACGCAAGGGCAACAACTGCTTGAAATTTATAGTCACTTTTCTCGGTAAGCAGTTGTTTCCTCGCGTTGGTATTGAATGCAGTTAAGTTTGCTATGCTAGGCCGTTTTCTCAGAAAACGGTTGGCAACCTGTTGGGTTATCCTTTTAAGGTAATCATTCTTACGCTGGTTCGTAGTAAAGGTCCTTGCGTCTTAAGTTCTGAGCTGTGGTCATTTTGCGCTGGACTGCGCATGACTGGTCTTGCTTCTTGGTCGATCGATTTCCGCCCACCAGAGTGAGCGATTTTGAATAGCTAGGAAGATGCCTCGCTGAGAGGGGATCTCCGCTATTTTTTTGTTCTGTCAGGAATGTGAAGTCCTCTTAATGGATATTTCGTTTATTCGAGATAATACCTCTAGTGTATTTCCACATGCCGGGAGGCGTAATATTTCTGTGTATTTCCTGAAGGCAAGGTAAATTAACTTTTCATTAACTCTATCGATTTTTGGTCGTGAGCGATTTTTGATTCATAGCCTGTCTTCGAAAGTCGTCGTCACGAGATGTTTTCCCAGCTCACATGTCGCTGTATTGTACTGCATCGGTTGATGCATGTCCCAAGGACCATTACTTGCTACTTTGTTACATGAACTAGGTTTGGAAACCTTTGTTATCTAGAGGATATTTTTTGAGGACATTATTTATACTTCGGCAGACGTGTCTGTCTTGCTGAAGTCAGATTAAGGAGAGTGAACTGATCTCATACATCTGGTTATCTTCTGGCTAAGATAGAAAGGGATGGAGAATTTTCCCGACTACATTACAGCCTTATAATGTATTGACATGCCTGTGAATCACCTTTATTATGATGCTGTCTACCGTCCATTGCTATACTGACATTGTTGCTGTGATAATGACTGTCTGATGTACCTACATATTCGCGTATACATTTTGTCACTGTGGCGTCCACAATAAATGATACAGAAAAACGTCACTAGCTGTTACAAGCATCATTGACTTTTATACGTCGTGAGTTAACTGACGTCCTTGTGTGGATTGCCCTGTTTTTGTATGATCATTGTTTGACTGTACATCATCTACACACTACACAAAAACCAGACATGCGGATATATGACTTTTAAGCTATTTCTGTTTTTACTGTTTTTTAGAACGTTATGAATGCGATTGCAAAGTGCAAACATTTTCTTTTTGTACATAAATCTGTGCATTTTTTTAATTTATGTAATCTTATGCACGTGCCCCAGGAACTCCGGCCACTAGGTTTTAGCCTACTTAGCCTTAAGGATAATCCGCCTCTGGGTCTGTGTATATATGCGTGTACGTGTATATATGCGTGTACGTATGCATGCATGGATGTTTGTATATGTGTATGTCCCGAAATTATCATTGACTTCTAGAATTGCCAGGAAGCTGATATTGTTAGGCTGATAGTTATAACAATTATATGAACTAGAACAATCTAGATCCTCAAAACTTCATTTGGAAATTGTCTTGTGGGCATTTTCTAATCGTCTGTTATGGAAGCAGGAGTATTGCTGCTTCAAGCATGTCGTATAAGGCGACTTATATTAGGTTGTGCTTGTGGTTGGCGGCCTCGTTATATAAAAGTAAATGCCACAAAAAGCACCTCTGCCAGAGCCTGTCTCGCTTGGTGCAGGCTTTTTATAATGGGACCAGCTGCATTAGTGGCTCCATTAGGGAGCGCAAAGAAAAATGATGACGATGATGAAGGTGATGATGGTGATGGTGATGAAGGTGATGATGGTGATGATGGTGATGGTGATGATGATGAAGGTGATGATGATGATGATGATTACGTCCGGGGCCTGCACATCGCGGGTCTCTGAGCTCCTATGTTATCTGCGCCACTGTTTCTCAATTGTTGCTTTTAACTGTGAACTACTTTAATGTTTACCGTGTATATAACGAGACAGAACGAGACATTATCCGGCCTTCCTGTTTTGATTTTTATTTCCTTTGAAATGTAGATTCATTATCTAGACTACACGTATCATATAAGCACTGGCGTCATTCTAATTTTTACCAACCCGTTCTGTCAGATAATAACCTTATTTTCCGTCAACTTAACATTGAACGATAGCTACGAAGAGAAAAACGCATCAACGCGATTTCTATCTGTATAACAGAGGCGGATCTACTATGAATCTAATACAGCTTGAGCTTTAGGGCCCCCATAACCAGTTTTCTCTATTATACGTTTTTTTCCTATCCCCCAACACTTTTTTTTAAATAAAAGGGACCCCTCCAGGAGTTCAAGCTTCAGTGCCCCCAAAATGTAGATCCACCACTGTATACAGTATACAATGCAATGAAATTAGTATCACTAGAGCAAGAAAGTAAGACTAAATGAATATTACAACAACAAAAATAACCTTACACATGCAACGTGTTGCTACAGAATTACATTGGCCCCGTGTAGTTTCGGGCGGGGGGGGGGGGGGGGCTGTTATGAGTCAAAGAATGAATGGAATTACTGCTCCTTTAGGCAGGTCGTACAAGGCGACTAATATAAGATAGTTAACGGGCGGGGCTGACCACCTCAACATATCAAACTAATTGCTACAGACACACCTCTGCAAGAGCATGGTAATGCATTGTACAGTCTTCCTGCAGGGGCACTAACTGTAGTGGTCTCTTCGTGCTTAGTGGGGAGTGACAAGGAAAATGATGTGAATGATGACGTGTATTTTCAAACTTAACCGATTATTGACACATTAACGTGGTTAAGTTGACGCTGTCAATACTGTTATGTTGACGGTGTGAATACGGTTAAGTTGACGCTGTGAATACTGTTATGTTGACGGTGTGAATACTGTTATGTTGACGGTGTGAATACTGTTAAGTTGACGCTGTGAATACTGTTATGTTGACGGTGTGAATACTGTTATGTTGACGGTGTGAATACTGTTAAGTTGACGCTGTGAATACTGTTATGTTGACGGTGTGAATACTGTTATGTTGACGGTGTGAATACTGTTAATGACGGTGTGAATACTGTTAAGTTGACGCTGTGAATACTGTTATGTTGACGGTGTGAATACTGTTATGTTGACGGTGTGAATACTGTTAAGTTGACGCTGTGAATACTGTTATGTTGACGGTGTGAATACTGTTAAGTTGACGCTGTCAGTACTGTTAAGTTGACGCTGTGAATACTGTTAAGTTGACGCTGTGAATACTGTTAAGTTGACGCTGTGAATACTGTTATGTTGACGGTGTGAATACTGTTAAGTTGACGCTGTGAATACTGTTAAGTTGACGCTGTGAATACTGTTAAGTTGACGCTGTGAATACTGTTAAGTTGACGCTGTGAATACTGTTAAGTTGACGCTGTGAATACTGTTAAGTTGACGCTGTGAATACTGTTAAGTTGACGCTGTGAATACTGTTAAGTTGACGCTGTGAATACTGTTAAGTTGACGCTGTGAATACTGTTAAGTTGACGCTGTGAATACTGTTAAGTTGACGCTGTGAATACTGTTAAGTTTGAAAGTTGATGGTGTGACTACTGTTAAGTTGACGCTGTGAATACTGTTAAGTTGACGCTGTGAATACTGTTAAGTTGACGCTGTGAATACTGTTAAGTTGACGCTGTGAATACTGTTAAGTTGACGCTGTGAATACTGTTAAGTTGACGCTGTGAATACTGTTAAGTTGACGCTGTGAATACTGTTAAGTTGACGCTGTGAATACTGTTAAGTTGACGCTGTGAATACTGTTAAGTTGACGCTGTCAATACTGTTATGTTGACGGTGTGAATACTGTTAAGTTGACGCTGTGAATACTGTTAAGTTGACGCTGTGAATACTGTTAAGTTGACGCTGTGAATACTGTTAAGTTGACGCTGTGAATACTGTTAAGTTGACGCTGTGAATACTGTTAAGTTGACGCTGTGAATACTGTTAAGTTGACGCTGTGAATACTGTTAAGTTGACGCTGTGAATACTGTTAAGTTGACGCTGTGAATACTGTTAAGTTGACGCTGTGAATACTGTTAAGTTGACGCTGTGAATACTGTTTAAATACTTTAAGTTGACGCTGTGAATACTGTTAAGTTGACGCTGTGAATACTGTTAAGTTGACGCTGTGAATACTGTTAAGTTGACGCTGTGAATACTGTTAAGTTGACGCTGTGAATACTGTTAAGTTGACGCTGTGAATACTGTTAAGTTGACGCTGTGAATACTGTTAAGTTGACGCTGTGAATACTGTTAAGTTGACGCTGTGAATACTGTTAAGTTGACGCTGTGAATACTGTTAAGTTGACGCTGTGAATACTGTTAAATTGACGCTGTGAATACTGTTAAGTTGACGCTGTGAATACTGTTAAGTTGACGCTGTGAATACTGTTAAGTTGACGCTGTGAATACTGTTAAGTTGACGCTGTGAATACTGTTAAGTTGACGCTGTGAATACTGTTAAGTTGACGCTGTGAATACTGTTAAGTTGACGCTGTGAATACTGTTAAGTTGACGCTGTGAATACTGTTAAGTTGACGCTGTGAATACTGTTAAGTTGACGCTGTGAATACTGTTAAGTTGACGCTGTGAATACTGTTAAGTTGACGCTGTGAATACTGTTAAATTGACGCTGTGAATACTGTTAACTTGACGCTGTGAATACTGTTAAGTTGACGCTGTGAATACTGTTAAGTTGACGCTGTGAATACATTTAAGTTGACGCTGTGAATACTGTTAAGTTGACGCTGTGAATACTGTTAAGTTGACGCTGTGAATACTGTTAAGTTGACGCTGTGAATACTGTTAAGTTGACGCTGTGAATACTGTTAAGTTGACGCTGTGAATACTGTTAAGTTGACGCTGTGAATACTGTTAAGTTGACGCTGTGAATACTGTTAAGTTGACGCTGTCAATACTTGGTGCCCTTGCTTTTCTTGTCTCTGTTGTTGGCAGCTGTATGATGACCAAGACATAACCAAGACTTAACCAAGGCATAACCAAGACTTAACCAATGGTGGTGCGTACTATTCAGCTAGAAGCTTACCTTTTAGATTCTATGGCATGAGCTGTTAATTTTTTTTATTTTTGTTTTTTAAAGAGGCGAGAATGTCTTTGATCAACAGCAATGTGTTGCTTCGTTATACTTAATTGGACACATAAAGAACTGGATTAATTGACCAATTTTTATATTATAAGTTCATGTTTTGCCTAGTTATATTAGCCTAATTGTGTAACGTAAATAAATTCAACAAGCGGTTCTGCGAACCCGGTATTTTTAACATCTGTTCGGGCAATCAGGTGCGAACCGGCTGAACTGCTTATGTCTCGTCTTAAAATATTTTATATATATAATAAGTTACGTCATCTTGCTAAAAACCTTATTACAAGGAAAAGTTGAAAGTAAACGTGCAAGAGGTAGAATATACTATACGTGAGAAGATAACAACAAGAAAAAAATTGGAACCATCACGACAATATGTCAAGTCAGCTCTCTCGCATGGCTCTGAGACATGGAGAACAACCAAAACAACAACCAAAAAAGCTACAGACTTTCATAAATGGATGCCTGCGTAGAATAGAAGGATTGAAGTGGTATGAAAATATCATTAATGTGGAACTGATGACAAGAACCAGACAAGTGCCTGTGGAGCAAGAGATGACAAGAACCAGGCAAGTGCCTGTGGAACAAGAGATGACAAGAACCAGACAAGTGCCTGTGGAGCAAGAGATGACAAGAACCAGGCAAGTACCAGTGGAACAAGAGTTGACAAGAACCAGACAATTACCAGTGGAACAAGAGATGACAAGAACCAGACAAGTACCAGTGGAACTAGAGATGAGAAGAACCAGACAAGTGCCAGTGGAACCAGAGATGACAAGAACCAGGCAAGTACCAGTGGAACAAGAGTTGACAAGAACCAGACAAGTACCAGTGGAACAAGAGATGACAAGAACCAGACAAGTACCAGTGGAACAAGAGATGAGAAGAACCAGGCAAGTACCAGTGGAACAAGAGATGAGAAGAACTAGACAAGTACCAGTGGAACAAGAGATGACAAGAACCAGACAAGTAGCAGTGGAACAAGAGATGACAAGAACCAGACAAGTGCCAGTGGAACAAGAGATGACAAGAACCAGACAAGTACCAGTGGAACAAGAGATGAGAAGAACCAGACAAGTAGCAGTGGAACAAGAGATGACAAGAACCAGACAAGCGCCTGTGGAACAAGAGATGAGAAGAAGATGTTGGAGATGGATAGGACACACATTAAGGAAACCTATTTATAGCATTACCAGGCATGCCTTGTTCTAGAATCCCCAGGGTGAGAGAGGTAGAAGAAGATCGTGGAGACAAGAACTGGAACATCAAGAACTGGGACATCAAGAACTGGGACATCAAGAACTGGGACATCAAGAAAGGGGATGAAGAAGACACGGAAATACCTTGAGAAGATGGCACGGGACAAGAAGACTGAGATAAGTTTGTTGAAGGCCTATGCTCCTTCGGGCGTGGAAAGGTGATGAATGCATGAAATCAAGACAAGAGACAGGCGACATTTGAGATCTATTGCTGCAAAGCGCAAAGATGGCAGCTAATCTGGTGTGATCTCTTGCTTATCTTGACCAAAACTCAGTTGTATTGTTTCACATGTGAAGAGGTCCTGGAGCAGGTCAACCGCTTTAAATACCTTGGAGCTGTCATAGACTAGAAAGGAGGCATCAAAGAAAGTTGGCTACCCGAAAAGCAGCAGCTGGAAGACTTTTTCAGGCCATAAATCGATGATTTCTTCAGCAAAAGAGAGGTTGTCAAGAAGACAAAAGGCGGCTAGATACCGCCCTGCCTATGTTCCAGTTTTGACATACGGATGCGAGTCAGGGGCACAAAAACCTGTTCCAGACATGAGGTATCTGAGGAAGGTGGTTAAAGTGACAAGAAGAGACATGGTCCGAAATCAAACGATACGTTATGGCCTCGAAACCAAGCCCCTGCAAACATGAGTGGAACAATTCCAGTTACGATAGTTCGGCCGTGTCTGCAGAATGGGAAAAGATCGGCTTCCATGACATATAGGGAACCAAGAGCCAGGGATCCAGACCTCCAGCACGACCCAGAGTTCGCTGGGAGGGCAACATCAGGCAATCACTGAAGAACTGAGCACTAAATTGTAAACAGGCCAAAAGGAAGATAGCCGATAGGATGGCATGGCGCTCGCTCTCTCTCTCTCCTCCCCCCCCTCTCTCTCTCTCTCTCTCTCTCTCTCTCTCTCTCTCTCTCTCTCTCTCTCTCTCTCTCTCTCTCTCTCTCTCTCTCTCTCTGGCTAACCTCTACACCCCAAGGTGAAAGACGAAAGACTTTCGTACTTTTATCCACGTTTAAAATGTCTGTTTTTTAATATATTACAACAGGTACTCTTCATGTAGGAGATGAAATCTTAGAGATCAATGGAACTAGTGTACAGAATCAACCAGTAGATGTCTTACAGTCCATGTTGGTAAGACAGACAAATATTTTCATTAACGTGTTCATTATGTGTTTAGTTCTTTTTCCTCTTTTCTCTCCTTCTCCATTTCATTCTCTTACAGACGTTCGTTGAGATTGAATCTGTGGATCAAAATGAAATAGACTAACTGGCTGTAGTTTTGAGCTAGAGTTGTATATTAAAAGAACAGTTTAGCAATAAGTCCTGCTGTTGTAGTAAATGTTATATAGAAAACAGGACTATAGAGCTCTAACTATCCGAATTTATTCGTCTCAAGGGTTATTCAGATAATAAAAATTTCGGATAGCTGGATTACTTACTTTACTGACTTGTACTTTTTCGGACCACTGTTGCCGTGAAGCGTAGAAAGGAAACAAGTGGACAGCGCTGGCTGCTGTTATCCAATGTCGTTGTTGATTTTCTGTGATGTCTGCTTTTTTTATCTTTCCCGGGCTCTGAACCCGGATTTTCTGTGCTATTGTCTGCCTTTTGATCTTTTTCGCGCTCTGAACCTTGATATTCTGCTGTTGTGGTCATTTATTGGGCTCCAATCTCATGAATTTGACAAACATGGTCCCTAACCGAACCACAGGAGAGGAAAATCTCATCCTGCGAGATGAAATGCATAAGAAACGCTATTAATGTTGCCAGGAGAGAAATGGTGTCATCAGAACAATTATAGGAACTAAATCATCATCAGTTGCCATCTCCACAACGAAGGTTGGCTGTAATGGATCTCCAACGTCTTCTGTCTCTTGTCTTGGTGGTGCACTCTGATAGACTCTTTCCTGTCCATCTCTTGATGTTATCTTCCCACTTATAGCGCTGTCTTCATTGGGCACATTTGCCTTTAACTCTCCCTTTTATTATGTATGGTCTTCTGCAAGGTGTTATGTCTTTTTATGTGGCCAAAATATTTTAACTGCCTAATTTTGATCTCCTTTATTAGTTCTCTTTTCATACCTAGATTTTCTAGGACCTCCTTATTTGTTTTCTTCTCTGTCCATGAGATGTACCCCATTCTTCTATATATCCACATCTCGAGAGCCTCAATTCATTCTTCCAATTGCTTATTCATTGTCCATGTTTCTGCACCATACAGAAATGCAGAATATATATAACACTTTATGATTCTCAGTTTTAATTTGTGAGTTAACTGTTTAGATGTCAGTATATGTTTCATGTTGTTGAATGTAGCTTTGGCCATTCCTATTCTCCTCTTGATTTCTGTTTCACATCTGCCATCTTCTGTTATTATATGACCAAGATATGAGAGACTCTTGACTTGTTCCAGGATTTTCCAATTTATGCTTATCTTTAATGCAGACTTATCGTCTGTTTTACTAATTATCATAGTTTTTGTTTTCTCAGTGTTAATGTCCAGTCCATATTCATGTCTTATGCTGTTTACTTGCTTCACTGGTTCTTGTAAATCCTGTTCACTTTCAGCTAACAATAGGATGAAAAAAAAAAACACAAATAATATTCGTCTTACTGGGAGAAAGGACAAGAAAAAAACCTACGTTGCGGCCACAAGGCCTTCGTCAGGGACAGACAAACGAAAAACAGAAATGAAAGAAAGTGAGAATTAAGTAGAGAACATAACTCTATAAAAATAAGAGAAAACACTCCCTGATGTGTGTCACATGTTGGAAATAAAATGTCTGCCACTGAACCGGAAACCGGCAGTGGATACTAAATTCAAAGCATAATAAAAAAATAATGAAAACTAGGACTGGAAAACTGAGTGAGGAAAAAAACAGAGAGGAATAAATAAGGAGAAGATGAAGAAAAAGTAATATTAATTTTTTTTTTAAACAATTTTTTTTTTCAATGGTGATCTCACTTTCTTTCCCTTCTGTTTTTCGTTTGTATGTCCCTGACGAAGGCCTTGTGGTCGGAACGTAGGTTTTTTTCTTGTCCTTTCTCCCGGTAAGACGTTTCACTATTTGTGTTTTTGTTTTTTTCATTCTACAGTTTTACCCCCGTCTTACGGCAGTCCTCCTCATGTACTCATATCAGCTAACAATACGGTGTCATCTGCATATCTAAGGTTGTTTATTGACCATCCACTGGTGTTCAGTCCTGGCATTTCCTGTATCTGTTTTTTTTCCATCAAATATATGTTTTCGAGGCATTTAATTATTTTCTCGTGATGGACTGTCAAAAGCCTCCTTATATTCAATGAAGCACACGTCCATATTTTTTGGACGTCTGTATATTTTTCAGCTAAAATTCTTAGGCAGAATATTGCTTCTCTTGTTCCACTCATCTCATCATCTCAACCCATAACCCGTCATGGGTCGTAGGGGTGCCATGGTGGAAGCATCAGCAGACAGGGTCCTCCACTGCTCTCTATTCTCAGCAATGCGTACAAGTGTGGAGAAACCGTGTCCTGCCTATTCTTTGATGTTATCAGCCCAGGATTTTCTTTGCCTTCCTCTTCTCCGTTTACCTTCGACTGTTCCCTGGAGGATCGTTTTCGAAAGGGAGTCATGACGAGTTACATGCCCAAACCAGGCAAGCTTTCGACGTTTCACTATTGACAAAAGTGGTTCTTGATGGCCTGCATAGGTGTTTATCTTCTCTCTAACATAGACATTTGTTTTGTGCTCTTTTTAGCAAATGCGCAAAATTCTTCTATAACATTTATGCTCGAAAGCCTGAATCCTTCGCTCCGTATCTGCAGTGAGTGTCCAGCCCTCACACCCATACAAGAGAATAGATAATACAAGTGATTTGTATAATTTGATCTTCACAGGAAAACTGATGTTACTTTTCCAGATCACATTCAACCTTGTCATGGCAGCTGAGGCCATCTCAAGTCTTGTCTTGATTTCTTTATTTGATCTTCCATCACTACATATAGTGGACCCGAGATATTTAAAGGTGTTAACTTCTTCTAACGTTTGCCCATTTAACGTAATGTTGGTCGGAACATGTTTCTTATGGCTATTCACCAATATCTTGCTTTTTTCTATATTAATTTCCATCCCATATGTTCTTGTTACTTTCTCCAGTCTAGAGGTAAGGTCTTGAAATTCTGATTCTGTTCCAGCTATCAGATCAATATCATCAGCAAAACGTAGATTACACAGAGGTCGGCCTCCAATCGATATGGTTGATTTATAATCGTAGAGAGCCTCCTGCATAATATGTTCTAGATAAATGTTAAAGAGCACTGGTGACAGGATACATCCCTGGCGAACTCCTACAGTTGTTTTGAAAAATTCTCCAATGTCATTGCTTGCAAAAACAGCACTGCTTGCGTCCTTGTATAGTGCTTCAATGATATCTATGATATCTTGTTCCACTGTTCCGTCTAAAACCAAACTGCTCTTCTTGGATTTCGCTGTCTACCTTACTTTTTATTCTTTCCTGTAGGATTTTGAGCAGTATTTTAATTGCATGACTCATCAGGCTGATTGTTCTGAAGTCTGAACATTCTGTTGCATTAGGTTTTTTGGGCACTGTTATAAATACTGATGTCTTCATGTCATGTGGTATATGTCCTGTATCGTATATTTTGTTGCACAGATCTGTGACTGTATCTATACCAAAGTTCTCCAGGGCTTCTGTCATTTCAATTTTTAAGTTGTCCATCCCTGCTGATTTTCCTTTTTGTATCAAATGTATTGCATTCTCTACTTCTGATCTGAGAATGTTTGGGCCTCCTTTAGAATCTGGTGATGGTCTTTTACCTCTTTTGTCCTCGAATAGTTCTTTTACGTACTCTGCCCATCTGTTTGATATGTCTTTCTCATCAAGTAAGATTACACCATTTTTGTTCTTGATAAAGCCTCCTCCTTGGGCTAACCTCATTTGATAATTTCTTTATTTCTTCATGCATATCCCTTGTCATATGCTTTGCTTCCATGTCTTCTATTTCACTGCATTTTGTTTCTATCTACCGTTCTTTTCCTTGTCTACACATAGTACGTATTTCGTTGTCCATCGTTTTATATTCTGGAGTGTTTTTTGCTTTCTTTCTTTCTGCTATATTATTCAAGATGTCATCTGTTATCCAAATTTGATTTTTCTTAAACTTTTTTTAGGTGAATTTGTATTTGCTGATTGTTTGCTTGTTTTTAAATATTCCCATTTTGTGGTTACTTTTTCTTCTGGGTTTTCTCTTCTGTATCGTTCCATGCTTTCTGTCAGTAACTGTTCATACTTATTTTTGACATCGGCAAGATATTTTGTTTTATATCTGGTTGCTTCAGTGCTGATATTACTATTTGGGGTTTCTCTTTTCTTCTGTTTCCTGTTCTTTTCAGCTTTATATTTACTTTGATGGCAACTGGATTGTGATCTGAATTTATGTCAGTGCCAGGATGTATCTTTGCACTTGTGACACTGTTCTTAAATCAATGTTTTATCACGATAAAGTCAATTTGATTTCTTGTTACATCTCCTGGGCATGTCCATGTGTATAATTTCCTTGGGTGGTGTTCAAAAAAGGTGTTATATATAACCTGCTGGTCTTCTTCACACAACTGGATAAGTCTGTCTCCTCTATCATGTATTTTCCCTAATCCATACCGTATTTTCCTTCCTATTTTTGCATTCATATCGCCCATTACGATAAACACATCTGTAGATTTGACTGGTTTAAGTGTGTGTTGTACGAGATCTTCATAGTATTCCTCTATTTCCTCTTCGCTGTGTTCTTTAGTTGGTGAATATGTTTATAATATTGATATGTCAAATGGCTTTGCTCTCATTTTTAGTAACATCATTCTGTCATTGTGTGTCCAGTATCCACATACAAGTACATATTTTTCTAATTCCTTTTTTATTAACAATCCTACTCCTCTTTCGTGTTTTTCTCCTCCTAAGTGTATAAGCGTGTATTGGTCTCTTTTTATGTAGCCTGTATCTAATAATCTTGCCTCTGCAACTCCCAGTATATCAAGTTTCGTATTTGCTGCCTCTAAAATTAGATTATATAGCTTTCCTCCTCTGCTTAGAGTTCTGACGTTCCTTTTTTTAGGCTCCTACTACTAGTTTTTAGGTGGTCTTCTCGGAATGCTCCATTTCAACAGAATTTGGGGAACACTCGTCATTACGTACTTCCTTACTCATTAGAGGAGTTGTCTCTTCCCTGTCGTTTTGTACAGCAGATTCCTCTCCAGAGAGCCAAGAGTTCTCTACATAGCTTTTCTTATCTTTTTGTTGTGATTCCATTACATTCTTTAGGACGTACGTAGTAAGGATCCAATCTCTTCCATGGTGGCTAGCCGTTGTCTTTTCCTGGGCCTGACATGCCTAGTGCGCCACGCACTTTGCTGTTTCGTTTTGTGAGCCGTTGATCTTTTTAGATTCCTCCTCCTCACTCACCGTCTTAGTCTTTGTGTACTAGGGATGGATATTTCCTTGAGTAGGATTACTCCTACTTCACTCATGTAGTTTAGCCAGTAAGCCATTACTGTTGCCCGGGATATGGCCACCGTCGTACACTGTGGAGTAATACATTGGCTTAGATAAAGAGAGGGGAACCAAATAGGATCCTGAATATCCATTAAGGATATGGCTGTCACTCACCGTGAGGTACTATCTCTCTCTCTCTCTCTCTCTCTCTTTATCCTACATCCCATATGAGCTACAACCTGCATCAAATACGTAAATAGACATAAATAAAGGCGTCTGACCATCACATGAGGACGTAGCCCGATAAACTACTACTATGTACCTACAAGATTTAGTTGTAGGTCACTGGGAATTCCAAATAGCAGATGGATAGACAACATCACATAATTTTTACAACAAGACGGGCTCACTGTAGCCTTCTTCTTCTTCTTCTTCGTTTCCCCCTCAGACGTCAGCTTGAATGTGTTCAAAGAAAGCAGCAGTCGGCTTGAGGCTAATGATATCTCCGTAGAGTTTTCTTCCAGGAATGGTACTGGTGATGGCCATATGCGATTTCTCTGTTTCTCATATGTCGGGCACCTTTCAAGCAGATTTTCAGCAGTCATTTTATCGGTGCCACGTTACACTCATCAGTTGTTCATATCTTTAACATTGAATAGATGGTATCCTAATCTTTGTGACCTGTGCGAAGTCTGAAGATTACCACTTCACTTCCACTAGGCTAGTGATATAAATCATTCTTTTGGTGGCCAGAGTGCTCTGCTTCCCACTTGCTCTTGTATATGCGCTTGATAACACTCTTGGCCTCTTCATAAGTTATGCTTGTGTCAAGTTGAGGCAGCACTCCCCAATTCCTTTGCCAATCAGTCAGCCTCTTCGTTTCAATGGATGTTGCAGTGAGATGAGATCCACTTTATCACAACTCTTTTGAACTGCTGACATAGTTTGTGAAGTGTTACACTTAGGTCATCCAGATCGGCATTATTTTGATTCCTCAGCGTTGCAATTACTTATAGCGCATCTGTGAAGAGAGCTACTTGTCTCTCTAAGCTTTATTCTGTCAATAGGACTTGTGCTGAAGTTTTTAACGTCTCTGCCTTCGCTCTGAAGTAACTTGAAAATTTTCCTATTGCAGCTGACAGCTTTTTGTGTGTGCCATTGCATAAACTCAGAAAGACTTCTCAACCTTCTGTTGCATTTGTTACTGATCCATCTGTGCATGCATGGGTCCAGGTGTTTCTTGGGTAATGTTTCTAAATGTATTTTGTGATTTAGGCTTTTTCTGTTTTAGTCTGGCTGTTCTTTCTCTCAATACCTTGAATGTTTTCTGTCATTTCAAGGAAGTGCTGTTGTTTCCTAACTGATAGCTTCTCTACAATGTAGAATGGCTTAGCTGTTGATATCGCATTGATGTTGTCTGCAAGCAATGAGAATCATAACGGGGGCATGAAGATGACACCCATTGAAGAGTTGGAAACGATTACATACCTCCAGCCAATGAAGGATTGAAGAGATCAGAGCCCAGCAACAAGCCGAAAAATTCAGGGGGCTGACAGATCACCCAATTTATCAAATAATAAATGGACTTGGAAGGGGTAGATTGAAGCGAAGTAACTTTGTAGAAACAATCACAACAGTAGCCAAGTCTGCACATTTGGTTCAGGAGTGAAAACTTCTGCTCCCCACAACAAAAGCGGATTTTTAAAAAAGTAAATTTAGTAAGTAGTTGACATGCTTTTCTGCATTATATTTTGGCCACCATTCAAAACAAGAAAACACGTATGGGGTTGAACGAGTATCCCGTGCACACGATAAACACCAGTTTTATTGTGCATGGTCTACAAACCAAACCGAAAAACAAGAAACAAACGGCATACATATTCCCAGTGTGGTATCTAATGTCTCCTTACATTTTGGAAATGTTTTGTCCCTGGCAAAACGTTTACTATTGGGAATAACATCATTCTAATGTGTCTTGTAATTCCTGGGGGCTCTCTGATGAGACAAAAATGGATAAGCCATGTGGCTTACTAAGGGGGTGTGAGGGGGAGGTCCGCCCCGGGTGGCAGCCAAGAGTGGATGCCGTCGGACACTATTATGATACTGCTGACTGTAAAAATACACTTGCAAGTGTGTTTCTTTATTGTGGAGGGGTTGCTAAAGGTAAGATCCGCCCCTGTACCAAATACAATAAGTACGCTCCTGGATAGGCCTACTGTTTCTTCAGGCAGGCCAGCCGAGAGCTCAGATAAGCGCGGGCTATTTCACATGTAAGGCCTTATGGTCGTTTGGAAGTAGGGGTAAATGTATTTTAGTGTAAAGAAAGGCTTGTTAGACAGGCCGAGGTGAAGCCCCAGTGTGAGGTGAGGCTCAGGTCAAATTGCCCTGCTGGTTCCCCCCCCCCGCCCCCCCCCCCCACCCCAGTAAAGCCGTTCCTCGGGGAACTCATAAAGGACGACTAATATGAGGTTTTGCATGGAGCTTAGAGCCTCACCGTTTAAAATAAATTTTTACAGAAGTCACCACGGCAGGAGCACATTAATGTTTTGGTGATGCTTTCCTGCAATGTGGGTCAGCTGTAGTGGTGACACTATGCTCCACAGGGCGCGAAAAGAGAAACGAATGAATGAATAAAAGCGTCTTTCCTGTCCCTGAATGAGTAATGCTTCACTTCCTGACTTTTGTAGCGCGAGTTAAAAGGCTCGGTAGCACTTAAAGTGCTGCCCTCTGCTTCTATTTCCAAGGGGGATTACCTTCCACAAAAAGAGGTAAACATTGCAATTTTTGCTCGGGCTATCAACATAGCTTGTGATAGGCTTGTTATTAGTTACCGTACCACTAACATTTTTTTTTGTAATGATTGCACAACAGTTAACAAACTTTGGTAGATGACGAGGGCAGTAGACAATGTCCACCATGTTGCCAGACTGGCTATCCATATTTACATTACAGCAAGCCTTAACATAACGCCAACCCTGTTTCGAGCTTTGTCTAAATTAATGACGCCGGACGAACGATGAAGACATTTTCAAAATAAAAAACAAAATTTCCAACAAGCGAAACATGGCATCTTCCCCCCCCCCCCCCCCCCACCCCCCCACTCCCCCAGTCTACTGTCCCAAACTTCAGATCAATATTTCTGCCAAGCTTTTGTCTGTGAATCTGTTTTTTTAAAAAAAAGGTTGTAAAGTCATTATGCGCATTAAAAAAAAAAAAAAAAAAACCAAGATACTATGTTAACTCAAAATAAAATTGTTCTACTTACATTTGGATAGCTCAAATAAATGGAATGTTTTTTTGTTTCAGGAAAAATGTCGCTAAACGTTTCGCACAGAATATTCACTTGCAGTTATTGTGTTACTTAGGATCAATCATTAACAGCTCTGGCGACTGTGCAGTAGAAATTAAAAGAAGACTTGCAATTGCTTCACATAAGCTAATACAGATGAAAAACCTATGGCAAGGCACAAGCAAAGAAACAAAGTTACAACTGATCAGAGCATGTATATTCCCAGTAGCAACATACGGCTGCGAGACTTGGACACTCAATAAAACAGTTGCAAGAAAGATTACATCATTCGAAATGAAATGCTACAGAAGGATGTTGAGAATACCCTGGACAGAAAAAAAGACCAACAGAGAAGTACTGCACTCACTAAATGTACAGGGACATTGGCTCCTAAATACCATCGCAATAAGGAAGCTGAAATTTTTCGGTCATATAAAAAGACATAATAGTCTGGAAAAAACAGTGATGGAAGGCATGGTCCCTGGAAAAAGGGGAAGGGGTCGACCTAGCCGACGGTGCACCCAGGACATCACAGAGAGTCTGAACTTGTCTTTGGCTGATGCAGGTCGACTTGCCCAGAATCGTGATGCGTTCAGAGCAGCTGTAATGGAGACAACGTTCTGGAAAGAATACGTCACATGATGAGTTATTGTGTTACAGTATTTCCCTTCATATTCTGTGCGAAAAACTCAGCGACGTTCATTCTGATATTACCACTGAAAGATATATAACAAGCAATGTATGCGCATTCAGCTAATTAAAAGCTTTATGGCTGGAGAAACTTGCAGAATAGACACAAAAACCTGCAGGCAGAGAATGTCATATGTTAATCAGCTAATATTCAAATGGTTGTCAGATGATAGTCAAATGGTTGCTATTTGTTATTCAGCTAATAGTCAGATGGCTGCCAGACTTCAGTTAGATGGTTGTCAGGCTTTAATCAGACGGTTTTCAGATGGTTGTCTGATGTTAGTCAAATATTTGTCAAATGCTTTTCAGATGATATTCCGATGGTTGTCAAATGTTGATCTGAAGCATTCCACAGAATCACCCCCAGTTTGATGGATTGGTGTCAAGTCTTGAAATGCCAGATAGCCAATGGCAGCTTACTTTTAAAATCTTTCATTAACGTTTCTGCCATATCAGTTGTTTTTTTGGTTTTTTTTTCTGAACTAACTTCTGTTATCTCAAGGTATGATAATATTTAAAATAAAAATTTTTAAGGATCATAATTTTTCCAAGTTTGTAGGCCTAATTCTTAAAAATTTATACAGGAATTAACTTCATTCAGGTTTGATCTTTCTTGTACAGTTGTAGCTGCCCTAAATGAAATTGTAAAAATAATTTATATTTTTTTTTAAAGAAAAGACAAAAAAAACAGGTATTTAGACTCATCCTCCAAATATTAGCATCCTGCCTTGAGATTGAATATGTTGATTTTTTTGCTTACGTATGTTTCATATTAGCTCTGCACACATATTTCTTCTACATTTTAATTGACAGTTTGTAATGAATTTTTTTGGAGGGACCCTATGAACTCTGCTTATTAATTTTCAGAAAGAAACTCGAGGTAGTATTATTCTAAGGATTATACCAAGTTCTAGAGTCTATGTTCCACAGTGTGAGGTAACTTTTTAGCTGTCTTCAGAGTGACTTCACCATTTGTTGTGGTCGATCCCTGTGGAATTAAATATTTTTTAAATGATTATTGTATAATTTGCGTGTTCATTACTGCTGGTTGTTCATGGCACCTTTAAAACGGTAATGTGTTTGATAGTTCCTACAATGTGATGTGATCTGTCTGTTGCATACATAAACGGACAACATAACTACAGAAACATAACTAAATAAAGGCCCTATCTTGAATAGCAAAAAAGAAGTAATGAAAGGCCAGTTTAATTATATTTGAGAATGTATAGAAATCAGAAGAAATTAAGTTCATAACAGTACTTACTTATTTACTGAGTTGTTCCTCTTCTACCATGAGGTGTAGAGGTAAGTTCATAATAATAATAATAACCTAGCCTTCTCAGATATTGGCGAAACAATGGGAGGTCCTGTGTGCAAGTTAAAGCCCCCTCGGCAGTTGGAAATTGTAAAGAGTAGGCCTTACAGCAGCTGCCCTGGCAAAATTTAAAAATTAGGAAACCTACCCACCTCAAATATGTATAGAATGTGTGATTTCTGTATACACACACTGGGATCCTGGCTGGTGCTACAGAGTTCATGCACTGTGCTGAGATCCTCCTTGTGTGATCTAAGGGAGGAGATCGGAGCACTGATGGAGTTGTCCATGTGCAGTGAAGATGGTCCTTAAAAACCAAACCAATAATAAGCTCTAGTCAAGTCACATGTGTTGTATAGCTGTGATAATTATAGAACAACAAAAATGACAACCAGAATAATATTACCTTCATACATGTGAATAGAATAGAAAAATTGAAATGGTATGACAAGATCTCCAATGTGGAACTGATGGAAAGTGCTAGTAGAGGTGAGGAGAAGTTGCTGGTGTTAGATAGAACACATGTTAAGAATGCCAGCTGATAGCATTACAAGATTCTGGAATCTTCAGGGTAAGAGAAATAGAAACCAAAAATCCACATGGAGATGAGAACTGGACACAGACATGAAAGGGATCAGGAAGAAAATTTTAATTCAGGGGCATGGAATGCTGGAGAGTTTGTCAGGCATGGAATGCTGGAGAGTTTGTCAGGCCTGGAATGCTGGAGAGTTTGTCAGGCATGGAATGCTGGAGAGTTTGTCAGACATGGAATGCTGGAGAGTTTGTCAGGCATGGAATGCTAGAAAGTTTGTCAGGCATGGAATGCTGGAGAGTTTGTCAGGCATGGAATGCTGGAGAGTTTGTCAGGCATTGAATGCTGGAGAGTTTGTCAGGCATGGAATGCTGGAGAGTTTGTCAGGCATGGAATGCTGGAGAGTTTGTCAGGCATGGCATACTGGAGAGTAACAGAAAAGGAAATGTCCAGACTATCCTCATTCCACACAACCTGCCTAAGGAAAATTCTTCAAATACCATCTCCAACCAGGAACTGCTTACACGGTGCAGTCAAAAAGGCATGAACATCATCATTGCAGGAAGATGCAGGAACTGGGTTGGCCATGTCCTCAGAAGCGACCCTGGCACTATCACCAGAACTACTGTGCTATGGACCCCAGAAGGACGATGACAGAGAGGCAGACCAAAGTCAACCTGGCTGAGATGCAAAACATGAACCAGAGTTAGGGCATGGCATAAAAGATAACCACCAATCGAGCAAAATGGGGACAGTTTGTTGATGCCCTACAAGATGCCACTAGGCGTGATGGCCACTGACTGCTTTGACAGTTAAGGGCTAAGGATCCAAGAAGCAGAAGATGTTGTGGTTAATATTTTTTAGAAGAACAAAAACACCAGCCAAGACGTTACAGACTTTCATAAATGGAGGCTTGCGTAGAATAAAAGGACTAAAATGGTATGACAAGATCACCAATGTGGAACTGATGACAAGATCACTAATGTGGAACTGATGACAAGATCACCAATGTGGAACTGATGACACGATCACTAATGTGGAACTGATGACAAGATCACCAATGTGGAACTGATGACAAGATCACCAATGTGGAACTGATGACAAGATCACCAATGTGGAACTGATGACAAGATCACCAATGTGGAACTGATGACAAGATCACCAATGTGGAACTGATGGCAAGAACTAGACAAGTGCTAGTGGAACAAGAGATGAGAAGAAGATGCTGGAGAGTGATAGGACACCCATTGAAGAAACCTGTTGATAACAATACCAGGCTGTCCTTGTTCAGAAGTCGTCGGGATGACCTAGACAAATGCCATTGGAACAAGAGAAGGAAAGAAAATTCTGGCATTGGATTGGAAACAAACTGAAGAAACCTGCTGATAGCATTACAAGATAGTTCTTGTTCTGGATCCTGTAGAGTAAGAAAATAGAACAAGACTGAAAAAACACATGAAGAATAGAACTAGAGACAACCATTAAAGAAGGCATGGAAAAGACTTTAAACAGAAGTCACATGACAGGAAGACTTGACATAAATTTTTTTCAGTTATATGCTCAAGGAACGAGCCACAACAGCACAGTGGTTAGTGCACTGGCTTCCTAGCTTGGTGGTTCGATCCCCAGTTGAGAAATATCACAGTATGTGACTTTTTAGACTGCAAACAACTCCAGGGTCGACCCAGCCTCATGAATTGGGTACCAGAACAACTCTGGGAAGGTTAAGGTGGCCGGCGTGATACTGACCACATCACCCCTAGTTTGCCGATGGTCAAGAAAATATGGGCCTAACACCATTTCCCAATATGCCTCAATGGGCGTATAACAGGATCCTTTATCCCTTCCCTTTTTATATGCTCAAGGAGAAACAAATCAAAAGGAAGACATTGGGAGGTCTTGAGTGTCTGGCATGCTATAGGAAGACTTGGCATACAATATGAAGACTTGGCATGCATTTGTTGAAGGCTTGTGCTCCTTAGGGAGCTGAATGAATGAAAGATATGAACAAACAAACAGAGGTGGACTAACATATATAAGGTGCACTAACAAACAGAGGTGGACATACATATATAGGGTGCACTAACAAACAGGTGGACATACATATATAGGGTGCACTAACAAACAGAGGTGGACTAACATATATAAGGTGCACTAACAAACAGGTGGACATACATATATAGGGTGCACTAACAAACAGAGGTGGACATACATATATAGGGTGCACTAACAAACAGAGGTGGACTAACATATATAGGGTGCACTAACAAACAGGTGGACATACATATATAGGGTGCACTAACAAACAGAGGTGGACATACATATATAGGGTGCACTAACAAACAGAGGGGGACTAACAAACAGAGGTGGACATACATATATAGGGTGCACTAACAAACAGGTGGACATACATATATAGGGTGCACTAACAAACAGAGGTGGACTAACATATATAAGGTGCACTAAGAAACAGGTGGACATACATATATAGGGTGCACTAACAAACAGATGTGGACATACATATATAGGGTGCACTAACAAACAGAGGTGGACTAACAAACAGAGGTGGACATACATATATAGGGTGCACTAACAAACAGAGGTGGACATACATATATAGGGTGCACTAACAAACAGAGGTGGACATACATATATGGGTGCACTAACAAACAGAGGTGGACATACATATATAGGGTGCACTAACAAACAGAGGTGGACAAACGTATGGAGTGCACAAACAAGCAGATGTGCTCAAACATATGTGGAGTGAACATACATGCAGATGTACTCAAACATACATGGTATGCATAATCAAGCAGAGGTGGTCAAACATATACAGCGTACACAAACAAGCAATTTTCATTTCAATCTTATTAACTCTGGTAAACCTACCACTTTTATTGTTTTATTTTTTTGTTGTCTAGTTTTCTACTTCTTTATTTCTCAAGAGTGCCTGTACCTTTATGTGGATATTATTTATTTACTGTTTACAGACCTCGGGTTTCCCCTCTTTATTTAAATGTTGACTTATTAGTACAGTTTATTCTCTGTTCCTTTATTAGTTGGGTTTTTTGGAACTTTTTTATTTATTGCAACTCTCCAAATGATTAAAAGATCAGCTAGTGTGCATCTGTAAGTGTGTGTATATATATATATATATATATATATATATATATATATATATATATATATATATATATATATATATATATATATATATATGAAGCCTCATATATATATTTCATTTTTCGTGCTACTATTATCAGATTTTTGCTAGCCTGCATTATGTACAATTTATGAATATTCACGTATCATTGACCAGCTTACAGGAAGAGCTGGTTATGTAGCTTTCTGGCCATTTGAACATTTTTACTGTAAATGAGTAAGGATTTAAAATAACCAGCAACCAATTTTTATTTTTTTTTTTTTAGTGTTTCTGTTCAAGAAAATACATCAGCATGGGTTCTTAAAATAAAGGGAAAAAAACGTTCTTGCTTATGCCACCCATTTCTTGGATACAAAAAAGTACAGCTGAACTTGAAAGATATTACAATTAAGTTGCATGCACCTGTAGCTAACGAAAAGTCATAGCTTGCTTGTTCTGTGCTGCCTACAAAAGAAGATGGAATATTTGAATTAAGCTGGTTGGCAGATCTAATATGACTTTAAGGATTGCATTGTCTCTGATTTATGGCATTATATCACCACATCAGATGAATGTTTTAGGTGTTAGCCCTAGTGAAGTCATTGTGTGAATGTGTGTCTTGTTATGTGTTTATGAAGCATTTATTTTCTGCATTTGCTGTTATGCTGTTACATTCTCTTTCTTTTTAATGATTTGTTATAAACATTCATAACAGTCAGAGCTGATAAATTATTGTATGTAATAATGTGACAAAGAACTTTTCCAAATATTCATTCATTGAAAACGCTAAAATGTGGATAACCCCACAAAATCAGGTTTAGGTTGACTCTTTCTTTTTAGAAAACCATGAAAAAAATTTGTTTCACATTTTCTCATGTTAAAATAACGAGCCTCTTCTCCTCTATCAAATATTAAAAATTATGAGTGTCAAATGTAATCTTAAATATAATTGAAATCCAGAAGAAAATGGTGGCCTGAGATGAGGCATGAAATATCAAACTTTAAACCTGCTAAAAGAGAAGAATTCTGAAATCTTACTATTATAAGTCATTAATATCATAATTGATAAGTGACTCAGTTATTCTTCTTATGGCTAGGCAGACAGCATTTATTAAACTGTTGCTGTGTAGTTGCTAGGCGACTATCATCTTTTTTTTTCTTTTTTTTTTAACTATTTCTGACTGTCTTTCTGTTGCAATGTCATATGTATCTTCATATTGCTTATACTGTACTTAGTATATGTGAGTAAATGAATAAATAAATAATTATATTTTAGCATATAAGATGCTTTCTTGCAAAATAATTACTGTGTCAGCATATCACACAGAAAAATACAAAAAAACCTTGAATTTCATTTAAAATATTAGTTTTTGATTTTGTAAAACCTCTGTTTATCTGCTGTCAAACAGCACAGGTTATATGTCGAAGGTTGATCTTAAATACCAACGTATATTTAAAAGGTGGTGGTGCTGCTGAACATTGTTCTAGAATCCCCAGGGAAAGGGAGGCAGAGGTGGACCAAGAAATACATGGACAAGAGAACTGGAGACAGGAGTGAAAATGATAAGGAAAATGTTGAAAGAACTGATGTCACGTGACAGGACAGAAGGGCTTGGCATATGTTTGTTGAAGGCCCATGCTCCTTGGGGAGCTAAGGAGTGTTTGATTGATTAATTGGTGCTGAGCATTAAACAAATGTTCATAGAATTGGTTAATTCAGACATACTGCCCTCATATTTCTTCTTCATTTGTTGTCATATAACCACAGCCATTTCTGTCATAAGTTGGTAGTCTGTGTCCTGCTTCTCACATTGCCGTAGTTCCTCCGTCAAAGGATTTGGTGAAGGACATACTGTCAATCTGCTAATCTCGTGGAGTTGTTTTTTATTACTGTTTTCTTCTCTTCATATTTTGTCCTGTCTTCAGATTAAATTTGCTTCCTTCTTCTTTAGCAAGTCTACCTGCCTTCTCATTTTCATAGATATAGGCAGGAATCCACTGCACTCTCACTTTATTGAGTTTGTAGCAGGTTTCCATTAGTGCCTCTGAGATGCTGTCAAATGTGTTTTGTTTTTATTGTTATAAGGGCAGGGATTCTGTGTGGAACACTGTCTTGGCTTTAGCGTTATTCTTTTTTTCTCATGATGATTAGTAGGTATTTTAATTGCTTCTCCCTCAGCTTCAAAGTTGTTTGATAATGTTTTAATGACCATTGAGATGTGGATTTCCTGCCTATTCATTAGCTTATTGTATATGCCTCCATCTCCATGTTTGTAGCTCTATTTGCTGATTCATCTCTATTTGTGCTAGCAGTTCTCATTTGGTGATGGTGTTCGGCTAGAAAATTCAAGGAATTTTCCTTAGGCAGTTTGTGTGGAAAGAGAACAGTTTGGACATTTCCTTTTCTGTTACTATACAGCAATCTGCCCCATAGAGAAGTATAGAAATTACGCAGCTGTCATATATTTTTAATTCATGTTAGTACTGTACTGGGAGAGTTTCCCGATGTTGTTTAGATTGGCAAAAGCTATTCTGGCTGTATTCATTCAGCTACTGATGTCTTTGCTTGCTCTGCCATCTGGTGTTACTATGCTTCCTAAGTATGTAAATGACATTGATTTCATTGCTTCAGTAATGAATTTCACAGTGTGCTTTGATACATGACGTCATCATTTTTCTTTGCACTCCTTACGGTGCATAGAGCTAGCACTGCAGCAAATTCCCCTGCAGAAAGCAGTTACATGCCCTTGCAGTGGTTGTTTCTTTGGCAATTTGATTAACTTGATGAGGTTGCCAGTCTCATGCATGGCACAACTTCATATATGTTCATACAATAATCCACTGTGTTATGTTTAATTTAAATGGTGTTGAGAGCTCATGCTCAGTCTACTCTACTCCCTGTTTTGACAGCTTTTGGAACCAACACCTTCAAAGAGTCATCAAAAAACTTTCACCAAAAATATATATTTATAGTAATAACAATTTTTTGCTTTATAGCAAGGGATCTTAAACAACCTTCCACCTGGTCCCAGTATGTCAGTACTCTGATATGTTACTGCTTTTGTGAGAAAGTATTTCTTTTATTTGTCGTAATTTATTTTTTAAAGTTTAAACTTAATTTTCTCAGAATTTAACTTTACAGTCATTTAACAAAAAAAAACCTACTTTTCACCAAATAGTCATCTAAATTTGATGCATTTTTCACAAATTGAAAAGTTCTTAGAATGATCACTATCATGATGCTAATATCTCATCACAAAATACTGACATAACTAGGGTTTAATGATGATGTATCACATATCATGAGATGTGAGTTCTCATACCTTAGCATTCATACCCTTAAACATTTGCCTAAGGGAGACTGAGCACCTATTGGTTTGCCCGGAGTGCTATGATGTTAATTCTGATCAACAATAACAATACCTTAGAACTAAAGAAATTTTCAAATAGTTCGTTTTAAATGTCAGTAAAGACTTGATATCTTCCATTTGTAAAGTGCAGATTGTCTTAGCTGTAATCATTTTGCTATATAGTTTATTTAGTTATGTAAATTATATGTAGTATATTTATAAATTTTATATGTTTAATAATTCATTCACTCCTTTCCTTTCTCATTGCTTATGAAGCACAGAACTTTTTTAATTGAGTGGCAAAAGTTATTTTACATTTTTTTGGTAATAATGTCTAATATTGGTTAGCCTTAGACATGAAACGTCTTACTATTTAACCTGAAAAACCTTGTGTCTTATGTCATTTTGCTTAACATATAATGAGTCTCTTGTGTTATTCAATCTTCTTGTAATGCACATAGAATTATTTAACTATCATGTAATATGTTAAATTTCATTTAACATGTAGCGTACATAATGTTATTTAACCATCATGTAATACATCAAATATGATTAAACTTTTACTTAGTGTGCCTAATATTATTTAACTAGTATATCATGTGTCTAGTTTTATTTAACCGGACATATAATGTTCTCTTTTTCTTTATGGGTTGCATGACCTGATATCTAAATAAATAAGACTTTTTGTCATCCAGTGTGTAAAAATAATTGTTTAATGCCAGTCTCAGTAGTATTCATTCAGTCATTCAGTCATCCATCCGTTACTTCTTCAGCTCCCTAGAAAGCAATACACCATCCATCTGTTTATACCAAGTCTTCCTTTTCTGTGCCATCCATTCAATGTCTTTTCATTTCTTCTTTATCCATCTCATGACTTTTGTCATTTCCCTTATACATGTGTTTTTCAGTCTCCATCTACCTGTCTTACCATGGTGATTCTGGAACAAAGATTGCCTTGTCATGCAATCAACAAGTTTCCTCAATATATAATTGACTTGCCAGAGTTGTTATAGTTATTTTTAATAATGTGCACTGCAAGATGTATAATTTAAACTTTGATGGAAAATGACATTTTATTTTTTTTGTAATTTCACTCATAGATCATAAGCAAAGATGACTCTGATTGGTGGCAGGCTAAGAAATGGAAAAGCAAACATTCAGAACCAGCAGGCATTATACCATCCCCCGAGTTGCAGGAATGGAGGTCAGCATGTGCAGCTATTGAACAGGCAAAACATGAACACGCAGGTCAGTCAACCTCATAGAGTTGTCGTCAAGTCTTTCTTAGCAAGTCTGAAGTAGAATTTCAAGTCTCTAAGTACAGTAGCTTTCAAGTTGAGACTGATTTTAGCAAAGCTGTTTATAGCTACAATCGCTTTTATTCACCAATCCCTGAAGGACCAAGGACTAGATTGGAACCAGGCCAAAAGGAAGAAAGCCGATAGGATCGCATGGCACTCTCTCTGGCTAACCTCTACACCCCAAGGTAGAAGTAGAATGACTAAGTAAGTTAGTTTATTCGAACAATTGCACCAATCACTTTAAAAAATAAGAAAAATAATTTTCTCAATTTTTAGTATTGTATTTACTGACTGCTTTTATAATATTGATTTAAGGAGGGGAGAAGAAGGTACTATATTTGGGTATTGGAAATCTGACTTTATTTTCTTGAATTAATATACCATATGTCCTAATTATAACCCATCAAAGGTTGAAACTAAATTTTTTAAAATTTAAATAAAACCATTTTCAGTTTCTCCGCAAGAGTGTGTTATGAATGACTGGCCTCATCTGGCTCCCATCATCAGCTATCTGAATGACTTTCTTTGCACAATTTGTTCATAGTTGTTAAGTTTTTTTTGGCTTTTCAAAAGGCTGGGGTAGCCAGCCTGTCACAGCTATCTGATTTGCCATCGTCTATATTGCTAGGGGTAGAATATAATTATCATTGAATGCAAACACAGCCAAGTTAACTTTATAAATATGTCCAGAGAACTTCAAGTCTACATATACAGCACAATTTATTGGACTATTTCCACTTATACATTTGCAGATTCAGCCATTATACACTGAAGGTAAAATCCATAAGGCATCATACACTGAGTCAAAAATCTAAGTTTGTCCATTATACTTCTCAGTCCATACGACGACTGGTAATAATAATTATTCACACATCATATTCCAGAAGGTCTCCGCTGAGACAGGTACATTAATTCAATAGAACACTTGGAATTCACAACCGTTTAATACTCAATTGAGCACGATCCAAGACTTGACCGTACTGGTTGGCCACACAACAAAGTCTCTCTGCAGGTGCCCTAAAAGACAAACTACGTCATAAAACTCACGCATAAACTCACGCGTGCTTAGCAACATCCTTTTCTTCTTCTTCTTCTTAATCGGGACCTCTTCTACCCCGTAAACAGAATATAGAGGTGACCCAAAGAGCACAAGGCTCTCGGGCAAAACATGCAATCAAAGTGTTTGACAAACAGGTGATTAGCCCATTGTGCCCGAACTTGCCCTCAAGATTGCATTTAATCGCTATGAAACCATCGATCCTCCCTGGTCAATGCCAGCTCAAATGGACAAAGCCTTTTATACCCGAAGGTGTCGAGGGATGCCCTGTCCTCTTCTGCTCAAAGGCATTTATAGAGGAATACTCAGGACCCGAAGGTCTGAGAAAAGTGCCGGACAGGTGAGCAAAATCTGAAACGAACACATCGATCTGCCTTGTCTTTTAAAACTGGGAGGGCCCAATAGCGGGTGTACCACACACAGTAGATCAAGAGAGAAGTTCGCCAGCTATCCAGCAACATCCTTTTGAGCACCAAAATTTTCCAAAGTAATGTGTGGTGTGCAAAAATAGTCACAACACTACCCCATGCCCAACTCTCCTCAGCCACCTTTTATGACATACTTAGTAGATTACAGGAGCCGCAGTGGTTAGTGCACTAGCTTCCTAGCTCGGTGGTCCATGGTTCGATCCCCAGTTGAGGTGGGATTTTTTAGACCGCAAACAGCTCTGGGGTCGACCCAGCCTCATGAATTGGGTGCCAGAACAACTTCTGGGAAGGTTAAGGTGGCCGGCTTGATGCTGACCACATCACCTCTAGTGTGCCGATGGTCAAGAAAATACGGGCCTAACACCGTATTCCCAATATGCCTCGATAGGCGTGTAACAGGATCCTTTACCTTTTTACCTTTACCCTTAGTAGATTACAGTGTTACTATTCTTTACTTCTCTCTTGGGCCCCAGGAACATGCATGCAACACAGAGTAACTGCATCAATCTTCACCTTCTAAGTCTGCTCTCTCCAGCTGTCTGCAGTTATATATATTTAAAAGATAAAAAACAAACAAAATTTCTTTGCCTACCACAAAATATGTTCATACATACTGACTAATCAGCCACACTCCTGGGTCATAACAACATTTCCTGATTTCATGTGAACAGTTTGCTAACCTTAGGAAACAATTTTCTACTTATTCTGAAATGTGTCAAATCACTCATGCTTACAACTGATATGTTTACCTGCCCAGAAATCTTGTCCATCAACTTTCACATGATCTGTCTATCTTTATAGGTTTTTATCCATCACTACTCACCCTTTTACAGAAAGACTGTTTAGGGGAGGGGGGGGGGGGGCACAATAATCCAAACAGAGAATCACTTCAAATAAATGGAAAGGATCAAATTTCAATGTTTGCGATCCAGTATTCATGAAGAATTTCACACCACAAAAGTCAGCCCTAGGCTTCATAGTCACATTGCTCATACTTTAGTGTGCATTATATATCATATCTGACTTAATATGACCTATGTTCCTGCTGACTTAATATGACCCATGTTCCTGATCTTATTGGTAGGTTTTTATTGCAACAATGGGAAACAACTTTAACTTTCTTAATTACTTGGAATTACCAATTTACTATAATTATCTTCTTTGACTTGATGTTGTAAACTAAGAGCCAGGGATCCAGACCTCCAAGACAACCCAGAGTCCGCTGGGAGAATAACACTAGACAATCTCTGAAGGACTGAGGACTAGATTAGAACCAAGCCAGGAGGAAGACAGCAGATAGAATAGAATGGCGGTTTCTGGCAAACCTCTACACCCCAAGGTAGAAGATGAATGACTAAGTAAGTAAGACTTGATGTTGTTGGACAGTACTATTTATTGGTTAGTTCAAACACTGATAGTAAAAAGTTGCCATAATTTCTATCTTTGGTTTTCCAAATATTTCTTTTCAGCAAACTGTTCTTGGTTTAACCGAAAGAAGAAAGACAAATACCTGGCCAAGCACAATGCCATCTTTGACCAGCTTGACCTAGTCACATATGAAGAAGTAGTGAGGTTACCACATTTTGTGAGGAAAACCCTCGTTCTTCTTGGTGCTCATGGGGTTGGCAGGCGACACATCAAAAACACACTCATTATGTTACACCCAGACAGATTTGCATACCCTATACCACGTAATTATGCTTGTTGTCTCCCTTGTTCACGTACATTTGTTGAAGTATTTTGTTTTATGCTTGTATTTTTTACAAAATGGGGAAGCTGGTCCCGTGCCCAAACCTCCTTAGCAGTTTCATACGATATGCATGGTAGGTTGCATTGTTACTAGTCTTTACTCTTCTTTTAGGCCCAGTTAACATGCAGGTGAAGAAGATGTGAAGAAAACGCTGGCGATGAATAGGACACACATTGAGTAAAACTGTTAATAGCATTACAAAGCAGTCCTTGTTCTGGAATCCACAGGGTAAAAAAGGTAGAGGTAGACTGAAAACACTGAGAAAACTGGAGACAGGAATAAAGGTGATGAGGAAGATATAGAAAGACCTCGAGGGGATGGCATGGAACAGGAAGACTTGTTATATGTGTGTTGAAATCCTATGCTCCATGAGGAGCAGAAGGGTGATGATCTTCATGTATATCTAAATCTTTTATTTTCAAAGTTATTCTGGTATTTCTCATTCTCATTGTATTAATCTTTCTTATGACTATGGAAAGGAAAGAAGAAGTCTGTATATGGCAACGTTTTCTTTTATTAGGGCATCTTTCTTTTCTTCTTCTTTGATCCTTAGCCGCCGACCATCAAAGCAGTCAGTGGCCATTACGCCTGGTGGTGTCTTGTAGGGCAACAACAAATTGATTCCACTTTGCTCGGTCGGCGGCCATCCTTCGTACAGTGCCCCAACTCTGGTTCATTCTTTGCATCTCAGCCTCTACAGTCCTCCGCCAAGTTGTTTTTGGTCAGCCTCTCTTTCGTTTTCCTTCAGGGGTCCATAGCATAGCTGTTCTTGTGATGGCATCGGGGTCTCTTCTGAGGACATGGCCAACCCAGCTCCAGCGTCTGCCAGCTATGATGGTGTGCATGTCCTCTTGCTTGCTCCGAGTAAGCAGATCTTGGTTGGTGATGATATTCGGCCAAAAGATTCTGAGAATTTTTCTTAGGCATGTTGTGTGAAAAGAGGACAATTTTGACATTTCCTTATCAGTAACTCTCCAGCTCTCCGCGCCATAGAGAAGCACAGAAAGCACACAGCTCTGATATAATCCTAATTTTGTGCTTGTGCTGTACTGAAAGGACTTCCAGATGTTGTTTAGACTAAAAAAGGCTGTTCTTGCTTTGTTCATTCTGTTGTTGATGTCTTTGCTTGCTCCGCCGTCTGGTGTTACTATGCATCCTAGGTATGTGAAGGCATCTGTCTGTTCCAGTTGCTGATTCCTTACTGATATGGGCTCAGGGTTGCTCACATTGAGCGTCATGACCTCTGTCTTCTTTAGGTTGATGTTCAAGCCCACCTGCTGGCTATACTTATTAAGTTTATCCGTTTTTTCCTGGATGTGTTGATGTGAATGTGCTAGCAGTGCAATGTCATCTGCATATTCCAGATCTTCCAATGTAGAAAATGTAGTCCATCTTATTCCTCTTGGATTGCCCTCTGTTGTCTGGTGCATCACCCAGTCTATGACTGTTAAAAATAGAGTGGTTGATAAGGGGCATCCCTGTCGTACTCCTGTCTTCACCTCAAAGGTTAGGTTGCTCTGCCCAACGCTGCACGTAAAGTTGGCATAGAGGCTTTTTATGATTGACACTATGCAGCTTGGAATTCCATAAGCCCTCAGTATTTTCCATAAACTGTCCATATGTATGCTGTCAAAAGCCTTTTCAAAATCAACTAAATTAATGTACAACTGTCTTTGCCATTCTGAGCACTGCTCTATAATGTTCCTGAGGGTAAATATATGATCTACACATCTTCTGTTCTTTCTAAATCCTGCTTGTTCTTTCCTCAGTTTGTGGTCTACTGCTTTTGAAATTCTCTGTATAATTATCCTGCCTAGTATTTTGCTGGGAACTGAGAGAAGAGTTATTCCTCTCTAATTATTGCAGTCTGCAAGATCTCCCTTCTTGGGCAATTTGACAATTATTCATTTTTTCCACTCTGTTGGTGTTATTCCTGTTTTCCAGACTTGTGCAAATAGTGGTTCTAATAGTTCTGCTGCTAGCTGTGGGTCTGTCTTAAATAGCTCTGCATTTAAGTTATCATGGCCAGGAGCTTTTCCATTCTTTAACCCTTTGATTGCTGTGATGATTTCTTCTTTTCATGGGATGTCTGTATTAACATCTAGATCATTTTCAGCCTCAGGAACATTCAATTGTGTCTCTGATGGTTCCTTATTCAGAGTTTCTCTGAAATGCTCTGCCCATCTTGTTTCCTGTCCCTCTACTGTTGTGATGAGATTTCCTTGCTTATCTCTTACTAATGTAATATTGTTTGCACCTCGTTTTCCACTGATGATTTTAGTTATTTTGTATACTGTGCTTTGTTCATTTCTCAGTGCTGCCTCTTCTCCCTGTCTTGCAAGGTCATCCAGAAATGTCCTTTTGTTAGCACGGGTTTGACGTTTGACTTCCTTGTCCAGCTGACTGTACTGTTCACTATATATTGCCTTTAATATGGGAGACTTAGCTTCTGTTTTCTTTCTTTTCATTTCCTTTCTCTTCGCTATGGTGTTTAGCGTATCTGGTGTTATCCAGTCTTGGCTCTTTCTTTCCTGGAATCCCAAGCATGACTTGCTGCTTTCCTTGTATATTGTTGAGATGGTGTTGAATCTCTGGTCAACATCATCGGTCTCTGTTCTTTCCTGGCTTTTGATAATCTCATATCTTCTCTTTACGTCGACCACGAAAGCTTTTCTGGTGGGGGGATCCTTCAGTTTCGTGATGTTGTATCTTTTCTGTTTGACTGCAACTGGTCCAGCAGCTCTGAGTTTCACTTTCAGTCTTGCTACTACTAGGTGATGATCACTTCCCACATCTGCGCCTCTTCTTACTTTCACGTCTTGTAGTGCATGTCTCCATCTGCCATTGATCATTATGTGATCTATCTGGTTTCTGTCTCGTCCGTTTGGTGATTCCCATGTTAACTTGTGCACTTCCTTGTGTGGAAAAAGTGTTCCTCCAATGACCAGGTTGTTAATACTGCAGAAGCTTATTAATTTGTCCCCATTCTCATTTGCTGTTCCACTGCCGCATTTCCCCGTTACTCTTTCGTTATAATTATTGTGTGCTCCCACTTTCACATTTAGGTCTCCCATTACTATAATGAGATCGTACCTGGGTGTAGTTTCCATTTCTTTTTGTACCTGTTGATAGAACTCATCCTTGATCTCTTCATCGCTGTCGTTTGTTGGTGCATAGCATTGTATAATTGTGGTGTTGGTGAACCTCCCTCTTAGTCTTGCTCTTATCAGTCTGTTGTTGATGGGTGTCCATTCCAGTAAAGACCTTTCCATTCCTTTCTTCAGGATATGGCTACACCTTCGTTGTGCTGACCATCCTCTCTGCCAGAATAAAGTACTGTTTCCCCTCTAGCTGTTTTTATTCTCCCCCTACCTGTCCATCTGCTCTCGCTTATTCCCAGGATATGTATCTTGTAGTTCCTCATCTCTGCTGTGATTTGTCTCAGCTTTCCTGCCTCATTCATAGTTCTGACGTTCCAAAAACCAATTCTGGTTTCGTGTGATGCAGTCGGGGCATTCGTTTTCATGCCAGTGGCTTCCTTTCGGCTTTCACCAATGTCAGTCATACGAGCCTGAGACTCCGGATGTCCGTCCTGCAGCAAAGTTTTTCCATTTGTTGTTGTTTCCGTAACGTGCAATTTTTATTTAACATAGACAGGGGTGTTTATTAGGTCATACAGATGGTAAAAGAACAGTCTGGCGACCGCACCTGAGGTTCAGAGATGTGTGCAAGAGAGATATAAAGGCACTGGACATAAATCCACAAACCTGAAAGGATGAAGCTGCTGATCACACCAAGTGGCGATGCTCCCTGCGGCACCACCTCAGATTGGGTGAAGAGAAGCTCTCACAACAAGCAGAAGAGAAAAGAGCTAGATGAAAGGAAGGAACACCAGACAAAAAAAATAGCTGAGGACTGTCACCTCAGGGGCAAATTCCTATAGTCAGTTATGACTGAAGGGCTGTCACCTCATGGGCACATTCCCATAGTCAGTTAGACTGAAGGGCTGTCACCTCAGGGGCACATTCCCATAGTCAGTTATGACTGAAGGGTTGTCACCTCAGGGGCACATTCCCATAGTTATGACTGAAGGGCTGTCACCTCAGGGGCACATTCCCATAGTCAATTATGACTGAAGGGCTGTCACCTCAGGGGCACATTCCCATAGTCAGTTATGACTGAAGGGCTGTCACCTCAGGGGCACATTCCCATAGTCAGTTATGACTGAAGGGCTGTCACCTCAGGGGGCAACATTCAGGGCACATCCCATAGTCTGGTGTAGATGAAGCGATATAAGTGAATGGAAGAGACCTGTGAAAAGGCAGCACACTTGGAGAAAGATAATCAAGAATGGGCAAAAAGCATGCAGGGGCCAATAAATGGTAAAAAACAACAGAAATTGGTTAAGGTACATGGGAGCATCAGGCGACCTATTACTCTTAATATCTTAAAAGGTGTTCTACTACAGGGCACGCATGGCAATGCGTGGACAAAAACAAGAACCCATAAACCATAACCAAAGGATTGGAGAGATTGCCATCATAACACAACCAATTTTTCAAAAAGGGGTGAGCAATCGACAGTGTGTGGAAACCATAAAGAAAGGTATATCCCTTCCTCAAGTAGTCCCTGGCAAAATCTACTCTACGATCTAAATCCTAGGAGCAGAGAACCTCCATCGGCCGACAGCCTAGTCTGAAGCCCACAACTGGATGAGGAACCAGTGGCGATTCCGAGCGACACCGAATTACCTTGAAGGACAAGACCTAATCTTCCAAGATGACAAAACTTCACACTCAGCACAAGTGCTGCAGTGAAAAGGCCCTTGAGTATAAGAGATACCTCACCAGGTGAGATCCATAAGTAAGAGATAAGAGTGGAGATGCATTTTTTCATAGAATCTGGAAGGAAGGCGTTTGTGACAGGGTCCCCTGGAGCAAACTATTGTAGGGATTGTTTATTGGGTGCCAAGGAAGAACATTCCAGCACCTCTTAGATTCATGCTATAGACAGAGCCTTCTACAAGTCTTGCAGAAAATTAATATGATGAGACAGCAAACCATAAGTCAGGAAGAGTTCAGGACCACCACTGGTGTACTAGACAAGGGTGATATCCTGTCACCTTATGCTTTTTCATACTCCCTCATGGACGATGATGTCATTAAGGCATGACATTAAGGCGAGAACAAGAAAGTAGTTATTCCATGTGGGGTACTGAGAAGTATGAGATACAGTCTTATATTTCGATGAGCTGGCATTTGCTGATGATGTGTCGCCCTTGATTGCTAAACTCAGAGGCACAATCTCCAATCTCAACATCCTGCAAAGTCTGGAAGTAAGAAGAGATTGGAGAAGAGAGGGATTGGTCATATAGCAGCTCTAAAACAAAATCCACCTGGTGATGAATCCAACGAGAAGAAAGAAGACATCAGAATTAAGCTGGGGAGGAAACAGGTCACTGGAGCATAGGTAGAACCACTTTAAATTTAAATACCCTCGGACTCGGAGGAAGCTATTATTGACCGAAAGGGAGGCAACAAGGAAGAAGAGTTGGCCCCACTCGAAAAGCAGGCAGCTGGAGACATTTTATTTCTTTTTCAGGCCATTAAATCGAGGATCTCTCTCAGGACAAAGAGAAGGCTGGTAAGAAAAACGAAAGATGGCTGGTATAACCGCTCCACCACCAATGTCTTTCCCAGTCTTTGGACATATATGGATGCGAGTCATGATGGTTGCAGAGACTACATAACCCCCAAAAAGCCAGATCCAAACCTCAGAAATGAGATTATCAAGGAATGTGGGTTGAAGAAACAAGAGAAGGCACATGGTAACGTATGGGGGTGGATGGGGGTGACGGGGGGGGAAGTTGGGGTGCTGGGCTGGAGGGGTGGGGCGCGTGGGACGGGGGTGGGGGGCACCGAGGAGGG
>JAMPIV010003761.1:0-299208 GCA_024509875.1 Oreohelix idahoensis
TCAGGGAAAACTACTGTCTTTGATAGCGCCGATAGTCTCCCCTAAGATCCCTCGGTCTGTCTCTTGATCTCGTCGCTGTATCCTACATGAGTCCCGGTGGAATGCGTTCTGGCAAACGAAAAGTTACAACAAATGTTCGGGGGTTCTAATGTTATGAAAAGCTAAAGGTCCCTTTAAATCATCCATCATATCAGGGAAAATTCACTAGTCAAACTAGACGTACGTCACAATCGGCACACTAGGTGTGATGTGGTCAACATCACGCCAGCCGCCTTAACCTGCCCAGAGTTGCTCTGGTACCCAATTCAAGAGGCTGGGTCAACCCCGGAGCCGTTTGCGGTGTAAAAAATCTCACCTCAACTGGGGATTGAACCATGGACTGCCGAGCTAGGAAGCCAGTTTGCTACCACGACTCCCCAAATGAATAAACTTAGGTAGAATAACATAGAACAGTATGAACCTGGCTAACATGATATTTACATGAGCAGGAATTGTTAAACTAATCTAAATGAATAAACTTAGATAGAATAACATAGAACAATATGAACCTGACTCAGAGGATATTTACTGAAATGTGTAATGTTTTATGATGTTTCAACTTGCTCCGTGTTGCCGGGGGGGTGCATCTTTGGAGACAAAGACAGAATATTATTACTGCTCCGACAGGCATGTTGTATGAGGTGACTAATATGGGAGGTTGGCAACCTCATCATTCACAGCAAATTGCTACAGAAACAACTGCTGCAAGAGCACAGAAAATGATGATATGATTCCATCTTGTTTTACTCAGATTGGTTAGTCACTTCCCTTTGTGCTGTTCTCATGTTGGCCTGTCTCTGATGAAGACTTTCTGGTTGTAATGTTGGCTTGTTGTGCCTGAAACTGTCTTTCATTTATTTTAGTATCACTTTCTTTTGGTATTTAGTTTTACTACAGTACCTTCCATCTGGTTGTAATACTGGGTTGTTGCTGTTGTGGGAAACTTGTCCCTCACGTTTTTCAGTATCACTGTTGGTATTCAGTTTTACTACAGTACTTTTCATCTGGTTGTAATACTGGGTTGTTGCTCATGTGTGAAACTTGTCCTTCATGTACTTTTGTGTCACTTACTTTTAGTATTCAGTTTTACTACAGTACCTTTCATCTAGTTGTAGTACTGGGTTGCTCTTGTGTGAAACCGTCCTTCACATTTTTGTATCACTTACGGTTGATGTTTATGTTTACTGCAGTACTATTTCGTGTGGTTTTAGTTTTGGCTTGTTCTCATGCAAAACTTCACTTATTTTTTTATTACTCACCATTAGTATTTATGTTTACTGCAGTCCACTTCACCTGGTTGAAGTATTGGTTTGTTGTGCTTGTATGAAATGCCTGTCACATATTTTGTACTACTCACAGTTGGTATTCAATTTTTACTGAGGTTCCCTTCACCTGTTTGTATTATTGGCTTGTTGTCCTTGTGCGAAACTATCCTTCATGTATATCTTGTATTACTTATAGTATTCACTTTTACTACAATTCCCTGCATCTGCTTGTATTATTAGCATGTTGTACTTGTGCTAGTGTGAAACTGCCACTCACGTATTTTTGTATCACTCACTCTTCATTTTCAGTTTGACTGAGGTCCCTTTAATCTTGTAGTAGTATTGCCTTGTGCTTGTGCTAGTATGGAACTGTCCTTCACGTATTTTTATATCACTCACTCATCATATTTAGTTTTACTGCAGTTCCCTTCACTTGGTTGAAGTATTAGCTTGTTGTCTTTATGTGAAACTGTCCTTCACGTACTTCAGTACCACTGAGCAAAGCGGAGAGAGTTTATTGCTCCTGTATGCCACTATGCGGAATGGCCACTGATTGCTTTGTCAATCAGCAGCCAAGGATCCAATAAGAAGAATATTGGTCTTCTAATATTCCATGGCTGCTCCAACCATCTTTTTTTTTTCATGGAATGTCCAGTCTATAGATTGTCTGGCTATGTTTTTATGAGCATTCTGTAGATTGTTTGGCTATGTTTTCATGAGTCACCATTTTGAAGCATGTTTATATATATCATTGCTGTCAGATGGTATTCATTCCTCTCACCACTAAAAGAATATTGTCACCTTGTTTGAAAGTTTTTTTATGGCTGTTTAAATTGAGGAGCATCCGATTGGCTAAGTGGTTAGATCGTTTTCCTCTTGCAGCTAAGTTAGTGGGGTTCCAGGATTGAAACCTCACAGTGGCATGCTCAAGTCTACCCAGCTGTAAAAAGCTACCTGACTCTGCTCTTGAATTAGGGAAGGAAAAACAGTGAGGAATAGAACTGGTCACCCCACCTCATAAAACAATAACTGGACCTAGTATCTTTAAGTCTTTAACACTTCACTCTCTTATGGTAGTTTCTGCTATGGAACTGCCTTGACCTTTTATTATAGTTGAGAATGTATATGATGGTTAACTTCATTTACTCTAATGCCTTAAACATTAGTTGTCTAGCATTGTTTTACTTACAACCTATATATTAATATCACAGCTATTATCCTGTTTTAAAAGCACCATATGATTTCTACCTCTTGGTACATCAGAAACAAAATTTTATATCGCTTTTTGAATACCATTCTCGGTGGCCTTGCTTAAGCTTACAGCTTTTGTAAAAAAATTATTAAGCACAAATGTATAAATATGCTGCTTATTAAAGGTACATATACAAATGTATGTAGTGTTACATAATATGTACATACTTACACATTTATATGCACTTTAAAGGTGTTTGCAGAGAATCTACTGATTTTTAATTTTGTCTTCAGCTTGTTGCAATTTTTGCATTTGAATTCTGAACTTTTAATCCCTTTTTTGTTAATTATTATGTCTTCCCAGCTTTAATCTTTTTTATATTTATAGTGAAACCTCACTAGTATGGAGTTTTTGAGTGTTGGCAAAATCTGTTTGGGAGGGGGAGGGTATTGAAACGTTGGCAAGATTATAGCATGCATTAAGTTCTTCACTCACTGTTTTTTATCAGAGGAACATACAACATAGAAACATTTGTTAATTTATAAATTTCCCTTCCTTCAATTTTAAACGATACAAAATATGTGCTTTTATGGAAAGTGAAACATATTAGATTAAAAATAAATTTAAGTAAAAACAGATGGAGATTCCCCAGATCGTGGTGATCTCTGAGAAGATAAAGAAAGAATGGGGATACTGCTCCCTCAGGCTTGCCATAAGAGGCAACTAGTAGGAGGTTGTGCATGGGACTGGCAACGTCATCATGTAATACAACATGATACATAAATCACCACTGCCAGAGTTCATGACTGCTATGGTGCAGACTTCCCGTATGGAGGACCAGCTGCAAGGGTGACTCCATGCTCCATATGTAGTAAACATGAAAATATGTGAGTAAGATTGAAAGTGAGAGACGGAAATGTTAAAATATATAACGGAAAGCTGATCCAACAAGATTAGGGGGGATAAATTGAAGAAGTTGGTTGAGGAAGTGTCATATGGGCTAAGAAACACAGTGTGACAGCACACCAATCTGCATTGTATTTGCTGGATTGGAAACCAATAAATAGTCCCACCTGCAACACTTCATGGTGTAAAGAACAGACAAAGAAGATGTTTGTTATTAATGCCTGTCATTAATCTCGCTCTTACATTTTTGAGCCTACTCCTAAATGTCTGAGAAGTTACTATAAACAGAAGCTTAAATTGTAGCGTGCTGTATTGATATCTTTCATATATGGGTGCTTGCATAGAATAGACAGATTGAGATGGTTTGACAAGATCACTGATGACAAGAAGTGTAGTGGTATGACAAGATCACTGATGACAAGAAGTGAAGTGGTATGACAAGATTACTGATGACAAGAAGTGAAGTGGTATAATGAGATCACTGATGACAAGAAGTGAAGTGGTATGACAAGATCACTGATAACAAGAAGTGAAGTGGTATGACAAGATCACTGATGACAAGAAGTGAAGTGCTATGATATGATCACTAATGAAAAGAAGTGAAGTGGTATGACAAGATCACTGATGACAAGGATTGAAGTGGTATGACAAGATCACTGATTACAGGAAGTGAAGTGGTATGATGAGATCACTAATGACAAGAAGGGAAGTGTTATGACAAGATCACTGATGACAAAAAGTGAAGTGGTATGACAAGATCACTGATTACAGGAAGTGAAGTGGTATGATGAGATCACTAATGACAAGAAGTGAAGTGGTATGATGAGATCACTGATGACAAGAAGTGAAGTGGTATGGGAAGATCACTGATGACAAGGATTGAAGCGGTATGATGAGATCACTGATGACAAGAAGTGAAGTGGTATGACAAGATCACTGATGACAAGAAGTGAAGTGGTATGACAAGATCACTGATGACAGGAAGTGAAGGGGTATGACGAGATCACTAATGACAAGAAGTGAAGTGGTATGACAAGATCACTGATGACAAGGATTGAAGTGGTATGACGAGATCACTGATGACAAGAAGTGAAGTGGTATGACAAGATCACTGATGACAAGAAGTGAAATGGTATGATGAGATCACTAATGACAAGAAGTGAAGTGGTATAACAAGATCACTGGTGACAAGAAGTGAACTGGTATAACGAGATCACTGATGACAAGAAGTGAAGTGGTATAATGAGATCACTAATGACAAGAAGTGAAGTGGTATAACAAGATCACTGATGACAAGAAGTGAAGTGGTATAACGAGATCACTGATGACAAGAAGTGAAGTGGTATAACGAGATCATTGATGACAAGGACTGAAGTTGTATGATGAGATTATTGATGACAGGAAGTGGTATGACACGATCAGTGATGACGGATTGAAGTGGTATGACAAGATCACTGATGACAAGAAGTGAAGTGGTATGACAAGATCACTGATGACGTGAAGTGGTATGATGAGATCACTGATGACAAGAAGTGAAGTGTGGTATGACAAGATTACTGATGACAAGAAGTGAAGTGGTATGGCAAGATCACTGATGACAAGAAGTGAAGTGGTATGACAAGATCACTGATGACAAGAAGTGAAGTGGCATGACAAGATCACTGATGACAAGAAGTGCAATGGTATGACAAGATCACTGATGACAAGAAGTGAAGTGGTATGATGAGATCACTAATGACAAGAAGTGAAGTGGTATAACAAGATCACTGGTGACAAGAAGTGAAGTGGTATAATGAGATCACTGATGACAAGAAGTGAAGTGGTATAATGAGATCACTGATGACAAGAAGTGAAGTGGTATAATGAGATCACTAATGACAAGAAGTGAAGTGGTATAACAAGATCACTGATGACAAGAAGTGAAGTGGTATAACGAGATCACTGATGACAAGAAGTGAAGTGGTATAACGAGATCATTGATGACAATGACTGAAGTTGTATGACGAGATCATTGATGACAGGAAGTGAAGTGGTATGACACGATCATTGATGACAAGAAGTGTAGTGGTATGACAAGATCACTATTGTGGAACTGATGACAAGAACCAGACAAGTGCTAGTAGAAAAAAAAAAAGATTTTGGCGATGGATAGGTCACACATTGAGGACACCTGTTGATAACATTACCAGGCAGTCCTTGTTCTGGAATCTCTGTCGGTAGGAGAGGTGGAGAGAGACCAAAGAACACATGGAAAAGAGAACTGAGGAAGACTTGAAAATACCAGGTGCTGATGGCACAGGAATGGCATAAGTTTGTTGAAGGCCTTGGGGAAGTGAATGTTGATGATGTGATGCACTGATATTAGTATCAAAAAATATCACTTAAACCAGTGGTTAGAATGTTAGAACTGAAACTAGTGGTTGTAATGGTTCAAGATCCGTGATTCGATTTACTGATACAGACTTTTTAGATATTTTTTTAACATCTGTATATTAAAATAGAACTATTGGAAAAATAATTATGTGTAGAGCAGCAGTGTTTCTATAAGAAGCATGATTTCTTTCTTAGGGGAGCGGCTTTGTTTATGTATGAAGAAGCAGTTTTTCTGAGGGAGAAAGACAAATGAAGAAATTTCAGATAAGGAGTGACATTTAAACAAAAAAATATTGACGAAGATACCTGACATGGAAGGGAGATACATCAAAAACAGTCAGAAAAACAAATGTGAGAGACAAAAAAAAAAAAAAACACGTTACAGAAACCTCAAATGTGAGGTAGTGACATCACAAACACTGTTTAAATAAAAAAAACCTCTTCTGTGAAGGAGAGGCATGAAAAACACTACAGTAAAGAAACCTCAAATGTTTGACATTCAAAGTCTGAAGAGAATGGAATATTCAGAATGAAATAATTGAAAGTAATGAAGCATCTAGTGTAACTATCCAGTCCTTGTTCTGGAATCCTAAGGGTAGGATTGGTACAGGGAGACCAACATGCGGAGAAGAGAACTTGAGAAATACATGGATAAAGAGGACATGAAAAGACTTTTATTTGATTGTATGGGACATAAGTTTGTTGTGCGGTTTGTTTGAAGGGATGGTGATGATGAATTTCGCTTCTGCCGAGCATGGAAAAGGACACATCTGAAAATATTGTTAATAGATAAAAGGTAACGATAGTTCCACAACAGATACTGCCATAGGGGAGTGAAGTGTTAGAGACTTCACTATACTTGGTCCAGCTTTAGGAGGAGGGGGTGACCGGCCCCTTCCTAGCTTCCTTTGCCTTCCCAAACTTAAGATCAGAGTCAGGTACCCATTTAAGTAGGGATGAATTTTTACACACTAAGGACCTAGATATCACCAAGCAACCAATAGTGTAAACCCACAATGATAGAAAACTAAACGCATTTCATGTAATGGGTAGGGATAAAAGCTTGAGGTTGTCATAATACCAAAAAAAAAATGAGAATCACCAGATGTGGCAGTGTTCCCCTTTTAAGCCCCTGATGTAGGTGAGCAAGCATATCTGCTCACCCACTGGTAAATCCATACTATCGGATTAGTGCATTACCATACATTACCACTCCTCAGGCAGGTCATTCAAGGTGACTAATATTAGGTTGTGCATGAGGCTGGCAGTGTCATCATGTAAAAAAAGACAATTACTACAGAAACCACCACTGGTAGAGGGTGTGAATGCTTAGTGCAGGCTTCCTGTAAGGGGGTGGGGGGAGCATGTAGTGGTGGCAGCCATGCTCCATAGGGAGCGAAAAGGAAAATGATGATGATACATTACTGAGTGTGTGGGGGTGGGTGTGGCTGTGAGGGAACATGGCTAGTGTGAGATATAATGACATGCTTATTCAAGAACGGTATCTCCTGTTGTCACGGTTACAGCATAATGCCACTACAGGTCTGTATCCTGTTGTCACGGTACAGCATAATGCCACTACAGGTCTGTATCCTGTTGTCACAGTTACAGCATAATGCCACTACAGTTCTGTATCCTGTTATCAGAGTTCATATGAGACAACCCCCACTAAATAAAACATAAGTTCCTCTTCCTCATTTGTTCAGTGAGGAAGACTTGACATATGTACCTCTGACTGTATTGTCATAGTTTTTTTATAACATTTGGTTTAAGACTTATTTTTATTTGCATATAAACTCAGGCCTGGTAAAGTGTGTGGTCACACAGTGACACAAAACACATTAAAAACAAAAGATCGATGTAATCTAATTAGGAAATGAAAAACATTAGAAGAAAGATTTACAAAAACATTAACCTTTGGAAACTCCAAACAGCAAATCAGATGTACTGTGAATACTCTAAACAACGTAACAAAAATTATAATGTAAATGAACCACAACAAATACTATCAGTCATAAATAGCGCAATGATTGTAAATATCACAGAATGGAAAGTAAAGTTACACTACTTACTTTACTGAAAAGTAACACTACTTACTTAGTTGCACCTCTTCTAACCTGGGGTGTAGAGGTTTGCCAGAGAGAATGCCATATTATCCTGTCGGCTGTCTTCCTCCTGGTCTGCTTCCAATCTAATCCTTGGTCCTTCAAAGATTGTCTAAAGTTGTCCTCCCTGTGAACTCTGGGTTGTCCTGGAGGCCTGGATCCCTTAGCTCTTGGTTTCCCATATTTGTCGTGGTAGCCGATCTTCTCCCATTCTGCAGACATGGTCAAACCATTGTAATTGGAACTGTTCCACTTGGGTCTGCAGGGGTTGGATTTTGAGGCCGTTACCTATCATTACACTAAATACTCTAAATTTAACCAAAATTAGGTTGAACAGGGTAGACTCTCCCAAGATGGTGGATAAGCTGAGGCAAATGGAGTTCATCTGATGCTTTTCCCTTCTCCTCCCATTTCTTTATAATTAAAAAAAAACATGACCAAAACGTTTGAAAAACACAGAGCCCATCCTAGTGAGGTTTCATTGTATTCAGTCTTCTCTTTATGTGATGTGCCATTTTGTCCCATGATCTTCTCAGATACCAAAAGACCAACGAAACTTTACATCACTTGAATGAAAAGATTTCTCAAACACAGGCGTGAGTTTTTGTGTGATCTGGTGTTTGCCTGCTGCCCACTGGCATTGTGTGTTTGCTTGTTTGGGTGTTCCTGTCCTCAAGTGTTATGTGTTTGCTTATTTAAGTGTTCCTGCCCACTAACATTGTGTGTTTGCTTGTTTGAGTGTTCCTGCCCACTAACATTGTGTGTTTGAGTGTTCCTGCCCACTAACATTGTATGTGTGCTTGTTTGAGTGTTCCTGCCCACTAGCATTGTATGTTTGCTTGTTTGAGTGTTCCTGTCCACTGACATTGTGTGTTTGCTTGTTTGAGTGTTCCTGCCCACTAACATTGTGTGTTTGAGTGTTCCTGCCCACTAACATTGTATGTGTGCTTGTTTGAGTGTTCCTGTCCACTGGCATTGTATGTGTGCTTGTTTGAGTGTTCCTGCCCACTAGCATTGTATGTGTGCTTGTTTGAGTGTTCCTGTCCACTGGCATTATGTGTTTGCTTGTATGAGTGTTCCTGCCCACTAAAAAGCATTTTCCAGTTTATCAAAAGTGGGTCTCCTATGATATGCTAGTGGTTGAACTCGACAGACATTGAAAATTTGCATACATGTGTTAAATCACCATGGTTTTCATCATGCTAATTTTGTTTAAAATTTGTATATTCTTGTTTTAATGCATGTTCTTCATTTGTTAATTTGGTGCCTGAAAACCATTTAGAATCATTGTTTTATTAACTGCTTAGTACTGTATACTTTTGCTAATTCTAAAATATACATTTCATATGTTATACAGAGTAAAGGAGTTTAGCTTGTTCCCTTCCATATTTTGGTAACAATGCTGTTAACAAAAATAGGTAATTCATGCCTTACTAGGATAAATAAATTGCCTACTTTACAACCACAAAGTCTGTTAGGGACAAACGAACGAAAACATATGGATGAAATAAAATGAGTTTTGGTAACAGTAGAGTTATTGAGGAGTTTAGAGTTTGTTTCCTTCCAAATTTTGGTTAACAAAAATAGATAATTCATGTCTTACTAGAACAGAAGAAAAAGAAATTGCCTACTTTGCAACCACAAAATCTATGTCAAGGACAAATGAACGGAATGATAAAGGAACGTGAGTTTTGTTAACAAAAGAGTTAGTAGTTTAGATAATTTTTTGGTTATCAGAGTAACTAATTTTTGTCTCCTTGAGTTTAATTGAAATAGCAGAGTATTCTATTTAAACAAGTTTTGTTAAAAGAGCACAAAGTTTTGAGGATAGTTTAATGTGCTTGTGTTTGAGTTTTATTAAAGAGCAAAGTAGCAGGGGTTTAGTTTGAGTTTTCCAGCAACCTAGGAGGATGAAGTTGCCGATCGCACCAAGTGGCGATGCTCCCTATGCCGCCACTTCAGGTTGGGCGAAAAGAAGCTCTCACAACAAGCAGAAGAGAAAAGAACAAGTCAAAAGGAACACCAGACAAAAAAAATAATCAGCTGAGGGCTGTCACTTCAGGGGCACATTACCAAAGTCAGTTATGACTGAAGGGGGCTACTAGGGTAGTTAGGAGTTTAATTTGTGCCCATTTAAGCCAGGTTTATTTTGAGACCAAAGGACAGTAGTTAAGAAGGTTTACTTTGAGTTTTATGGCAAAAGTGAGAGCCGTGGAGGCACAGTGGTTAGTGCTCTGGCTTCTTAGCTCGATGATCCACGGTTTGATCCCTGGTTGAGCTGGGATTTTTTAGATCACAGATGGCTCCAGGGTTGACCCAGCCTCATGAATTGGGTAACAAAGCAACTAAGCTAAGGTTAAAGGTGGTCAGCGTGATACTGACCACATCACCCCCTAGTGTGCCGATAGTCAAGAAAATATGGGCCTAACACCATATTTCCAATATGCCTCAGTGGGCATGTAAACATGGATCCTTATGGCAAAAGTAGGTTAGTTAGGGTTTAATTTGTGATTATTTTGAATGTTATAGATAAAACCCAGTAGTTAGTTGCATAATTTACGTGCATCTGAGTTTAATAGACAAGTCTGGGTAGTTAAGAGTTTCAGATTATGTCCCTTTTGAGTTTTATTGGCAATCTTGAGTTTGAACAACATAGTTATGAACAGCATGATCATTTGCAATGCAGGTTGTGCCCATGCTGTTCAACAGTTTAGCAGAATGTCAGATATGCACTTTTTTTGTTTTTTTCACTCTAACAAAGATCTTCTTACTGCCATCCCATTTCTAATGCTTAACTAGATTTGCTTGAAGCCTGTGCATGTTCCAGAAATTTATGTTTATTTTGTATTTTTTTCCCCCTCATTTTTTGACATTTTTTTTACCTGCACAAATAACACATCACCAAATTGCATGTTCTACAATATACTTTGCTTCTGCAAAATTAAATCCACAACATAAAAAAAATGAGACACATCACATTCCTTTCCAATGTGACTGTAATAGACCCCTGAGGAAGACAGGTCAGCCAGCAACCTTAGTTTACAAAGAGTCTTGCAGGAACAGTGGTCCACATTACAAGCAGTGAAAGTTGTGTGGAGCATGAGAACTTTGAATATTGATTGAGCGTTTAATGGTTCATGAGCCTTAATCATTGGCTTTCAGCTGCCCATAGTAACACAGGCCTCCAAGCCATCCTGTCCTATGCCATCCATTCTGTGTCATTCCATGTCCTCTGTATCCCTTTCATGTCTGTCTCCAGTTCCCTTCTCCATTTTCTTGGGTCAGAGAAATACGAGGGGGAGTAAAAATATAACCTTAATATGGCAATAAAAAGTCCAAATCACGTAGTAAATGGTTGTACTACAGATATGTTATGCCCTCCCACTTGAGGTACCTGTGCGTGCAGGCCCATCGTCCTGATGGGAAGTATGACATCAGCAAACCATAGCCAAGATGGCCGCCCCCTTTGAAGCATGCACGAGAGAAGAGCAGCGTGCAGTTATCCGTTTTTTGGGTAGTGAGGGTGAGAAACTGTCGCAGCAAATGTTAAGTCGAACTGACTTTTGAAAGAGTATTGAATAAAATACTATAGGTTCTCAGAATTGGCTTGTGACAGAGACACCTACATGAGATACAGAGGTGGTATAGAGAAAGCGAATCCTCTCTAAGGAAGTAATTGTGACGACAATGAGGGAATTCTTGGAACTCTTGCGACTGTGATCTCAGACAGACAAACCCCCACTCCCCAAAGGAAGAATTACAATATACATTTATATCACTAGACAGATAGACATACAGCACTAGTGATAAATTCACTCAACTCGGTAAAAGTACACACACACAACGATGACTATTTATTCTATGTAAATATGGTTAGTATATGTATATTAAGAAAAAAAGATATTAAGTGAAGGATGATGATGATGATGGATAGAGAACACTAGGTACAGCAAGTTGAACCGATAGTTACAGGTTAGATACACAACATAAAAGGGCGGTTAGAGAACTACAAGTGTCTGATAAAGTAAACTGGAGCGTCCTCTTCTATGGTATATACTGGCACTACTAAAGTTCCTGGTATCACTAAAGCATAAATAACTACTGTTCCTGGTTCCCGTGAAGAAATGATAATCTGGGTAGATAATAACCGGAGTGCACTGGCCAATAATCTAACGCTGTCCTGGAACTACCTAATCTGCTCTGGGCAGCGGATTCACAGCACAATAATATTACTTATACTGTCGAGTATCGAGGGCTAATCTGGATACGAGTGCACCTCGAATACTGACGTATTCACTTCTCTGGACCTGGATAACTGCTTATAGATGTGGATTTGCTAAGGCTATTAGCATTTATGGAAATGCCCCACAATATTGAGAAATAAAATACTTAAGTGCATGAAGACTCGACCACGCTGCCTGCCACGTGGGTTTAGTGATCTGGCGGTGGCACGGTCACACAAATCGGCAGGACGTACACAGACTGTACAGTCTTTTTCTGTCCGATGGTACATAGTGGTTCTAGCAATGAAGAAGCCGTGTACCCGATTCTTTTAAACCTGAAGACAAACATCATCCTCATAAAATACTACGTTCGTATAAATAAGCACTTCCTTCCTTTCAGTCTATCATACTAGAATTACGCTTAAAATACATTCCTTTCGATCTATCGTACTAGACTTAGCCTAAAAGAGTCCTTTCGATCGATCACCCTTTCGCTCTAGCATACTAGACTTAGCCTTAAAGAATCCTTTCGATTGATCGCCCTTTCAATCTAAAATACTATAATTACCGAGTTTAAAAATCCTTTCGACCTATCATATCAGAATTCCAAATAAACAATCCTTTCGATCCCACTAGACTTACAGATTCCTAAATATTTATACACTAAAACTTGGGTGTTGTTATGCATTGTCGTGAACAACCACGTGGTCCAAAGTGTGCTTAATTTATATGTCATGATGGTAGTGCTTCAATGGCAGTATAACAATTAAATGAAATGATCGTTTTAAATGTGTTATCGGAAACCCTGTCGTACCACGATACTAATAAACACCGCTAAAGTATTAACAAAGAAAATATCTAAATCTCAAACCAACCTCGCACTGTTGAATTCCCTTGTCAAGCTACGCTACTTTGACTACCCTAGGACAAGGGGAAATTCTCGGCGATCTAGATCTTGCTGACTGGGGTCTGGTGAAGCGAAAAGGATTTGCCGTTGTTGTTGTTGTTTTGAAAAGGTGATGGGTGGAGAGCGGGCACTTAACAGCTGCCCGCTATTGCCTCTTCTCGTTCCATCTTGGCCTACCCTGTTCAAACTGAAAATTTGTTATAATTGGGGTATTTAGTGTTATGTTATTTACTAATTTTATATTAAATTTAAATAACTATTGTCTTTTGCAGTTTCTGGTTTTAATTTACATTAGTATTTGTCATTTTATTTTCAGTTTTGTATTGTATATAGATAACTATTGTCCTTTGCACTTGGTTTTAATTTGTATTAGTATTTATTCTTTTTTGAGTTGTTTTTTTTTTTTTTTTTTTTGAACCTCTTTGTCTTTCCTTGTCCTATGAGTAGTTAGTAAGTTTGCTAATTTTTCTGGGTTTGTTTTTGTTTTTTTAAATGATTTGTTAGTTTTTGTTGCTTAATTTCTATTTGGTTGAATGTCTTTTCTGAAGTACTAACCTTATATGTTTTCCTTTGTTTTATGTATATATCATTTAAGTATTGATTGGGCTTCCCCTGGGGCATTTAAACGTAAAACCTTATCCCCTGTCATGTCTATATTGTGATTTCTATAGTAAGTTTTTAATTCAAGCCTTTGTTTTTCGTACTTTTTACAGTGGATCAGGTAGTGGTCTATGTCATTTTCTTCCTGACATTCTTGGCAGTGTGGTTCCTCTACCATAAAGTACTCTGCACCGAAACGGAGATGCCACAGCTTTTTGTTCGATGGTATCTTTAATTCTTCTCTGAACCTGGCACATCCTTGTTGGTTCTTTTAGAAGTTTGAATGCATGTCTGCCTTTACTACTGTCCTTCCATGTTGTTTTCCATACCTCGTTTATGGTTAGCTTCACTTGGCTATTAATCTCCTATATTCCAAGTCCTGCACTTATATTGTTTTTACTTATTCTTCCATATTTGGCAGACTGGTCTGCCATCTCGTTACCAGCTATACCTATGTGTGCTGGAACCTACACTAGCCTCACCCTGCATCCTCTGTTTCCTAGTGATGTATTAATTGCTAGAATTTCTTCCTTTATGTCTGGCCGGCTGCACTTACCTGGGTGTTCTAGTGCTTGTAGTTGTGACAGTGAGTCTGTAAAAATCGTTACTGCTTCTGGCGGATTATCTTCGATTATTTCTAAACTTTTTAGAATTGCTACCATCTTCGCGGTAAAAATCGAAGCCTCTCCAGTTACACTGTAACTCTTCTTAATTCCCCACTGTGGTATCACTACTCCTGCACCTAGTTGTCCACTATCGCCCTTGGATCCATCAGTGTAAACAGCCAGACTTTGTTTGGTTAGTTGATTTATGAACTGTCTACTTATCATTTTGGCTCCCCTGGCCCTATCTTCTGTGTTCTGTTTAATCTTTTCAGTAAGTGTGTAGTCTATGATTGGTGCTTTTAGTTCCCAGGGTGGTATTGTGCTTCTATATTTATTACTATTATTGATTGTGTTTGATAGTTCTTTTAAATGTATTAGACCTTCTATAGTTCTCCACCCTGTTGGGTATCTGTCTTTTTTCAAGGGGACATCACATATACTTGGTTGGTTTTTGACAAATGCGTTATGTGCTGGATGGGTCACTTCTTGTGCTACTTTGCTCCAATAATTTAGTCTTAGTTCTTTCCGTAATGCCAGCCAAAATCCATACTTTTAAATGGCTTCCAATCTCGCAGTCATGAGAGCATCCGTGGTTATCTGCACCCAGCCAATCAGCAGCCGCCTAACAATTGTGTGGCTCGAACGGTGTTTCCCGAGATTTTATGATTGCGGTGAAGATTTTATATAATAGCGAAAAGAATACGGCCGCCCTACAGAAACCAGCAGACATTCATCGGAGGATAAAGAGGTAGTATGGGGGCGCTTGTGTGTCACTTTAGCAGGTTTATGAGTGGCTCAGGAAGTTTAAAAGTAGGGTATCAACTGTGACTGATGCAGCTCGCTCCGGCCGGCCTCACACTGCGACTATGCCTGACGCTATCGCTGCAGTGGAATGAGTGATACGGGAAAACCAGCGGGTAACAATCGACGAGGTGGCTGGAGAATTGAAGATCAATCATGGCTCGGTGCACCACATCATTCACCACATGCAGCAGTACCACAAAGTCTCCGCTTGGTGGGTACCAAAACAACTCACCCCCCGAACTGAAAGAATGTTCTGTGGATGTTTGTGAAACACTGTTACGACGTTATGAAGCTGAAGGAGATGGCTTTCTTCACCATGTAGTCACTGGTGATGAATGCTGGGTCCACTACTTCCAGCCAGAGACTAAGCGAGCCAGCATGGAGTGGCGACATTCATCATCGCCGAAAGCAAAGAAGTTCCATACACCGTGGTCGGCCGGCAAATTGATGCTCACGCTCTTCTGGGACTGTAAAGGCCCAATCCTGGAACATTACATGCCCAGGGGACTCACTATCAACAGCGAATCATACTGTGATCTACTTTAGAACCACTTGAAACCAGCAATCAGGTCAAAATGTCGCGGCTTGCTCAGTTCTGGTGTGTTATTACAGCATGATAAAGCGCAGCCGCACACAGCTCGTGCGACAGTAACGAAAATCACGAATCTGCACTTGGAGTATCTTCCACATCCTGCATATTCGGACCTCGCACCGAGTGATTATCATGTGTTAGGACCCCTCAAGGAGGCACTCTGTGGCAAGAGTTCAGTACGGAATATGAGGTGAAAGACGCGGTGCATACGTGGCTACGCAGTCAGTCAGAAGAGTTTTTTCTCGCAGAATCCAGGCATTAGTGAAGCGCTGGCACACCTGCATTGAACCTGGTGGGGACTATGTTGAAAAGTGATTAAGTGCTTTCATTCCTATTTGTGCATATTCTGTTAATAAAAAAAATATTAAGGTTACTTTTTGACTCCTCCTCGTACACTTTGAAGGAAAGCGAAGGAGAGACTGACCAAAAACAACTTGGCGGAGAACTGTGGAGGCCGAGATGCAAAGAATGAACCTGAGCTGGGGCACTGTACAAGGGATGGCCACCAGCTAAGCAAGGTGGAAGCTGTTTGTTGCTGCCCTACAAGATGCCACCAGGCGTGATGGCCACTGACTGCTTTGACAGTCGGTGGCTAAGGATCAAAGAAGAAGAAGAGAAATACACTAACCCTGTGGATTCCAGAACAGAGACTGCATGTTAATGCTATCTGCTGGTTTTATCAATGTGTATACTCTGCTGTCATGCCCATTGCTGTCTTGTGACAGCTAATCAATGATTGAATGCATCTTGTTTTTCCTGGTTGCCTCATTTTTTTCGCACATTACACTAAATCATCTACTCTGCATGCTGTTGCCAGTGCTATCTCTTTCCTTCAGCCTCATTGGCCAGACGTTACATTTACTGTATCTGAAATCTCCACAGATTTCATCTTGATTTGTCACTGTCCATCTGGTTTGTTGGTACTGCCTTTGGCTTCTTTATTACTGTTCTGTCATTATGGCCAACACCATCTCAGTCTTCTTGCTTTTGGAATGGTAGTAAACTATTGTAAAGCGACAGGATTACCTGATCATCAGTTGTACACTGTACCAGGAGGCATATTTCATCTGGTTTGTTTCTCATGCCTTTATCTATGTTATGTTTTTTAATTCTTTCCATATGTCAAAACCACATTAAATCGTTATGCTTTGAAGAAAATAGTTATATGGAGTAATGATTAATTGTCACTGAACATAGCGGGGCTTACGTGATTAACAACCTCCAGCATGAGAATGGAGGTAGAGGCAGCTACTGCAGCCTTAAGGTGGCTTGTCTGAAACTTCATTAAGAAGGATGGTTATTGTATCAGACATACATCCATGCTTTGAAAGATCAAAAGTGGATGACTCCGGCATGAATGGAAAACCTCCATAGAAGCCTCAAATCTTCAGGAACAGGTGTGGATCTACTGTCCTGTTTGTGCAGAGCTACGCGGCAATGATAGAGCTGACAGACTAGCTTCAAGAGCAGCCTTAGAAGGAGCATTGGATATGGACAAAGGTGAGATACTGAGGGCAATTAATGTTCGCCTATCAGAGAATGCTACTGCAATCAGTGAATCATCAAGGCTAAGATTGCTGGAATGTGGCACCAAACATAAGACGTATGAGAGGATGCATCCGGCGTGCATACAACCAGCGCGCAACAGGAACAAATCACATTCATACCCTTCGACATTTGCTGAGAGAGACTTAGCACCTATGGGTTTACCAGGAGTGCAGACGTTGATTCTGATCAACAATAACAATGGATAATATAATTTGTTCAGTTTGTAGTGTGTTAGTTCTAGTCTAAATATAATCTGAACTTCCATGGATTTCAGAAAAAACAGTTATTATTTGTAATGTCTTGATACCATTGTTGCTAATGCTGTCAGATGCCTAGTTTTTTTATAAGCATTAATACGAGTAGCAGAACTGCGATAATACTGCAAACAGTTACATTAACCCAGGTTTAACAAAGAAATGTTATTCATGTATTGGGGTCATTGTTAAGGTAGTACAGTAGCAAATACTGAAGTAGGGGAGTGAAGTGTTAGAGACTTCACTATACTAGGTCCAGCCTTGAGAAGTGGGGTGACCAGTTCACTTCCTCGCTGCCTTTTCCTTTCCTAATTCAAAAGCAAAGGCAGGTACCCATTTACAGCTGGGTAGACTGGAGTGTAGGATCATAGTAAAGAGAGGTTATGTCTTGTCTTGCCACATCATCATCATAATCATTTTCCTTTGCGCTCCTTACAGAGCATTTGCCCCCATTGCAGCTAGTCCCCTTGCAGGAAGCCTGCCCTCAAGCAGTCACATGCTCTTGCAGCAGTGGTTTATGTGGCATTTTGTTTGCATGATGAGGTTGCCAGCCCCACACATATCCTTGTATTAGTGGCCTTGTACAGCGTGCCTGTTGGAGTAGTAGTACTGTTCTTTCTTTGTCTCTTCAGAGACCCCCCACCCCCCGGGAACTACACGGAATTACTTGTCACAGGTGGACCCTAAATATAACTGTCCTTTAATATGTTTTTTTATTGTCCACACTTGCTGGGGCATCATGTGGAACTGAAAATGTTATTCTTGTGCCAGACTGTCACATTGGCTGCTGTGAGCCTATATGGAGAAGTTACATGTGATTGGAAAAAAGAGTTCAGTAAAAATGGCCACCACGTTTTGTCTTCTTGTTCAGTGGCCACAGCAGGTTTGATTAAATAAAAATGATCAGTTGGAAATGTTCTTGTGAAAATAACCATCAAATCTCATAATCTTGTTATTTAGTGCAGGAATGTTAATGAGCAGTAGGGGTTCTTAATCTTTAATCCTTAGCCTCTGGCTGTCAAAGCAGTTAGTGGCCATCACGCCTGGTGGCGTCTTGTAGAGCAGCAACAAACTGCTTTCACATTGCTCGGTCGGCGGCCATCCTTCGTGCGGTGTCCCAGCTCTGGTTCAATCTTTGCATCTCGGCCTCCACAGTTCTCCATCTAGTTGTTTTTGGTCGGCCTCTCTTTTGCCTTCCTTCAGTAGGGTTCAGAGTAAAGTTAAAATGGTTACCAAATAACATTGTTAGTCTTTCCTTTATAAATCAGTTACACTAAATATTTCTGCTGAAAAACTTATAGCACTGTGGCGAAGTATTATTTTTCCTCCACCCAATCAACTGTTATATTGAAGATTTAAATTATTATTATTATTAGTTTTGTTGGTGTCGATTCGTGGAATTTCATAGTTTAATAAAGGAATATTCATCTTGTTTATGATTTTAATCTTGTTCTACTGCTTGTAATGTATAATGTTTTAAAGCATGCTTAGACTAGACTGGACATGGCTAGATGTTGCATGACCGTGTTGTTCTGCTTAATTTATTTGTCATGTATGAATATTAATGACCAGCATAAAATATTTCTGCTGAAAAACTTCTAGCACTGTAGCTAAGTATTTTGTCCTCCACCCAATCACCTGTTATATTGAAGATTTACATTGATATCATTTTTCTTGTTGTCGTTTTTTATTCATGCACTTTTCAATTTTAATAAAGGAATATTTATCTTGTTATGTTTATGATTTGAATTTTTTTTTTTTTTTTTTTTTTTGGGGGGGGGGGAGGGCGTGGGGGGGGGGGGGGGGGGGGGGGGGGAATTCCCACTGCTTGTAATGTGTAATGTTTAAAAGCATGCTTAGATTAGACCAGACGTGGCTAGTCAGCCAGTTCTTGCATTGCATGGCTGTATTATGTTTAATTTATTTGTCAGGTATGAATAGTATTGATCAACACAAAATATTTCTGCTGAAAAACTTATAGCACTGTAGTTAACACATTAACTAACGCAAGCCGGTGGGACCGGCTTTTGAAATCCTATCATTTGGACCGCAAGCCGCTCAGAGCGTCGATCTATTTTTAGTAATTAAACGAATAAAGATGTACTGAAACACTTTCTGATCTGGTTTGAGATTTTAAATTGCCACCGGAAAACAAATTCCCAAAGCATGATTGTTGTAGAACACTTGAAAATTGATATTATGTTCATGTTTTTGAGCATTTTTTTTGGGTTAGTTACCAAATCGTGTAAAACTGTTTACCGTGGCAACAAGTGATAGGACCACAAAAAATGCTTGTACATCTCGTCTAACGGCTGAATAGGCTAGAAACTTGTTTCAACAATTGACTGACAGATCTAGAGACGAGGACAAGAGTGAAAACGGTGTGCACATTGATTGAAATAGTGATTTTGATAGAGATGGGGCGCAAGCAGTTATAATTGTGAAAATATTGCAAGTCCTCGGCCATCGGAGGGCCGTTTATAGCAACAACCTCTATTAGAGTTACAAATGGTGCTTATTGTAATAGTACATTAATTTATCTTTAAAATGACATGTAATTCATAAAAGTCTGTAAGTAATTACAAAAACTACAGCTTACTTTGTGCAAACGCCTATAGGATCAAAAATGGGACAAAAATTTAATTCGGCCACAGTGTGTTTTTCAATTCGGTAGTTAATGTGTTAAGTATTTTTTATTCCTCCACCTGATCAACTATTATATTGAAGATTTACATTATTATTTGTTGTTGTTGTCATTTTTGATTTGTGCAGTTTTCTGTTTTAATTCTTTTTCTCTGGAGCAATGGTCAGACTATTGGTCAGTTTTGACGCCCATTCCAAATAACCATGAGACCATTGTTTTTAGTTTATCAAAAATAAACCCCAAAATTCACCTTTTTAATACAGTCTATTAAATGCATAGACTGACTTCCGTTACTATTTAAACAACCAGTCTAGTTTAGGTAAGCAGTGTGTGTATGTGTTTTGATGTTATTACAATTTGTCTGAGGATTTGAGTGTTTGCGTTTTTCTTTATCGCTACAGAAATATGCCAGGCTTTATATATACAAATTGTAAGCCCCCAAAGTTAATAACTGTGCCAATCTTGCTTAGAAACATTGATGATTGTTTAAAAATCACAGTTTGTTGTTAAATGACGAGATTGGCACATAAATGTTAGACGTATTATATTTAGAGATGCATGGGCGTGGCCTTAGCCTGGCCAATTGAAAAGCAAGAGAACTAGACCTACAGTCACACCTAATAATTAGTCGTAGGCAGAAGATGAAGCTAGGGATATTGTTCAAACCTGAAACAAGTGTAACAGGTTTTTATGTGATGTTATTCTATTTTATTTGTTAGAAAATTGCGTAACACACTATTCTAATTATTTTGTGATTTTTATAAGGGACCATATTGAAAATGGTGTGAACACAACTAAATGTGGCCATATTCAGTGTCTTTTTTTTTTTTAAATAAAATTTTGCCTCATTTTGGACAGGCGCCCTAATATAACCTAGTAGGTTATATTAGGGCACATGTCCAATTATAAAAAACCTTCAAGTCTTGAAACATTTTTGTCCTTTTATTACTTCGTAAATGGAATACCTTGATGTTTTAAGACTAAAAACAAAAGGTTATTGTCTGCAACAATAAATTATCTTTGAAAAGTCATATTGTGAACTGTGAACGTCTTTAGTTTTTTTTCTTTTATGAATACCAAACGTACTTGCGTTATTACTAACAAAGACACTGTATATTATAAGTCGCTACCCATTTCCCTACAGTTAGGGTATAATAAGGTGCATGTTCACAGAAAGGATTTACATACAATTTACGATGAAAGATTGTACACCTCTCTGTTTAGAATACTTCAAAAAATAATTCCGGCACAGGGTGGAAAATAAATATGGAATCAAAGGGTTAATAAAGGAATATTTACCTTGTTATGTTTATGATTTTAATCTCTTGATATTTAATTTAATGTTTTTATTTTGGATGGAAATGTTCTATTGTTTGTAATGTATACTGAAGCACATTAAAAACGCACCACTATTATATATACTGATGCTGAGAAGCTGGAAAAAAAAAGTGTGGGAATGGATTTTCCCTGTGTTTGTCATGAGGTAGAGAGCGAATGACTGCTGGAATGGAAAGTGCATGATTCAACCCACGGGTTTGTGTACAGACTACATGAAAACAATGAAAGTTACACGTGCAACACGATTCCCAACAGGTATGACCCTGAAAATGTGTATGCGTTGTGGCAGTATACTCGGTATAAAAAGGCCGTTGAGACAAAACACCCAGTACATGTGCTTGAAATGCCACGACTATCTGAAAACGACTGCCAACGAGCCATTGGTATGTTGAAGACCGGGATGAGCTCGCGAGCCATTGCCAGAAGGATGAATTGCCACCACAGCACTATTGTACGTCTCAATGAACATTACGGAACCACTGGCAGTGCCCGGGATAGACTTCGGAGTGGCCAACCACGAGTTACTACCCCTGTGCAAGATCATCATATTGTGCTGAGTCACCTAAGGAATCGTTCTCTCCCGGCAAGTCAAACAGCAAGAGCAATAGTGGGTAAACATGGGCAAGTCTCTCGAATGACAATCATACGATGACTCAGAGATACAGGCCTTACTGCAAGACGACCTTATGTTGGGCCAAACTTGACTCACAGACATCGTCATCAGCGCCTGCAATGGGCAGAGCAACATGTCAGATGGACTAGACTGCAGTGGAATGCTGTCCTATTCACAGACGAAAGCAGATTCAACATATCCTTTGCTGATGGACATATGCGGATTTGGCGACGGTGTGGAGAGCGCTTTGCAGATTGCTGTGTTCGTCAGCACAACCGATTTGGAGGTGGCAGTATTCACATTTGGGGAGGATTCAGTTTTCACCATCGCTTGCCTCTTCACGTCTTCCGTGGAAATGTTAATGCTGTGACATATCGAGATGAGGTTCTGGATGCATTGGTTGCTCCTGCGTTCACAAATTATCCAGACTTGCAGCTTCTCCAGCAGGATAACGCACGTGCGCACACCATATGCATTACGCAGCAATATCTACAGCAGCAGAACATTATGACGATTGATTGGCCTGCCCTATCACCAGACATGTCCCCTATAGAACATCTGTGGGACGAGCTTGGACGCAGAGTCTACAGGCAAGGTTCTCCAGCTAATCTGCAACAGCTCGAAGCTGCTCTTACACGTGAATGGGACTTGATTCCCCGGAATTTCCTTCAGAGACTTGTGCGTTCCATGCGGATTCGCTGCCAAGCTTGTTTGCAAGCACACGGTGGACATACCAGATACTGAGGATAGTGTGAATGAATTTTTTTATTGGTTGCATTTTTTATTTTCTCCCTTGCCTGCACAGAATGCAATGAATTTCATAACAATCAAATGTATAAATTAATGACCAGCATGGATTCATAGGAAAATGAATAAAGATTCCAAATATGTAAACTTGTAAACACTTATATTTACATTTCACACTCTGTTCCTGGATTATACAGGTGGTGTGTTTTTAATGTGCTTCAGTATATAATGTTTTAAATCATGCTTAGACTAGACTAGAGGTGGCTAGTCAGTCAGTGCTTACATTGCAAGACTGAGTTGTTATTTTTAATTTGTTTGTCATGTATGAATGTTATTGATGAACTGTTACCAGTAATTTATCTTCATTAAAGTATTTCTGGGTTTGGCATTTATGTAAGAGCAGTTAGGATAATAACAGGTTGTGGAATTAACAATTATTTATATTTTGTTGCTCAACAAAGTTTTTGAAACACCAACTATTGGTATTTTTTTCTTTTTTCACAAGATCAAGCATGCAAAATTTATGTTTTCTCACAAGACAAAGTTTATCAAATACCAAAATTTGATATTTGTTTCAAAACTCTCAAGATTAATTTTACCATCCAGTAATTATCTATCTCTGGCATATATGGCAAAGATACAGATATCATGTCTGTGTACAGTAAAAGATTCCATTATCTCTAAACCACAAGTGTTACCATGTAAGATACCATGAAAAGACTGGCTAATTTTGTGATTGTTGCCATATGACCAAAACATTATGACTTTTTGAGCTCTAGCACGACTTGTTTTTCTACTTCCAGATACCAGAAGACCTCAGCTGTTGTGAAGACAGCATCTGAAAAAACTTCCAGTGCCATCAACACTGTGGGTCAGGCAGTGGTCAAGAAAATGGGTGATATTAAGTAAGAATCAACTGAAGTTTTATATTTTATTTCTCTATCCCAGAATCTTAAGAAGTGGATTTATGAAAACATTATCTTAACTGAAAAAAGGTAGTTGCAAAAACTACGAAATGTCTTCTTTCTTTGCTGTAATCTCATAACAGAGCATCTGATTGGCAGAATGGTTAGAGCGCAGGCCTCGTGTGACAAAAGTGCCAGGTTCAAAGCATATTGGCATCACACTCCAGTCTAACCAACTGTAATTGGGTACCTGACTCTGCTCTTGAGTTAAGGTAGTGTCTTCTTTCATTGCTGCAATGTCATTACAGACTGTGCAATCGACAGAATGGTTAGAGCGCTGGCATCTCGAGGCAAAGGTGCCAGGTTTAAAACATGGTGGCCTTACACTGCAGTCTAGCAAGCTGTAAATGGGTGCCTGACTCTGCTCTTGAGTTAAGGAGGCTAAAGTCAGCGAGGAAGGGTACTGGTCACCCTACCTTTCAAAGCTATAAAGTCTCTAACACTTCACTACCCTCCGGCAGTGTCTGCTATGGGACTACCTTTTTAATCTCATAACTTATTCTTGATTGTGATTTCACTTTGCTTCCGGTTCAGATTCTGTGTTAGTTTTATAACCAATTTACCTGAACATCTTGAAAATTTATTTCATATTATATGTTAAACTTCATCAGATTTTTCTTTATAGTGAATAGAGTGGAGGTTTATTTCTCTCTTGCCATTTAAGTCACCGTCACCAAAAAATGTTTTACCTTACAGTTACATCGGTCTTTTCCTTTGCAAGAAGATATCTAATGTTTGAGACACTTATCTTGTGGTGTGTTTGTTTTTTATATTGTCTCAAGCAATGCTTTTATAATGTGGTTCTTTATCATTATTGTCATTGTTAACTAGCTCTTGCATTTGATATGTTTGGAAAGAAGACAAATATGGTTTTCAGAAAACACATCTGGAAGAGTCTTTAAGTGATGGAATGTAATTGATAATATGTAGAATATATGGCTTGTTATCATCATCTCTTCATAACATAATAATTTTAAAAAATGTGTTTTTTTTTTTTTAAACAAAATTTCAAGTCCAATTTTATGTGCCCAGAAAAATGTCTGCCTCAGAGCAAAACAGACGGGATTAAAAAAAACGGCGATGGGGACCAAAAAAAAGAGAGAGAAAAGAAATGCCTTTTTTTTTTAAAACTAGGCTATCAACAAATGCATATCTTGGTCTGTAGCTGAATGGTCATATATATGATGTATCAAACAGCATGGAAACTTGTATTTAAAGGTTTCATTAGGTCCCCTGTAGTGCAAAGTTTGGTAATCGTCAGAACAGGGGAACAAAAGAAGCAAAATTTTGTATAAGAAACCTAGCAGTAAAATATATTTACCTCTATATAGTCTTAAAGTATTTATATGAATTTTATTGAATATAAGAAGGCTTTTGATAGAATTCATCATGGTAAACTAATTGAATACACTTGAAGACATAAGTACTGGTGGAATAGGCTTAAGAATACTCAGCAATCTGTATTGGAAACAAACTGTAGCATAATGTTCTGGCGTTTTTCTATTTCAAATATCTTGCTACTTCAATCAGGACTTGCTTCATCAGTTTTGTTATTTTATTATTTCCTTTTGCGTTCTGTTGATTGTTTAATTTCTTGTTTTGATATTTCTTGCTTTTTGGTTTCGCATTTTTCTTGCGTCTTTTTTTGTTCTTTTTTCACTCATCACCTGTGTTGTTTACTTTTTCATCAGCCTGTATCACTCTTTTTGTCTGTGTTTGTCATCCTTTTACATGTTTGTAGTATTTTCTTTGACCTATCTATAATTCTTGTCCTTGTCACCAGTTTGTAGCTGTGGATGACGAAGTGTGAAATCCAAAACGTCCCTTGTTTCCTGTTTGCCGTTACTTTGTAAAACTGATTCCATACCATTTTATTTTTTACTTACTTAGTCGTTCCTCTTCTACCGTGAGGTGTAGAGGTTTGGAAGAGAGAGCGCCAGACTATCCTATCGGCTGTCTTCCTCCTGGCCTGGTTCCATTCTTGTCCTCGGTCCTTCAAAGATTGTCTAATGTTGTCCTACCAGCGGACTCTGGGTCATCCTGGGGGTCTGGATCCCTGGCTCTTTGTTTCCTATGCTTGTCATGGTAGCCAATCTTCTCCCATTCTGCAGACATGGCCAAACCATCTTAGTTGGGACTGTTCTACTTGGGTCTGCAGGGGGTGGGATTTTAGGCCTTGATGTATCGTCTGGTTGCGGACCATGTCTCTTCTTGTTTCTTCCTCAGATACCTCATTTCTGAGGTTTGGATCTGGCTTTTGTGGGTTGTAGTCATTGCCTGTGACTCGTATCCATATGTCAAGACTGGGATATAGGTGGAGCGGTATACAGCCATCTTTGTTTTCTTACCAACCTCTCTCTTGCTGAGGAATCCTCGATTTATGGCCTGAAAAAGTCTCCCAGCTGCTGCTTTTCGAGTGGCCAACTCTTCTTTGATGCCTACCTTTTGGTCTATAATAGCTCCGAGATATTTAAAGTTGTCGACCTGTTCTCCCAGCTTAATGTGAGGTCTTCTTTCTTCTCGTGATATCACCATGGATTTTGTTTTAGAGCTGCTTATGACCATCCCTCTCTTCTCCAGCTCTTCCTTCCAGACTTGCAGGTTGGATTGGAGATGTGCCTCTGATTTAGCAATCAGTGCAACATCATCAGCAAATGCCAGCTCTGAAATTTGTAAAACTGATTCAATACCATTTTATTTTTTAATTAATTAATTTATTTCCATACCAGTTTTACAGCAGCCTCCTCATTTATAGATGTTAATTACGCACCTTATGTAGACATCATGCAAAGAGAAGATAATAAATATAAAAAAAATCCTAGATATGCTAGGAGTGAAAAGAGAAATAACCATTGAGATTAAAGTCAAGCAGATAAATTATTTTGGTTATATTAAAAAACCATAATGGAAAGAAATGTGAAGGCAAGTGTGCCAGAGGAAGATAGGGCTATAAGTCTGAAGATACCATCAGTAGATTGACTGGAAAGATTTATCAGTGTACAGAAGTTGAAGAACCATTGCTGTTGATAATATCAATGCAGCAGATCTTTATTTCTCTCTTTCTTTTTTACTTTTTTTTGTGTGACCATGTAACAGCACTGTCTCTTCTCTTTTCTTCTCAGACCAGCTTAAAATATCTGTTATTTTTCTCACATACTCCTTCCCTGAATGTTTTCATTGAGCATTTTCTCAAAACCTGCCACATATTTCTGTTTGATTACAGGAATTCACAAACCTTCAAGTCCTTTGATGAGAAAATGCACTCTACGTACGCAAACGTGAAGGTAAGAAATGTTTATGTTGTACGCATTAACTCCAGTACTCCATGGGTGTTGTTCTCGTAACATGATTTTTTTAAAATCCCCACTCCGAAAGGTCCCTAGGAACAGTTCAGCATTGTGTCTGCAGGTTGTATTTGGACTGTGACATCTGTAAGCTGTACGTGCACTCTGCTAATACTAAGATTTCTTTTTTTGCATAATGTTTAATACTTTCTTTATAATGCAAATTAAAATGTTGCTGTTAAAAACCCTGATTGTTATTGCGTTTAGTGATATGGTGCATGCATGTTTGCATGTAGTAGTTCCCGGAGGTCTCTGAGGGGAGGAAGACAGAGAAGAACCACTATGGCCTGAGATGTCATAAAAGGTGATTAAAGTGAAGTTGTGCAAGGGACTGGCAGTATCATCATGTAAAACTAATTGCCGCAGACACCACCACTGTAGAGCATGTGCTTTGACCAGGTCTTCATGCGAAGGGGCCAACTGCAGTTGTGGCTTAAACAAAGAGCAAAGAGGGAGATGATAAAGTTGATGTTTGCCTTCAGTATTGAGTTGTCTTTCTCTGATGGTCCCAAACAGGTAAAAATCACTTGGGGCTAGGTCTGGCGTGTACGGTGAAAATGTTGGGAGGACACTGAAAGTGCAGGGCCTCTGTTCAGGGTTCGTTGCATAGGCTGTAGGGGCCGAGCATTGGTCAAGTTTGCAAAAGGCTTTACTCAAAGTCCAACGTCGTTTGACTGTAGCAGGGATGCGCCATTCCTTGTCTCCGCTCCTTTGTTTTCAGTTTCGTTGTAGTGAAGTATAAAGGGGATGAAACTTAATATTTTGTTACACCCCTAATATCAGTTTTTTTCTTAAGTGAAAAAAAAAAATTGCAACCTGACCTTCTTCTTCTTTCACTTCTAAATCCCTAAGGAGCATAGGCCTTCAACAAACTTATGTTGCCTTCCTGTCCTGTGGCATCTGCTCAAGATCTTTCTATATCTTCTTCATCACATTCAGTTCTCCTGTTCTCTTTTTTTTTTTATGTGTTATTTGGTAGTCCTCTGTCTCTCTTACCCTGGGAATTCCAGAGCAAGGGCTGTCTGGTAATGCTATCAGCAGGTTTTCTCAGTGTGTTGTCCTATCCATCTCCAGTGTCTTCTTCTCATCTCTTGTTCCACTGCCAACCTGACCTTCATTACTTCTTATAATCTGATATTTTTTTTTTAACTGCAGAGAACCAGACTTTATTTACTACTTGTAATCTGACCTTTACTGCTTGTAACCTGACTGTATCAGCAGGTTTTCTCAGTGTGTTGTCCTATCCATCTCCAGTGTCTTCTTCTCATCTCTTGTTCCACTGCCAACCTGACCTTCATTACTTCTTATAATGCTGGACTTATATTATACTACTTGTAATCTGACCTTTACTGCTTGTAACCTGACTGTCTTTACTGCTTGTGACCTGACTGTCTTTACTGCCTGTAACCTGACTGTATTTACTGCTTGTAACCTGACTGTATTTACTGCTTGTAGCCTGACTGTCTTTAATGCCTGTAACCTGCCTGTCTTTACCTTTACTGCTTGTAACCTGACTGTCCTTACTGCTTGTAACCTGACTGTCTTTACTGCTTGTAACCTGACTGTCTTTACTGCTTGTAGCCTGACCTTTACTGCCTGTAACCTGACTGTCTTTACTGCTTGTAACCTGACTGTCTTTACTGCTTGTAACCTGACTGTCTTTACTGCTTGTAACCTGACTGTCTTTACTGCTTGTAACCTGACTGTCTTTACTGCTTGTAACCTGAATGTCTTTACTGCTTGTAACCTGACTGTCTTTACTACTTGTAACTTGGCCTTTTTCACTGCTTGTAACCTGTCTGTCTTTACTGCTAGTAATTTGACCTTCTTTGCTGCTTGCAAACTCGGCAAATAACATCACGTCTAGGAACAATGCAGATTTTCTTTTTTAGCAGTGTTAAGTACTCGCCCCTTCAGTCTGAAAATCTGTTTGTTTGTTGTGATAAAAACTCTCCATTTCCTATGTGCTTAAATATTTATTGTTTCATATGTTGCATGATTTTATTGAGGTGTGTTTGTATGTTTTTTCCTCCCAAGGTTCAGGTTTTTTCCCCCCCTCGGCACAGCTTTGTTTATTACAAAATGTATGTTATCTGTGATGTTCTAACAACTTTAGATTAAAATTTTGTATACATTAGGGTCATCATTTAAAAATCACTCATTTGGCTTCAGAAGACTACAAACAGTTATCTCAATGATATAATGACAGATATCGTGTTTTAGTCTGTTGATATCGTGTTTCCAAATTTGGCTTTATCTTTCGAATTAGTCTTCACGCTCCATTGAGGGCTTGAAAGAACGTTTGGTGAGTGTGCGTTGTAACTATGTACTTTTTTTTTTTTTTTAAGTGGGCTTGCCATAAGCCTTAAAATATTAAAGTGATTAATTTTGTGAAATGTTTGACTTTGGCTTTTCGGTTATTTTTGCCATTATAAAGTTCCTGTTTATATCTTTCTGTTTGATATTTTTTTTTTTTACAGACTTATTAAATTATACAAGAAAGTAATGTGTGTGCGTCTGTTATAAATATTAAAATATGTACCTGTGTGTGTGTGCCATAGTTATATTCATTTTTACTGTAATTGATCAGCATAAAAAGTTTGTCGAGAAAACTTTTTGGATGATTGTAGAACAGAAATCATTAATGGCATGCTTATTAACAGCACACCAACTGGAGTGTTCGTACTTTAAATAAACAAGGGAAAGCTGCATAGGTGACAGCAGAAGTGAGATATCCTAGGACTCTAATCCTCAGGGTAAGAGAGGTAGAAGGAGACCAAGGAACACACGGAGAAGAGAACTGGAGATAGACATGAAAAGACCTTGAGTTGATGGCATGGGACAGGCAGACGGCATAAGTTTGTTGAAAACCAAAGAAAACACGGAGAAGAGATCTGGAGACAGACATGAAAAGACCTTGAGTTGATGGCATGGGACAGACAGATGGCATAAGTTTGTTGAAAACCAAAGAACACATGGGAAAGAGAACTGGAGACAGACGTGAAGGGAATGAAGAAGACATGAAAAGACCTTGAGCAGACGGCACGGGACAGGAAGACTTGGTATAAGTTTGTTGAAGGCCTTTGCCTCTTGGAGGGCTGAGGGGTGTTGCTGAATTCCTAGTTTTCCCCCATGTGGTTCCCTGGAATCTCTGAGGAGACAGATAAAGAATAGAACCATTGATCACTGAAGCATGTCATAACATATGAGCAACATTAGGTTGCTCGTGAACCTGCCAACCTTGTCATGTAAAACATACTGCTACAGAAACCAGGTAGCTATGGTGGTCACCTACCCACCTTAAGGAAAAAAAATTCTTAGTAGCGTGCGTGTACATATACATATGTATGTGTACATATGTGTGCCCACTTGTATGTGTATGCCTGCCAATATTTCTTTTTTTAACCTTTAGATAAAATCTTTAATATTAATATGGAAGAGAATTCGCAATTGTTATGAAATAAAAATTTTTGTATTGTGATAAGAACCTACAAAGTAAAATATGTGTAAACTTCTTATCATAGTATGTGATAGAAAGTAAATTATAGCTAATATTTATCTATGTTGTAAATTAAGTCAGTTGAAAGTAAAGATAAATTAATGCTAACTTGAGAGTGGCAAGCCCACATTTTTAAATATTCCTCACCATGTCTTGATATTGTATGTTAAAGTTTAGGATTTTACGTTTGCATTTATTTTTATACTCGTTGTTTTTGTGTCCATTTATTGATAGTCTCAAGCAATAGTGTACTGATCTTTTCTTTAAGCGTATCGTGTGGTGATCTAATATTAGATATCTCATTGATGTAATCAAATTAGATATCTCATCTTATTGATGTAATCATATTAGATGTCTCATTTGTTGATCTAATCATATTAGATACCTTATGTTGATTTAGTCATATTAGATATCTCATTATGTTGATTTAATCATATTAGATGTGTAATGTTATTAATCTAATCATATTGAATGTCTCATTATGTTGATCTAATCATATTAGATGTCTCATTTTTTTTCCACCTTTATGAATGTTGTGAAATGTTCCATTAGGATCTTTGAGGAATGCTTGTTGGCAGTGTTATTACTAGTGCTTCATTGGCTGATAAGTTCCACTATCTTGTTGTCTTAAGTGTGTTGTTGTGTATCACCTATGCACTGATAATCTGCGGGGTGTTTGTCTCTATATCTGTGTTTATCCTGTGTGGTTTCCACAAATTTCTAAGAAAGCAAGGAAAGAATAGAATCAACTGCTTGGGCACATATTTAAAATTCAACTAATGTGAAATGATGCTTGGGGCTGGCAAACCTTTTCATGTAAAATAAATTTCTGCAGATACCGCTCTTGTAAAAGCTGAGGTAGTACTTTTGTAAATGCTTCCTGTTTTAGGCCAGCTGCACTGTGGCCCATGCTCCATGTTAAAAGGAGAAAGAAATGGCAAAGAGGAATAAGACTTCTGTGCTGACTGGCAAATTAGTCCACTAGATTGCCATGTGAAGATCACAGAGATACGATATTACAAGATTATGGAGAACAAGTGTATTTTTGTTTTGTTTCAAATAGGCACTTGACCTGCGTGCTATCTTCATGTTTTTATTATCAAAGGAAAAATACATGTTAAATAAAACTATTGAGGCTATTGAAATATAACAGGGCAGTTTAGTACCAGGGGGGTGTCTGAGACGACAGACACAGAAGAAAACTGTTGCTCCCTCAGATATGTAGTTAGAAGTGACTAATTACTTAAGGTGGCTGTCTGAAACTTCATTAACAGGGGCTGTTATTGTGTCAGACTCTCAGTCCCTGCTTTGAAAGGTCCAAAATGGATGGCTACAACATGAATGGAAAACCTCCATAGCAACCTTAAATCTTCAGGAACTGGTGTGGATCTGTTGTCCTGGTCATGATGCAATGAAAGAGCTGACAGACAAGCTTCAAGAGCACCCAGTGAGATGCATTGAATATGGATAAGGGAGGGATACTGAGAACAATTAATGATCGCCTGTTAGAGAATGACACTGCAGTCGATCAATCATCAAGGCTAAGATTGCTGGAATTTGGCATCAAACGTAAGAAGACCAGCAGGGATGGTCGAATGAGAGGATGCATGTATACAACCAGCGTGCAACAGGAACAGTTAGCATTCATACCCATCGATATTTGCTGAGGGAGACTGAGTAGCTGTGGTTTTGCCTGGAGTGCAATGATGTCAATTCTGATCAACAGTAATCAACATACAAACAGTTAGAGGTTGTGAATGGGTCCACAGAAAGAAGAAAGCTATTGCTAGACTCCCCAAATACAGCAGAAATCTGTGGCTACAGAACAGATGTCGATTTTTCATCTTGGCATTTTGGCGAAAGGGCAATGAGCTCAGCCGCCCTAGTACAACAACATCAACAGCCTGGCATGAATTTTTTGAAAGCCTATCGTCTTTGCTGAGCTACAAGGTAGTGAGTGAATTATTGAATAAATTTCTTTAACAAATAAAATAAGATGGATAAACATACAGTGGTGAAGCAGAATGGATCTTGCTTTAAAGTTATCCTTGTCAGTAGCTGAGAATGACGTGTGAAATGAAAGTCTGTATGAATATAAAAATCCTCATATATAGAGTATTGTTAATGAAACTTTTGTAACCAACAATGAAACAATCCCAGCAGCTTTACAGGAAAATACAGAAGTGGAGCACAATGCATGAAAACTATATTAACACCCTGTAAAAGAGCACGCATCCCTTGCCATCTTTGCTCTTGGTGCATAGTCAGGAAAATACGGAAATTGCATGTTTGTACAGTGAAATCTAACTTGAATACCTGCATGCCTTTCAATTCTTTTCATGCTGCTTTGACCATAAGTCATGATACGTTTTAAGTACAAAATTCTAATGAAGGTGAAATGGAATGAAATGACTGCAGGAGAAACAGTGTCATCATCAGAACATTCAGTAGAAAGATCATACCATAATTCATCCCACACTGCTTAAAAAAACACTCTTAGTCCATATTCATACAATCACAGACTTTTCAAATACATCATGAGTGCAGATTATATGCCACCTTAATTTAGTTATCTCCCTAAATCATCATATAACATCATATGTAGGTTTTAAAGGTAAATTTGCCCATAATATTAATTATGATAAAGTACTGTAAATGTGTGTAGCTGGTATCGTACTGTTTCAATGTTGGGATTTTATTTTATTGAATTTTACTTTGTTTATTTTATTATTTAAAAAATAATATTTAAGATGAATATGACAATAAATGGATTCAGTATGGAAGATGAGAGAAAGGAAGGGCAGAATGTTAGACGGGCTTATGTGCCCTATTCTAAACCTTTTGAAAACAAAGTTCACTTGTTCATTCCCATCATTTTTTGGTGAGTTACTTCCTTGTAAGATTAATGAACAATACTGCAAACACAACTTGTTAAGAGATATGTGGAGTAGCACCACTGGTCTCAAGCAGGTCAAGAACTACGGTCATTCAGCTCTTTATCATTTCCCTTTTATTTTGGAGCATGGAGCCAACACAGTAGCTAGCTAGTTCATTGGCAGGAAGCCTGCATGGAGCCAACACAATAGCTAGCTAGTTCCCTTGCAGGAAGCCTGCATGGAGCCAACACAGTAGCTAGCTAGTTCCCTGGCAGAAAGCCTGCATGGAGCCAACACAGTAGCTAGCTAGTTCCCTGGCAGGAAGCCTGCATGGAGCCAACACAGTAGCTAGCTAGTTCCCTGGCAGAAAGCCTGCATGGAGCCAACACAGTAGCTAGCTAGTTCCCTGGCAGGAAGCCTGCATGTAGCCAACACAGTAGCAAGCTAGTTCCCTGGCAGGAAGCCTGCATGGAGCCAACACAGTAGCTAGCTAGTTCCCTGGCAGGAAGCCTGCATGGAGCCAACACAGTAGCTAGCTAGTTCCCTGGTAGGAAGCCTGCATGGAGCCAACACAGTAGCTAGCTAGTTCCCTGGCAGGAAGCCTGCATGGAGCCAACACAGTAGCTAGCTAGTTCCCTGGCAGGAAGCCTGCATGGAGCCAACACAGTAGCTAGCTAGTTCCCTGGCAGGAAGCCTGCATGGAGCCAACACAGTAGCTAGCTAGTTCCCTGGCAGGAAGCCTGCATGGAGCCAACACAGTAGCTAGCTAGTTCCCTGGCAGGAAGCCTGCATGGAGCCAACACAGTAGCTAGCTAGTTCCCTGGTAGGAAGCCTGCATGGAGCCAACACAGTAGCTAGCTAGTTCCCTGGCAGGAAGCCTGCATGGAGCCAACACAGTAGCTAGCTAGTTCCCTGGCAGGAAGCCTGCATGGAGCCAACACAGTAGCTAGCTAGTTCCCTGGCAGGAAGCCTGCATGGAGCCAACACAGTAGCTAGCTAGTTCCCTGGCAGGAAGCCTGCATGGAGCCAACACAGTAGCTAGCTAGTTCCCTGGCAGGAAGCCTGCATGGAAGCATCCATGTGCTCTTGCAGCAGTGGTTTGAGAAACAATTTATTTAAGATGTTACTGTTTCCAGCCCCATGCCAACCTCATGTTAGTCACCCTGCATGATGTGCCGTAGGAATCAGTAGTCCTGTTTTTTCTTTGTCTCCACAGGGGACCCCTGAAACTACAAGGGGCTATTCAGCTCTTAGCTAAACAAATTTCAAAATCTCTTATGGAAAAATCCACATTCTCAAAAATCAACAGTTACAGTATTGTGCTGTCATTCAAATTGTATGTAATTTTATTCCCCTTATGAGCTTCCGATTGACAGAGTGCTTACAGCACTTACCTTTCATGACATAGTTACCAGGTTTCCGGGTTCAAAATCTGGCAGCAACATGTTCCAGTCTACCCAGTGAATACCTGACAGCGCTCTTAAGTTAGGGAAGGCAAAGGCAGCAAACAAAAGAGAACTGATCATTCCACCTCATAAAGCTGGACCTACTATAGTGAAGTCTCTAACACTTCACTCCACTGTGGCAGCATCTAACTATGATACTACCCTTTATTTTAATCCTACTTAACAGCAGATTTATATCTCAGTCCAGAACTAGCATATATATATTTTTTTCTTCTTCCAGACTTATGCTTTTACTAAGATCATTTTGTAAATTTAGTAAAATACTGAAAATGTGGCTCGCTAACAGATAAAGGGAGATCATAATTGCGTAGGGACTGCGTGCTAGTTTCTTCTGTGTTGTTGATTTTCTGAAAGAACATAGGAAAGAAAATATAAAATGTTCTTGGTGTGCCTCAGAATCTTTTCGTATAAAAAAAAATTCTGAAACTATATCATTGTTAGCCATAGCTGTAGTTGTCCCTTGTTAAACACTAGGTGCTTTAGATTGTGGATTTATTGCAACCCTTCTGCGTGTGGAGCTTTATCTGTTCTTTACTCCTTCGTTGTCAACTCTTAACTTAAAAGAAGGTAAAATGTAAACATTTTGTGTTGCATAATTTAACTTTACATTTGCCCTGATTTTTTAAAATAATGTTCACTTTTGTGCTTCCCACATTTTTAGTGATTTACTTATGAAAATTGTTTGATCTATTGTGACTTTTCTGTTTCTCTTGTTAGTTGGTACTGCTGTTCTTTATTGTATTGTATAATTGCTTGAATACGTAGACAGATTTGCTTTTTTTTTTTTTTAAAATTGGTTATTTGCATTTACATGATAATGCAGCCAGTCACAAACAGGACCACATCACTTGCATGTAAATGTCATCAAATATTATTATATATTCATTCATTACCCATAAACCATAATATTGTTTATGATATTAGTAATGTCAGAGGGAAGATAGTCTCAGAGGTGATGAGTAGAATAGCTTAGGTAAAAACAGCATTCAGTAAAATGAAAAGTATTTTTTGCAATAAATCTTTGACAATAGAAGTAAGCAAGTGTTATATAGAGCCAATCTTGACATATGGAAGTGAGTCATGGACTCAAGCTAGAAAATCCCTGGAGACCACAGAAATTAGGTTTTTATCTAAGAATGTTAAAAATACCATGGACAGGTAAAACAGAGTATTGAGGATGTCCTGAAATAAGCCGCTGTGCAAAGAAAGCTTATTACTTATATTAGAAAGAAGCAATCCACTTTCTTTGATCGTGTTATGAACAGAAGGAGAAAGCCAGAATATACTGTGATAGGGAAGATTGAAGGAAAAAGCGATAGAGGATGAGAAAGAGAGACGATACTGGACAGTTTGACATTGAGGTATAGGAAGAAGTCAACAACAGAATTGATGAACAGCGCTGGGGACAGGAAGTTGTGGAAAGACATTGTCGCCAGTGCCAGTCGGCATGGTGCTTAGATAAAGAAGAATATTGGTAACTTAGGTATTTTAATTATCTTGGTAAAGGTTTTAAGTGACCAGCTCCTCATTTTACTGAATTTCTTAAATACAATACCATTTTTATAATTGTTTCTTCTTATCTAATAGGTGTGTGACTATATTTTCTTTTTATTTATTTTCATGTATTTTTCTCTTAATTTTCTTAGTCTTAAAAGTTCTTTCGGTTGTTCATGTACTTGATGTTAGTATTGATAGTTTGACGAAACTTGATTTTCAGGGTCTTCATTACCTGTCACCCTCCTGAGACAAAATCCTGTACTCCGGACCAGTAACAACTTTACAAACACCCAAAAAACCTTGCGCAAAAAATATATTAATACAGTAGAACTCCATTTATCCGAACCCCATGGGACCGAGCATCGTTCGGATAATCAAATGTTCGGATAATTGGATTACATAATGTATCGAGTACATGTACACATATTTCTAAAAATAATTAACCATCACAAGGAAAATACACTATAAAACATATTTACTTGTACTGTAATAATAATACCCACACTGTATTAGATTACTGTATCACCAAAATCTGTCATTACACTGCAGTGCATGTACTACTTGTATTAATTTTTTTTTTTTAAGAAAGAGAAATGTTTTCAAAATAACATTACAAACGATTCAAAACCAGGCGCAACTTACGTATACATGTACTTGCACAGATGTAGCCCACTTTTTTAAAATAATGAAGAATCCTCTTTTGCACCAAACTGGATAGTCTCCTTTTGGTTGCTAAGTCCCGCATTCTCTTCAACAGCAGAAGCTTTGTAGGACAGCTGTCATCTTCTTGCTCGTACCAAGCCATCGCTGATTCTAGTGCTATAAAGGCCTCTTCAGGACTTGGTCGACGTTTTGGGTTTTCTTCATAATCTACAAGTACATCATGTACTTCTGAGGAGTCTTCGTCATCGGTCACTACATGTATTTGGTTTTCTTTTTGCACAAAAGACAAAATTTCTTCGTCATTCAAAAACTGAAAACCAGAATCATTATCATCTTCTAGCCACAAGTGTGCATCATCTTTGTCACAGTCCGAAAATCAGGGCATTGAAACAGTTCCACAACTTCATTTATACAATCATCATTTGTGTCCACTGCAGTAGTTTCATTTCCTCCTTTTTTCCCAAGCAATCTATTCCAAGCCTTGTTGAGATTATCTTGTGACAGGGTGGTCCAAGCATCTGCTAACATATAGCAGCAGTCTTTGAGATTAAGCTTTTTGGAAAACGCCACCACACTTTCTTCATCTTCAGCCAACAATAAACGACGCAGGACTTCCTTCTTGTACATCTTTTTAAGCTTTGCTATAACACCCTGATTCATTGGTTGAATCAGTGCTGTTACATTGGGAGGCAGAAAAATTACTTTAAAATTTGCATCAACTGCATTCAATGTATCCGTCTCTGGATGAGATGGTGCATTGTCCAGTAGAAGAATTACTTTTCCAGTTTTCTTTTCTTGTTCTCTCAACCTCTTCATATTTGGGATGAACTGATTTGTATACCAATCAAGAAATATTTCACTATTCATCCAAGCACTCTTCTGTGCTTTGCAGCACAATGGGAGACATGTCACATTCTTTAAACAACGTGTTTTTTTTTGGCTTTGCCGATCATTATCACCGGTAAACGATGACTTCCACTGGCATTCACGGCTACCAAAATTGTTACTCTCTCTCTTTGCACTTTTTAAACCCAGGGGCAGCTGCTTCGCGCTGAGATGCAAGTGATTTTTGAGGCAATGATTTCCAGTATAAGCCAGTCTCATCGGCATTATACACATCATCGAGTGAATAACCTTCTTCTTCCAAAAAAGCCAAGAATGTTTCTTTAAAATTTTCAGCGGCAGTTGCATCGCTAGATAAAGATTCCCCTTGAATCTCCAGTTCTCGTATGCCATGACGAGATTTAAAGTCAGGAGGACCGTCAAGTTGATTGTTGAACTGAAGTGCCTTTTCACACAATAGAGAGCCAGAGATAGGTTCCGATTTGCTTCTTCTTTGCAGACACCATATATACAAAGCCTCTTCCAATTTCAAATATTTCGCATTTCTCATGGTTTTACGTTTCTTCGACCCATTTTCACTCTCCAATTTCGATGCAAAACTCATAATTTTATCCTTTTTACTTTTGATGTCAGAGACGGTAGCTTTCCCAACATTGAAAATCCTCGCAAGTGAAGGCACAGTTTCACCTTTTCCTAGTCTCTTGATAATTTCTGTTTTCGTTTCAATTGACAAAACATTGTGGTTCCTTTTATATGCTTTAGGCCTACTGGAAGATGCCATATCGCACAGAGAAATACTTGTACACCAAAATTATTCTGCTGTAGTAGCAGACACAATTATTTTAAGTTGAACTGTCTGCTTAGCCAGTGTTCTGCCTAGAACGCACACGTACACTGGATTGGTAAACCAGATATTAACTGACTTTATGATCTAACTGACTTCCTGTACGTAAGCAACTGACCATTAGCCCATCCCATCCTCTACAAATTGTTCGCACACATTTGAAGCTTGCCGCATGAAAAGATTCAGAAATGTAGTCTAACGTGACTGGTGGCGATTGATTTTTTTTTTTCTGGAAAAAGTGTTCGGATAATTGGATGTTCGGATAATTGGGGTTCGGATAAATGGAGTTCTACTGTATATTATACCTCATACAGTTTTAAAACAACAAATGACATATACTAATTAACTTAACATTTGAAATAGTGCGATATAAAACATTCTAATAAAGTCTCATGCTGTTCTTTTTGTGTATTAGAAATGCAGCGAGTGATATAATCATTAAAATGTGCGTTATATCCCTTAAAGTTATCACAGCATTCATAACATGGTGATGTTTGTGTTAATTTTGTAAAATGCACCAGAAAATCAATAACTTTGAAATAGAAGTCAGATTATAACTATAAATGTGATGATGATATACATATGTATAATAATGTAATTAAAAAAAAAAAAAGACGGTTTTGGATCCTTAACATTTATAGTTTTCCTGTTGTGAATTTTTTTTTTTTTTTTTTTGGGTGGTCAACTCGCTTATGCAACTAGAAATTTTTTTTCTTCTTATTTTATAAATATAGTTCTTTTTCTTCTTCTTCTTCATTCACTCTCAGACGTCTACTTGAATATTTTGAAAGAAAGCAGTTGTCAACTTGAGGCTATTTGTAATATAGTTGAGAGGAGGGTAGTACTAGACAAGAGTTTAACAGTGTTCTTCAGTATCTTGGGATTGCCAGAATATTCATCAGTGACTTGAGGTTACCAAAACTGAATCTATCAGTATTTATCAGTATCCTGGTTTTATCAAATAGTGTCTGACAATGCTCCTCAGTATCTTTACGTCCAATGTTTATTTAAAAATACGAGGGACGGTCAAAAAGTAATGCCTCGTAATTTTTAATTTCATTCAATAGGCAAGAAAACAGATAAAATTCACATTGAAATGTAGCCCCAAGTCTGAACTTCAAAAATTTATTTCTTAATGTAGTCTCCGTTATTTCAAAAATTTATTTCTTAATGTAGTCTCCGTTATTTACATTTTTTGTCCATCTTCTCACAAGGGCATGTATCTCAGCACGGTAAAAATTTGTGTCCTTTTTCCTAAACCACTGGCGTACGGCGAGTTTAAGGGTCTCGGTGTCCTCAAAGTGATGTCCGCGAAGATCTTCTTTAGTGGTCCAAACAGATGGAGGTCAGAAGGTGCAAGATCGGGACTGTAAGGGGGATGTGGTAATAATATCCAGCCAAATTCTGCAATCGCATCAATGGTGCGTTTAGCGGTGTGTGGCGTGGCATTATCGTGCAACAGTAGTGCAGTTCTCTGATCTTTTTATGGGTAAAGTCGCCGAAGACGACCTCTAAGCTTCTTCAAAAAGTTTCAATGTAACGGTCTCCATTCACCGTGTTTCCCTGTTCCAAGAAGTCGAGAAGAATCACACCCTTCTCATCCCAAATCACGGAGGCCATAACTTTCCCTACAGATGGTGAACTTTTGAACTTCTTTCTTGTCTGCGATGTTGTGTGATGCCATTCCATTGACTGCCTCTTGGATTCTGGTTAAAAAAAATGAACCCAAGTCTCATCACCTGTCACAATATTCAATAAAATACAGTGGTGCCACCTGTTAGTGAAACAGATTGGTAATGCTATACAGTGCAGAAGAGTGTTTGAGGAATCCTGCTAAATTTACAAATTGCACACCAATGCAGTATTTACATACATAAAAAATAGGAGGCATTACTTTTTGACCTTCCCTCGTATAATGCTAAAAGTTCATTTGGTTTGTATTCACAAGTTCATCTTTTTTTTTTTTTTTTTTTTTTTTTTCAATAAAGACCAGTTAAATTGTGTTTGTCCATTTGATTGTTTGTTTTTGCAAACACATTCTTTACTTACTCTCATGTTTGAGGTTTATGTGTGTTTTCTTATTTTATTTAGTAGTTTAATTATGAAACAGAAACATTTTAAAAAACAGGCTGAATGCTTTGTTTGTTTGTTTTTTTTTAATTAGAAATTAATACAGAGAAATAAATCTAATGTGTATTAATAAAAACAGAAATAAACCAGACAATTAATTAATTTAGGACATTTCAATAGACATCTTATTTGTATTAAGAAATATAATGGCGAGAAATGTAAGAAGCAAACAAGAGAACAGCAGATCTAAACTAGGAGTAAAACATCAGGGTATTAATGGGAAGTAGGATGTTGCAGGAGGCTCTCTAAGATTATAAAACAACCATATCGATTGGAGGCCGATCTCTTTGCAATCTACGTTTTACTGATGATATCGATCTTATAGCTGGAACAGAATCAAAACTTCAAGACCTTACCTCTAGACTGAAGAAAGTAACAAGAACGTATAGGATGGAAATTAATATAGACAAAAGCAAGATATTGGTGAACAGCCATAAGAAACATGTTCCGACCAACATCACGTTAAATGGGCAAACGTTAGATGAAGTAAACACCTTTAAATATCTGGGGTCCACTATATGTAGTGATGGAAGATCAAGTAAAGTAATCAAGACAAGACTTGAGATGTGATCTGGAAAAGTAACATCAGTTTTCCTGTGAAGATCAAATTATACAAATCACTTGTATTATCTATTCTCTTGTATGGGCGTGAGGGCTGGACACTCACTGCAGATCCGGAGCGAACTATTCAGGCTTTCAAGTATAAATGTTGTAGTAGAATTTTGCGCATTTGCTATAAAGAGCACAAAACAAATGTCTATGTTAGAGAGAAAATAAACACGTATGCAGGCCACCAAGAACCACTTTTGTCAGTAGTGAAACATCGAAAGCTTGCCTGGTTTGGGCATGTAACTCGTCATGACTCCCTTTCGAAAACGATCCTCCAGGGAACAGTCGAAGGTAAATGGAGAAAAGGAATGCAAAGAAAATCCTGGGCTGATAACATCAAAGAATGGACAGGGCACGATTTTTCCACACTTGTACGCATTGCTGAGGATAGAGAGCAGTGGAGGACCCTGTCTGCTGATGCTTCCACCATGGCACCCCTACGACCCATGACGGGTTACTGGTTGAGATGAGATGAGGATGTTGAAATGTAACATGTAGGCAAGAGACAGGAGATTAAAAGCTGCTGCCATCTTTGACTATGGAGGTGGCAGTTTATCTGATCTTTGAAAAGTTAAAAACACGATACGTATTCTAAGAGCTTAAGTGCTGGTCATGTTTTCTAAAGGCTTACATCTCAAGCATACTTTCTAAGAGCTTAAATCTGAAGCATGCCTAATTTGGTCCTGTGTAGTCCCCAGCAGTCTCTGAGAAGATGGAGAAAGAATAATACTACTGCTTCCTCTGGCATATTCTAAGAGGCGACTAATATGAGGCTGTCCTGTAGGGCTGGCAATGTCTTACTTACTTAGTCGTTCCCCTTCTACCGTGACGTGTAGAGGTTTGGAAGAGAGAGCGCCAGACTATCCTATCGGCTGTCTTCCTCCTGGCCTGGTTCCATTCTAGTCCTCGATCCTTCAAAGATTGTCTAATGTTGTCCTCCCAGCGGACTCTGGGTCGTGCTCGGGGTCTGGATCCTTGGCTCTTTGTTTCCCATGCTTGTCGTGGTATCCGATTTCAACAAACACATGCCAGGTTTTTGTCACGTGTCATAAGTCAAGGTCTTTCCATGTCTTCCTCATCATTTGTTATTTCTGTCTCTAGTCTTCTTCTCCATGTGGTCTGCCTCTAATTCTCTTACCCTGGGGGTTCCGGAACTAAGAACTGCCTGGTAATGATATCAATAGGTTTTTCTCAGTGTGTGTCCACTCCCTCACTTGCGTTTTTCTTCTCATTTCTTATTCCACTGGCACTTGTCTGGTTTTTGTCATTTCTTGTTCCACTGGCACTTTGTTGTTTTTGTCATTTCTTGTTCTGCTGTCACTTATCTGGTTTTTTGTCATTTCTTGTTCCACTGGCACTTACCTGGTTTTTGTCATTTCTTGTTCCACTGGCACTTGTCTGGTTTTTGTCATTTCTTGTTCCACTGACACTTGTCTGGTTTTTGTCATTTCTTGTTCCACTGGCACTTTGTTGTTTTTGTCATTTCTTGTTCTGCTGTCACTTGTCTGGTTTTTGTCATTTCTTGTTCCACTGGCACTTGTCTGGTTTTTGTCATTTCTTGTTCCACTGGCACTTGTCTGGTTTTTGTCATTTCTTGTTCCACTGGCACTTGTCTGGTTTTTGTCATTTCTTGTTCCACTGACACTTTATAATTTTTGTCATTTCTTGTTCGACTGGCAGTTGTCTGGTTTTTGTCATTTCTTGTTCCACTGGCAGTTGTCTGGTTTTTGTCATTTCTTGTTCCACTGGCACTTTGTTGTTTTTGTCATTTCTTGTTCCACTGACACTTTATAATTTTTGTCATTTCTTGTTCCACTGACACTTTATAATTTTTGTAATTTCTTGTTCTGCTGGCACTTGTCTGGTTTTTGTCATTTCTCGTTCCATTGGCACTTGTCTGGTTTTTATCATTTCTTGTTCCACTGGCACTTGTCTGGTTTTTGTCATTTCTTGTTTTGCTGGCACTTGTCTGGTTTTGGCCATTTCTTGTTCCACTGGCACCAATTTATTCCCACATAGGTGACCTTGTCATTCCGTTTAACACCTTTGATTCGATGCAAGCACCCATTAATGAAAATCAGTAACTTTCTGAATTGCCACATTGCCTAGTAAGAATGTTATTTCCTGTCCAAAGATAAATGATTGCATTATCGCTTTTGTTTGGTGTACATTTTTCAAATAAATCCTTATTACCAAGAAATTTTCAGCCTGCTTAAACTCGTTTTATGGACATTCTTTTACCTACAGGCCAAAGTCACTGGTAGCCGATCTTCAAGCGAGATAGATGAGGCTTTTAGGGATGCACATGCTAATGATGAAGGTGCTGTCACAACTCCAGAGACAGCAGAGGATGGTTCCAAAATACAGCTTCCAGAAGAGAAGATTCCTCTGTGAAAGTGAAGCTAAGTCTGGAAAAATTCCATAGAAACTCTGAATGCTCCCTTTGTTTCGTTTCTTTTTTCTGTCATATTGCATTACTATGCTGGGGTTTAAAAATGATGAGTAGTATTGATAATATAAATGAAATTGTGGGACCTGTATCTTTCTTTGTTTTGTTTTTTTGTGTGTATTTTTTCAAATGTTTTTGTGAAATTCAGTTTTTCATTATCTTGTTTATGTTACCTAGTGGTGTCTTACCTCCTTTATTGAATTGGAATGTGAAGTAAATGGTGGTATCTCCTGTATTTTGTTTTTGTCATTTAAGAATACTTTTACATTGTTATATATTTATTGTGAATATTGTTTTATTATTTCTTGGGGGGAAGAATAGTAGCAAAAAAGGAGGAGTGCTAAGTTGCTGTGGTTAGCTATTGGTTCATGTCTTTCATGCACAATTTTCTATATAAAGACCATGTTATTTATGTATATTTTATTGTTCCTTCTTGAGCAGTTATTGGTCATTTTAAGTCAGTGGTCCCAAACTGTGGGGCCCAGCTTCCTGGGACATAGCAGAATGACATCCATTGTGGTGACAGAACTGAAGAAAGACTAGAAACAGCAAACATTTTTATTTTTGTGTACCTGACTTTGAGTTGGGGAAGGAAAAGGCAGCGAGAAGCAACTGGTCACTGCACCTCTCGATGCTGGACCTAGTATGGTGATGTCTCTAACACTCCAGTCCCCTATGGCAGTATCTGCTATGGGACTACCTTTATTTTTTTTATGGGGAGAGTAAATTCAGTAAAATTTGGTAAATTTTGCTTGTCACCGTATAGCGGGATGGACTGTCATTACATACTCGCAACAAAATTTTTGCCGAGCACTATTACGCTATTATAATTAAATCTCTGAAATAAAGTAAGTTAAATAAAGTAGATTAAATAATATAAAGTGAAATATTTGACAAAAGGCGACAAGCCAAAGAAGGTTAGGGAACCCATTGTATCATTGTGAACCCAGTACCAGTTTGTATGCAATGTATTTTTTTTTTTTTCACATGAAGGTTTATTCATTTACTTGGAATAAAATTATAATACGGTAACTAACTTTGGGAACAGTGTAACATATTACAGTGGTTCTCAGTTTTTCACATGAAGGTTTATTCATTTACTTGAAATAAAATTATAATATGGTAACTAACTTTGGGAACAGTGTAACATATTACAGTGGTTCTCAGTTTTTCACATGAAGGTTTATTCATTTATTTGGAATAAAATTATAATATGGTAACTAACTTTGAGAACAGTGTAACATATTACAGTGGTTCTTAATTTTTCACGTGAAGGTTTATTCATTTACTTGGAAAAAAAATTATGATGGGTAACTAACTTTGGGGAGAGTATAACATATTACAGTGGTTCTGTTTTTTTGGGAAAAATTACCTCACCAAAAGTATCACTCATTCTACAGTTCTCTTGCCTTGGATCATTCCCCCATCATAATAAAGGATGCCTAAAATAAAAATTAAAGAATTAAGTAGCAAAACCATCACATAGTCAGACATGTCATATCAGTAGTAAGAACAGTCCTGCTGAGACCCTTGAGGGAAGGCCAACTACTGAAGATATGCATGGAGGCATATCTGGAGTCATCCTTATGTGACCACCAGCTAAGCACAGTGCTGTAGTATACAGATGTGGAAGTAATCCTCTGTCTGCGAGGCTACACACACCCTCATTGACTCCTGAAATCATTCACATACTTCCAGGGATTCCCCTTGTGGTGAAACATGAGAACCCAGCATTGCACACTAAGCTTGGAGGAGTCACTTGAGCCCCAGATGTAACTCTGGCTTTTACCTGGTTGGCTGCATGCAGGAGGATCTCTCTATGAACCCATGATAGGTAGAGGATGCTGAGAAGTGGCTCTAAGTAGGATGCGACATTTCCTTGGGAGAGCCCAGAACCAGAGCACAGTATTTTAGCTCTGCATATTTGGATAAACCCTTGGATGGCAGGGAATGCACAGTTTGCCATGCGCTTCTTCCTTCTATCTTGGAACCAAATGTGATGATCATTTAAATGCAAGCCAAGGAGTCTCCAGCTTGATATTGGCTGTGAAAGAGCAAGGATCTCAGCAGCCCTAATTAAACTTACTTACTTAGTCGTTCTTCTTCTACTGAGACGTATTGAGGTTTGAAAGAGAGAGTGCCATACTATCCTATTGGCTGTCTTCCTCCTGGCCTGGTTCCATTCTAGTGCATGGTCATTCAGAGATTGTCTAATGTTGTCCTGCCAGCGGACTCTGGGTTGTCCTGGAAGTCTGGATCCCTGGCTCTTAGTTTCCCATACTTGTTGTAATAGCCGATCTTCTCCCATTCTGCAAACATGGCCAAACCATCCTCTAGTTAAACAACAACAGCAACCTCCTGAAGCTCCACAAGCCACAGTTTGGGGAACACTGATACAGGAAGCCGTTTAGGTGCAATATTGAGATGCTGTTTGTCTGTAAAATGAGAAGAGTGCAGGAACTGTAAATGTGAGTGGCCAGATAAACTCTGTCGTGTGATGGGATGTTGGTTATACTGTTACGATGTAAAACAAATGTAAAATTTACACACTAACATCACAAAAACAGAGCAACAGAAATTACAAAAATAAGATCGTAATTGATGGAACATATATGATGTGCTGTGAGTAGGGGGGGGGGGGGGGGGGGGGGGGGGGGGGGGGGGGTTGTATAAAGATGCATATGTCTTTATTTATGTGTGGTGTTTTTACTGATAGTTTAATGATTAAAATTACTTTTTTTTAAAAATATTCCTCCAGTTTTGGTAACTGTAAAATTTACATACTAACTTCACACAGACACAGCAACAGAGAAATTACAAAAATAAGATCGTAAATGAGGGAACATAATTATATGACATGCTGTGAGCATGTCACCTTGGGTTTGTTATTTGTAATTTTATTTTGTGAAGAGGGTGTATATATCTTTATTTATGTGTGATATTTTTACTAATAGTTTAATGAGGAAAATTCTTTTTTTTTAAATATTCATTCAGTTTTGATACAAAATGTTTGCAGATTTGAATGGATTATTTTTTTTAATAGAAAGTTTTGGTATAATAAAATTCAGACTTGGTATTTTTGCTGTGTTCCCCACCTCACCTATCTTCTTTTTTTTTTTTTTTTTAAAGCTTAAACAGTTTATGTGGGGATGAAAAAATATTGTAATAGTTTGTGCTGTGCTACTTAATAATTTTCTTTTTAATAAGCAACTCACCTTTTTAATAAGCAACTCACAGTAAACAGTTTCACCAGTTTTTTTAAATATTTTATCATGTTTGTACCCACCAAAATTTTATGGGGTGAGGGACAAGGGGGCACATTTAAGATGTTTATATATTTTTCTTGCTAGAAGATTATATCAAAATTTGATCTGTTTATTTTTGTAACCAGAATAATCAGTATTTATCACTGCTTATGAAGAAGCAGACTTTGTTAGATGAAGAGAACATTATCAAATTCATATTGCCTTTTACAGAAATATTAGAGAATATCCACACAAATCTAATCTATCTGCCTGATGTCACAGTTTTATTTAAGATTACTGCAGGCCCTGGTTTCCTAGTGGCAAAAAACAAAACTTTATAAAAATCAACAGACTACAAGAATACATTAGTGCCTGTAAATGAGATACACAGTATACACAACTGTTCTTAAATAGTAACAGATGTAATGAGTTTTTAATCATTTGTGGGAACTGAAATAATATGGTGCATTTATTTTTTTCAGTGTTTGCATATACCATTCCCTCAGTTGTTTCCAGATGATTTATATAAGTGTTTGCAAAAAGTGCTTTGTTTGAACTAAAATTTATCCAGCGGGTGTAAAGGTCACAGCTTTCTATAGTCATAAGTGTGCTAAGACTTTTTTTTTGGGTTGTGAGTTACCACCTACAGTCTTTCTGTGTCTATTACAAGTCTATTACCTTTTATTCGAACACCCTGAAAGCCGAAATATTCTGAAAATCAAAAGTTTCATTGGGCTAATTTGTAATCACAATTGGCTGATTTCTGACTATTTGGGTGACTTTGGGCTAATTTTTAATCACTATTTGGCAGATATCTATTTTGAGCAACTGTGGGCCATTTTAGAACTCCAGTTTGGGCAACTGTTGCAAATTTTGGTCAGTTTGGGCACTTTTCTAACACAATTTCAGCGACATCTGAAAACCAAAAAGATCTGGTTTCCGAAACAAAACTGTCCCGAGGATTTTGGACTAAAGGTTACAGGCCTGTATAAACAATTTTTCAGTAGCCATTATAGATTCAGCTTGTCTTCTACACGTATTACCCTTCAGCTCCCTGTAGAGTACAGGTCTTCAATAGATGCATGCCATGTCCTGTGTCTTCTTTATCCTCTTCATCTGTGTCTAGTTTTCTTCTCCATGAGTTATTTTGGTCTCTCTCTATTTCTCTTACCCTGGAGATTACAGAACAAAGACTGCCTTGTCATGTAAGAATTGACTTCTGTAGTTATGTGTTACGGATGTTGTTGATTTTAATGACAGGTCGTTTTTTTTTTTTTTTTTCCATTTTTGGACAAATGAAGATATTTCAACACTTCATGGAATATTCTTTGAAGCTTTCTCTCGTTTCTTTTTGTTTGTGTTCCGAAGGATGACAGACCATTCTCTTTATACAGGGTCATTCCCTTCAGGTTCCCCAATGAGCATAGGCCTTTGATTAACTTACAACAAGTCTTCTTATCCCATGCCACCAGCTCACGGTCGTTCTGTGTTTTCTTCATGTCTGTCTCCAGTTCTCTTCTCCATGTGTTCTTTAGTCTACCTCTACCTCTCTTACCATGGGGATTCTAGAATAAGGACTGCCTTTTAATGCTATCAACCAGTTTTCCTTAATGTGTGTCCTATCCATCTCCAGTATCATACCTTGTTCCAGCTCTTGTCTAGTTTTGTTTCATCAGTTCTACATTAGTGAGTTTGTATTTACCACTTCAGTCCTTTCTTTGTACAAGGAATGTGGTTTAATAGACTGTGCCTTAAGGTGAATGAAAACTGTAAATTTTACTAGGTCAAAAGACAAAAGAAATGGCCAGTGTTATGATCACAAGGCCTTCATCAGGGACAAACACATTCACACATTAGAGAAAAGTAAGTGAAAAAAGATCTAAATGCATTCAAAAAATATTATTTTAATGACAAAAATTACAAAGGATGAGCTCTGCTGTCTTTATTGCAAATTCAGGTCAGACGTTTCGTGAGAATATGAAAACATATGGTAAGATACTGTACAAAGGTTTTGAGCATTTGATTGGCAAATGGTTAGAGTGTTGGCCTCTTGTGGCAAAGGTGCCTTATTTGAAACATGATCATGTCCCGCTTCAGTTTACCAAGCTGTAAATGGGTACCTTACTTTGCTATTGCGTTAGAGAAGGAAAAGGCAGTGAGGAAGGGAACTGGACACTCCACCTCATAGAAAAGCTAGACCTATAATGGTGAAATCTTTAACACTACAGTCCCCTAATGCAGTATCTGCACTGGGACTACATTTAGAAAAGCTTTAATGAAATGTTTATAAATTTAACAAGCCCATTCATTGAAAATTCTCTTTTCATGTTAGATAATATATGGATGATAATCATCATAATTGTGATGAAGAAAATGAAATGCACCATATCTCATAAATTTGTTTAGTGTTTCCAGACTTTAAAATTGCCTCATTTTGTATCACTTGCTGAATTCTTCAAGTCAAATTTAACTTTTTAAATATTATTATCATTATGTTAGAATGCTGAGGCTGTTGAGTTAAGAGTGTTATACATCAACTTTAGCAGGGGTAGGTGGACTACGGCATTGGTTTTTGCAGTTGTGGGATTGTAATTCTATGAATGTATAATTTCTCGTTGATTTGATAATTTGAAATGTACTAGTAATGAAGTAAAAGTGATGCTGTTAATGTACATAAAATACATTGGTTGGCTGTCAGCTATCTGTATGGCCCTTTGGGGTCAAGGTTCAAGACAAACTGGTATTGTGTCAGCTTTGCAGATCTACAAGAGAATCATGCAAAAATAAAAAAGGAACCCTTTAAATAAAACATATTCATTAATTTGTTATGGTTATTATACAGGTCTATAAACTTTTATCCGAACACCCGAAAACCAAATTATTCTGAAAATCAGAGTTTCTTTGGGTAACTTTGGGCTACATTTCAATCACAATCTGGACAATTTCTGGCAATTTTGGCCTAATTTGGTTTCTTCTCCAATTGGATTTTGGTGGCATCTGACAACCAAAAAAAAAATCCAGTTTCTGAAACAAACTGTACCCAAGGATTTTGGATGAAATGTTACAGACCTGTAATGTACTTTTTATTTATATGCATATGCTGTGTGAGCACTTCATTGTAACATCAGTAGTTGTATTATCTAGTGCATAATTTGACCCAGATGAAAATCCTTGCTTTCTTTACCCTGATTAAACAAAGATTTTTATTCATTATGTTTCCAGATTCTGCTGCTGGATTTGTTTCTAAACTCTTCACGTCTGCTTTTATAATATGGGGGGGGGGTAACCATAGCTTTAAACAGCGTGATATAGGAATGCGACCTTTTCATTGAAGTGACCTTAAAATTCTGTAAAGTATAATTTAGTTTGAATTTTTTCCACTGCTCCATTGATGGCGTGGCAGGCAGCGGAGTGTCTGGAAATAATCAGACATGTTTTGTCAAGGTCGATCTTTACAGAGGTCCGTGTTGCTGAAGTAGATCCCCACAGCTCCTGGTTTGCCTGCCATTGCTATAGAGATTCAAGTATTCTCATCCAGTTGACAATGTGGTTGCACCACATAAGGAGACAGTTACAGTTGACAAGTTGGTTAACTGTTTGAGAACCTCCATTGTTTTTTGTATGACTCTCAGAGTGTACTTTGACTTTTATTAGCAGAGCATTTCTTCTAACCAGACCAAATCACAATGTCATCATCATCATTTCCCATTTTTGCGCCTTTTGCTGCTGGGAGCCACCACTGCAGCTCCCCTTCCCCCTTCCCCCTTTTCAATTGTAGTTTCTGTAGCCGTATGTTTGACATGATGAGATCGCCATGTATAACCTCGGATGAGTCGCCTGTTGTGATGTGTCTGAGAAGAGCAGTAGAACTGTTCTTTTTTTATCTCCTCCGAGACCTGCAGAAACTACAGGGGGTGATCAGATGATCGTGCAAGGAGGCAATAGTGAATGGATGATCATCACCAACACCTTCAGCTGCCCAAGGAGCATAGGTCTTATACCAAGTCTTTCTGCCTCGTGTCATCAGCTCAAGGTCTTTCTGTGTCTTCATATCTGTCTCCAGTTCTCTTCTCTGTGTCTTCATATCTGTGTCCAGTTCTCTTCTCTGTGTCTTCATATCTGTCTCCAGTTCTCTTCTCTGTGTGTCTTCATATCTGTGTCCAGTTCTCTTCTCTGTGTCTTCATATCTGTGTCCAGTTCTCTTCTCTGTGTCTTCATATCTGTCTCCAGTTCTCTTCTCTGTGTCTTCATATCTGTGTCCAGTTCTCTTCTCTGTGTCTTTTCTTTTTATATCTCCCTCTACTTCTCTTACCCTGGAGATTCCAGAACAAAGACTGCCTGGTAATGCTGTCAACAGGTCTCCTCAATGTGTGTCCTATCTATCAACAGGCTTCCTCAATGTGTGTCCTATCTATCAACATATCTCCTCAACATGTGTCCTATCTATCAACAGGTCTCCTCAACGTGTGTCCTATCTATCAACAGGTCTCCTCAACATGTGTCCTATCTATCAACAGGCCTCCTCAACGTGTGCCCTATCTATCAACAGGCTTCCTCAATGTGTGTCCTATCTATCAACATATCTCCTCAACATGTGTCCTATCTATCAACAGGTCTCCTCAACGTGTGTCCTATCTTTCAACAGGCCTCCTCAACGTGTGCCCTATCTATCAACAGGCCTCCTCAACATGTGTCCTATCTATCAACAGGTCTCCTCAACGTGTGCCCTATCTATCAACAGGCTTCCTCAATGTGTGTCCTATCTATCAACAGGTCTCCTCAATGTGTGTCCTATCTATCAACAAGTTTCTTCAACGTGCGTTCTATCTATCATCAGGCCTCCTCAACTTGTATCCTATCTATCAACAGGTTTCTTCAACGTGTGTCCTATCTATCAATAGGCTTCTTCAACGTGTGTCCTATCTTTCAACTGGTCTCCTCAACATGTGTCCTATCTATCAACAGGCCTCCTCAACGTGTGTCCTATCTATCAACAGGCCGTCTCAACATGTGTCCTATCTATCAACAGGTCTCCTAAATGTGTGTCCTAATGTGATCTACTAACTCAAGAGCAGTGGCAAGTACCCAATTTCACGGCTGGGTAGACTGAAGCGTGACTTTACCTGGTTTTGAACCTGGTCACTTTCCCTTGGCAAGTAGGTGCTTCCTGCCACTTGGACATAGGAATTTAAAATTATGGAACTAAGTAAAATATATATTTCTTTAAATTAATCTTTATCATAGATTAAACATTCCATTGACTGTTGTTTTTTTTTTTTTAATAAACATTATTATTTATTCATGTAATTTCTATTGCTCCATGGCACTCTAGATTTGTGCTTTAATTAATGTTCTGCAGTGACTGTAAAATGTCTTCAGCAACAAGCGTTTTTTGTTTAATTGATTTTTTTTTTTTCCTTGTTTGGTGGAGACTAATTTATAAATGTTGGTCCACAAAGTTATTTTTTATTATTGCTTTTGAAAAATGGTTACACATTTTTGCTCATGACAGATTTGCTTGCTGGTAATTATTATATATGTATCTGTTTTTATTCGCAGCTTTGCAATTTTCATTTAACCGTTTTGTTTGTGGGAACAGTTGATTGGAGTTCATGTCCATGTTTTCTGTAAAACCTCTAATGAATGGATTGATAGGCGGGATTGGGTGTTCTGATAATGCTGATGGTGTGGATAGATCAGAATTGTGTATATATAGCCTAAAAAGTCACCAAAATAGTAATACATTATGAGGAGAGCAATACACTATTACCTCCATGTGAATATCAGTCTGACACTTTGCTAATTAACAGCCAAGACCACTAATTTTGACATGTTCACGTTGCGGACCAACATTTTCGTCTGTTATTTCCGACATCCGTACATAAGAGATTCAAGAGGTTTTACAATACCTGTTTGCATATATACTTTTTTGTGTAGTTTATCCATAACTGATTTTAGTATATACTAAACTGAGACAAAGTGCTCAACATTGAATTTGTTAGAAGTATCAGATTTCACATTTTTGGAATGTTAGAATATTATTTTTACAAGAGTGTTTCATCATCATCATCAGTTGCCATCTCCACAACGGAGGTTGGCTGTAATGGATCTCCAACGTCTTCTGTCTCTTGTCTTGGTGGTACACTCTGATAGACTCTTTCCCGTCCATCTCTTGATGTTATCTTCCCACTTATAGCGCTGTCTTCCCCTTGCACGTTTACCTTCAACTCTCCCTTCTGTTATGGTCTTCTGCAAGGTGTTATGCCTTTTTATGTGGCCAAAGTATTTTAGCTGCCGAACTTTGACCTCTCTCATTAGTTCTCTTTTCATACCTAGATTTTCTAGGACCTCCTTATTTGTTTTCATCTCTTTCCATGAGATACGCCCCATTCTTCTATATATCCACATTTCAAGAGCCTCAATTCTTTCTTCCAAATGCTTATTCATCGTCCATGTTTCTGCACCATACAGAAATGCAGAATATATATAACACTTTATGATTCTCAGTTTTAATTTATGAGATAACTGTTTGGATGTCAGTATATGTTTCATGTTGTTGAATGTAGCTTTGGCCTTTCCTATTCTCTTCTTGATTTCTGTTTCACATCTGCCATCTTCTGTTATTATATGACCAAGATATACGTAGCTCTTGACTTGTTCCAGCATTTTCCCATTTACGCTTATCTTTAATGTGGGTTTATCATCTGTTTTGCTAATTATCATAGTTTTAGTTTTCTCAATATTAATGTCGAGTCCATATTCATGACTTATACTGTTCACTTGCTTCACTAGTTCTTGTAACTCCTGTTCGCTTTCAGCTAACAACACGGTATCATCTGCATATCTAAGGTTGTTTATTGATCTTCCACTGATGTTCAGTCCTGGTATTTCCTGTATCTGTTTGAAAATTTTTTCGGTGTATAAATTAAATAGGCAGGGGGACAGCACACAACCTTGTCTGACACCTCTTTTTATGTCTATGTATGGTGAATAATTCCTTCCCGATCTTACTGTGGCAGTTTGCTCCCAATAAAGGTTACTGAGTATTCTTATATCTTTTCCATCAATACCTATGTCTTTGAGGCATTCAATTATTTTCTCATGATGGATTCTGTCAAAAGCCTTCTTATAGTCAATGAAGCACATATACATACTTTTTTGGACCTCTGTATATTTTTTCTGCTAATCTTCTTAGGCAAAATATTGCCTCACTGATGTCTTCATGTCGTGTGGTAAATATCCTGTATTGTATATATCATTGCATATTTCTGTGATTGTATCTATACCAAAGCTCTCCAGAGCTTCTATCATTTCAATGTTTATGTTATCCATGCCTGCTGATCTTCCTTCAGAGATTGTCTAATGTTGTCCTCCCAGTAAACTCTGGGTTGTCCTGGAGGTCTAGATCCATGGCTCTTGGTTTTCCATATTTGACATGATAGCCAATCTTCTCCCATTCTACAGACATGGCCAAACCATAGAAGTTGGGACTGTTCTACTTGGGTTTGCAGAGGCTGGGTTTTGAGGCCTTGCCATGTGGTCTGGTTCTGGACCATGTCTCTTCTTGTTACTTCAACCACCTTCCTCAGATACCTCATTTCTGAGGTTTGGAGCTGGCTTTTGTGGGTTATTGTCATTGTTCATGATATTAGTGATGCAGCACCACAAAAGTTGGTGTATGTGTATTTGTCTACTTTCAAGAAAGTTGTTAAAAAATATTTGTTTTGAAAATATTTATTTTGAAATTGTGTTTCTTGAAATGAATTCATGTTTCTCAAAAATTGTAAAGTTTAGGTACTAGGTGTCAGAAGTGAATGTAAAAGTGTTTAAATGGGTACTGTAAATTAGTAGACATCCGATAGGATAGTATGGCGCTCGCTAATTCAAATCTCTACACCTCACAGTAGAAGAGGGATGACTAAGTAAGTACCATAAATTAGTAGACATCTGATAGGATAGTATGGCACTCCAAATCTCTACACCTGACAGTAGAAGGGGGATGACTAAGTAAGTACCATAAATTAGTAGACATCTGATAGGATAGTATGGCACTCCAAATCTCTACACCTGACAGTAGAAGGGGGATGACTAAGTAAGTACCATAAATTAGTAGACATCTGATAGGATAGTATGGCACTCCAAATCTCTACACCTGACAGTAGAAGGGGGATGACTAAGTAAGTACCATAAATTAGTAGACATCTGATAGGATAGTATGGCACTCCAAATCTCTACACCTGACAGTAGAAGGGGGATGACTAAGTAAGTACCATAAATTAGTAGACATCTGATAGGATAGTATGGGGCTCCAAATCTCTACACCTCGCAGTAGAAGGGGGATGACTAAGTAAGTAACCATAAATTAGTAGACATCTGATAGGATAGTATGGCACTCCAAATCTCTACACCTGACAGTAGAAGGGGGATGACTAAGTAAGTACCATAAATTAGTAGACATCTGATAGGATAGTATGGCGCTCCAAATCTCTACACCTGACAGTAGAAGGGGGATGACTAAGTAAGTACCATAAATTAGTAGACATCTGATAGGATAGTATGGCGCTCCAAATCTCTACACCTGACAGTAGAAGGGGGATGACTAAGTAAGTACCATAAATTAGTAGACATCTGATAGGATAGTATGGCACTCCAAATCTCTACACCTGACAGTAGAAGGGGGATGACTAAGTAAGTACCATAAATTAGTAGACATCTGATAGGATAGTATGGCGCTCCAAATCTCTACACCTGACAGTAGAAGGGGGATGACTAAGTAAGTACCATAAATTAGTAGACATCTGATAGGGTAGTATGGCGCTCCAAATCTCTACACCTGACAGTAGAAGGGGGATGACTAAGTAAGTACCATAAATTAGTAGACATCTGATAGGATAGTATGGCACTCCAAATCTCTACACCTGACAGTAGAAGGGGGATGACTAAGTAAGTACCATAAATTAGTAGACATCTGATAGGATAGTATGGCACTCCAAATCTCTACACCTGACAGTAGAAGGGGGATGACTAAGTAAGTACCATAAATTAGTAGACATCTGATAGGATAGTATGGCACTCCAAATCTCTACACCTGACAGTAGAAGGGGGGATGACTAAGTAAGTACCATAAGTTAAATTAGTAGACATCTGATAGGATAGTATGGCACTCCAAATCTCTCTACATATGTTTTTGTCATCACCTCAACCCATAACCCGTCATGGGCCTAGTAGGGGTGTCAAAACGGGAGTAATCATGGTGGAAGCATCAGCTTATTTTTAAATTATTTCTTTACTCCTATCATCACCTCAACCCATAACCCGTCATGGGTCGTAGGGGTGCCATGGTGGAAGCATCAGCAGACATGGTCCTCCACTGCTCTATTCTCAGCAATGCGTACAAGTGTGGAAAAACCGTGTCCTGCCCATTCTTTGATGTTATCAGCCCAGGGTTTTCTTTGCCTTCCTCTTCTCCGTTTACCTTCGACTGTTCCCTGGAGGATCATTTTCGAAAGGGAGTCATGACGAGTTACATGCCCAAACCAGGCAAGCTTTCGACGTTTCACTATTGACAAAAGTGGTTCTTGGTGGCCTGCATAGGTTCTCTCTAACATAGACATTTGTTTTGTGCTCTTTATAGCAAATGCGCAAAATTCTTCTATAACATTTATGCTCGAAAGCCTGAATCCTTCGCTCCGTATCTGCAGTGAGTGTCCAGCCCTCACACCCATACAAGAGAATAGATAATACAAGTGATTTGTATAATTTGATCTTCACAGGAAAACTGATGTTACTTTTCCAGATCATATTCAGCCTTGTCATGGCAGCTGAGGCCATCTCAAGTCTTGTCTTGATTTCTTTACTTGATCTTCCATCACTACATATAGTGGACCCGAGATATTTAAAGGTGTTAACTTCTTGGTAAATAACTTTACTCCTATACATCTAATTAAAATGAAACTAATGTCAAAATAAGGACAGTTAACTGCAATGTTTATAACAATTAACTGCAGTGTTTATAACAAGAGAGAGATCTGGTTTGTTTAACACTTGATTTCATGGCAGGCAGCAGTTTCTGCTGATTCTTGTCATGTCAGTTTATTTGCTATCTTAGATTTTATTTTATTTCTGTCAAACAAATATACAAAAATAAAACTTGTCAAATGGCTACTATTGCTACTTGTTTTGACATATGTATATCCGATACAACATAAATGAGGATATAAACAATTTAAAAAATAGGAAGTGGCTTTTCTATCAGCGTTTAGATTTTCTCATAAATTAACATTCCAAAAACAGCCGCTAAAACATTTAGCTAAAACTATATCATTTTGATTAAAAACAATTTTCTCAACTGCAAAAACACAGACGCTTCGTACAGTAACACAAAGACCGAAGCTTACTGCAAATTGACTGTCAGGACAGTACAAAAAAAATTCAACAGTATTTTTTTAGAAAGAAGGTACAAATGACAGTGCACAGGGGTGGTCCATTTATCTTTTTGAACTTTGGACCAAATTACATAACAACAGCTTGTGCCTAGAAGTATGAGGTTTTTGTACAGCTGGGCATCACAACATTCAAAGTACTTCTGTGATTTGCCTTATTCTTGAGTACTTTCTTGCATTTATTTAAAGTTATTCTCAAGTACCTTGTATCCTAAAATCGATATCCTCAAGTAGAATTATCATGATATTGTACCACAGTTGTTAGTCAAATATTATTGCTTACATGTACTTTATAATTCATTGATTAATATCCACAGTTACTATATAATCAATTGATTAATTTCCTCATTTATTTTACAATCCATTGATTAATTTCCTCAAGTACTGTGTAATCCATTAATCAGCATTTTCATGTACTTTATAATCATTTGATGAAAACCGTTAAATTCACTTACCCCCATGAATCTTTTAACAATTTACAAGATTTGTATTCTTAAGGCGGGGGTCTTTTATCGCCTGCACATTGAAGTGTTCATGTATCTGTTATGATATTGCCTCAGCTGGTGTGGGCTGGTAGCTTTTTAATGGTTTTTGTTTTGGTCCTTGTTTTTCTTTATTATTGTTATTAATCTGATACTGTTTTGGTTATTGTTTCCTTATTTCAGACATCTTGAGTTGTAGTCAGCACATAGCATACAGCTAATAAATATCCCTGCTGCATTCTTGACGGTTTGGTTGTCTTATTTGATGGTCTGAATTTTTCACTGCTTTTTTCCATTTTTGATTTTTTTCTGAACAGTGTTTGTCTGATATCCTTTCAGCCTTTATCTCAGTCTCTCCGTGCATGTACAACTCTGTAATGCATCTTTGTGTTTTATTATGTTTTTTAATAGTAATTTACTGTCCTGATCATGCAGAGGGACGTCACAATGAGAGAGCTGACAGACTAGCCTTGAGAGCACCCACTGTGAGGACATTTGATATGGATAAGGTGGAGAGGCTAAAGATATTTAGCGATAGCCTGTTAGAGAACGACAATGCCATCAGTGAATCAACAAGGCTAAGATTTCTGGAATTTGGCATCAAATGTCCAAGAATGGACAAATGAGAGGATGCATTAGGTCTACCTCGCTACAGGGACAATTAGAATTCATACCCTTCCACATTTGCTGGGGAAGACTGAGCACCTATGGGTTTGCCCAGAGTGCAATAATGTCAATTTTGATCAACAAAAAACAACTATGTTTTTGGAGCATTCCCCTTTGCTCATTAGCTCTTCATTTTCATTCTTGCTATGTTCTTCTTTCTTCTTTGATCCTTAGTTGCCGACCGTCAAAGCAGTCAGTGGCCATTACGCCTAGTGGCGTCTTGTAGGGCAACAACAAATTGATTCCACTTTGCTCGGTCGGCGGCCATCCTTCGTACAGGGCCCGAACTCTGGTTCATTCTTTGCATCTCAGCCTCCACAGTCCTCCGCCAAGTTGTCTTAATGTAATATTCATGTACTCTCATTATTTCTGTGCCAAGCCCAGTGTCGTTGCTGGGTTCTCTGAGACAAAGAAGGAATATGACCACTGCTCCCTCAGTCGTGTTGTTAGAGACAACTAAGATGAGGTTGTGTATGGTTCTGCCAATCTCATTATGCATAGCCAATTGCTACCACATGATTACTTTAGGCCAGGCTTCTTACAAGGGGTCCAGCTGCAATGATGGAGCTGTGCTCTGTAAGGAGTGAAGAGGGAAATAATGATGATGAATTAAATCTCGGGATGCTGTCTTTTACTGCTTCTACTCCTTTACTTTCACTACCTAGAGCATGCACATTGTCTTCATACAAACAAACACAAACAAACACAAACAAACAAAGATGGATGAACAGAGCTGTACAAGCCATTAGGAGGAGGATGATGTGCCCTTATGCAAGCCATACAAAATGCTTAAAAGTTTGACAATAGATTTTGATGAGCACTAGTAAGATAAAGTAAGTGAAAGACTAAAGACGTCACACATAAGAAATGTTGAGAAGTTCTTCAAATACCATGCCTAGTGGCATTGGAGATCATGTCTCTCTACAACTTCTTGTCTCCAGTACAATTTATAAATTCTGTTGTTGACTTCTTTCCGTGCCATGATGCTAAACTGTCATGTATTTGCTGTCTATGTCTTTCCCTATCTCTTTTTCCTTCAATCATACATAAATGATTGCTTGCATATAATAGAAGGATTGAAATGGTACAAGAAGTTCACCAATGTCGGGCTGATGACAAGAACTAGACAAAGTGTCAGTGGAGCAAGAGATGACAAGAACTAGACAAGTGTCAGTGGAGCAAGAGATGACAAGAACTAGACAAGTGTCAGTGGAACAAGAGATGACAAGAACCAGACAAGTGCCAGTGGAACAAGAGATGTCAAGAACTAGACAAGTGTCAGTGGAGCAAAAGATGACAAGAACTAGACAAGTGTCAGTGGAGCAAGAGATGACAAGAACTAGACAAGTGTCAGTGGAGCAAGAGATGACAAGAACTGGACAAGTGTCAGTGGAACAAGAAATGACCAGAACTAGACAAGTGTCAGTGGAACAAGAGATGACAAGAACTAGACAAGTGTCAGTGGAGCAAGAGATGACCAGAACTAGACAAGTGTCCGTGGAACAAGAGATGACAAGAACTAGACAAGTGTCAGTGGAACAAGAGATGACAAGAACTAGACAAGTGTCAGTGGAGCAAGAGATGACAAGAACTAGACAAGTGTCAGTGGAACAAGAGATGACAAGAACCAGACAAGTGTCAGTGGAACAAGAGATGACAAGAACTAGACAAGTGTCAGTGGAGCAAGAGATGACAAGAACTAGACAAGTGTCAGTGGAGCAAGAGATGAGAAGAAGATATCGGCGATGGATAGCACAGCCATTGGAACCTGTTGATAGCATTATTAGACAGTTCTTCTTTTGGAATCCCTAGGGTAAGAGAAGCAGAGATAGACTGAAAAACACATAGGATAGAGTACTGGAGACGCAATGAAAGTGATGAGGAAGACATGGAATGACCTTGAGGGGATGGCACAGGACAGGAGGTTGTAGCATGCATATGTTGAAAGGCCTATGCTCCATGGGGAGCTGAAGGGTAAAGAAGATAATTTGTGAAAAGGTCATTTATAGTAATTAGCTGCATGGATCCAACAAGAAACTAATAACTTAATTTTACAGCATTCTTATATAAGTGAACAATTACTTGCATGGATCCAACAAGAAACTAATAACTTAATTTTAGAGCATTCTTATCTAAGTGAACAATTACTTGCATGGATCCAGCAAGAAACTAATAACTCAAGTTTATAGCATTCTTATATAAGTGAACAATTACTTGAACGGATCCAACAAGAAACTAATACCTTAATTTTACAGCATTCTTATATAAGCAAACAATTACTTGCATGGATCCAACAAGAAACTAATAACTTAATTTTACAGCATTCTTATCTAAGTGAACAATTACTTGCATGGATCCAGCAAGAAACTAATAACTCAAGTTTATAGCATTCTTATATAAGTGAACAATTACTTGCATGGATCCAACAAGAAATTAATAACTTAAGTTTACAGTATTCTTATGTAAGCAAACAATTACTTGCATGGATCAAACAAGAAACTAATAACTTAATTTTACAGCATTCTTATCTAAGTGAACAATTACTTGCATGGATCCAGCAAGAAACTAATAACTCAAGTTTATAGCATTCTTGTATAAGTGAACAATTACTTGCACGGATCCAACAAGAAATTAATAACTTAAGTTTACAGTATTCTTATGTAAGCAAACAATTACTTGCATGGATCAAACAAGAAACTCCTATATTCCCTTTTCACTGGCTATTAAGTCTCCTTCTACCTGTATTACTCCAGGGATTCCTGAACAAAGACTGCTTTGTAATGCTATCAACATGTTTCTTTAGTGCAACATTCTGTAAATATCATTTTGTCTGAACTGTCCACCCATTAACATTGCATACATGCTGCAGTTACTCCTAATACGGTACCCTGAAAATAGACATAATTTTATTATGGTAGATCTTTAGTGAGTTCTGTGTTTCTCAAGTAGATACCTATAGCTCCTGGGTTCCTAGCCGCTGAATTAATGGATCTGCTAATTCTTCTTCTTCTTGGATCCTTAGCTCCTGATTGACAAAGCAGTCAGTGGCCATCACGCCTAGTGGCATCTTGTAGGGCAGCAACAAACTGTCCCTATTTTTATCGGCCTGTGGCCATCCTTCGTGCCGTGCCCTAACTCTGGTTCATACTTTATATCTCAGCTTCCACTGTTCACCGCTAAGTGTCTTTGGTCTGCCTCTCTTTCATCGTCCTTCTGGGGTCCATAGCACAGCAGTTATTGTGATGGTGTCAGGGTTACTTTTAAGGACATGTGTCACGGCGTATTTCTAGGCCGTATTTCTGTTATTAGACGGTCCAAAACTGTCCTGATAGTCATGTGATCAGCAGAGTCATGTGATCAGCGGAAGTAACGGAATGCTCAAGTCGGGCGCGAACTTAGTCAGTGGAGATTTGACTGCCATCCATGGCGGACGCAGTTGTCTGGTATGCTAGCTTCGGCTGTCTGTGATATCTAAGAGTGACGTGGTTCCCGCCATTTGAGCCCTATTCCTAACGTTAGCTATTAAGGATTTCAGGGAAATGGTTATTTACTTAGCGTTGAGTTTGGTACATGCTAAGTTACTGTCGTGCATTTTCATAGTCAGTATTACTATGTATGTTTTTCCCGCGTGATGGCGCGATGTTCATTTTAGGATTGTGGTAGCCAGTTTACCCGTTCTGTACATTGATATTAGTGCATGCATTCCCTGTTGTGGCACGTATATAATCGCAATGTTGTATTTTCATCAGGCCATGTGTGGTCATGTGTTTAATTGAATAAACGGGAAATAAGCTGTTCATGCGCGTTAGTCATATGTCACCAACTGTTGTTGTGTCATGCCTCTGGCAATACGAGCCTATGTGTAGTTCTTGATATAAGTTATTTAGGACAACAGTGGTATAGCCTTAGTGGTGAAGGGGAAGGTAGCTAGCACCTTATTTCTCCCTCCACCCTAGCTAGTATATAAAGGCTTGTGTGATAACATGGCTAACCCAGTTCCAGCGTCTGCCTTCAATGATGGTGTGCATGCCTTTTTGACTGCATCGTGTAAGCAGTTCCTGGTTGGAGATGGTATTCGGCCAAAAAATTCGAAGAATTTGTGGAATGAAGATAATTTGGACATTTCCTTTTCTGTTACTCTCCAGCACTCCACGCCACACAAAAGTACAGAAAGTACGCAACTCTCGTACAATCTTAATTTGGTGTTTGTGCTGTACTGAGAAGATTTACAAATGCTGTTTAGATTTACAAAGGATCTGCCGTTTGGAGTCCCGAAAACGAGTCCAATGATGATGGTGATGACGGCGACAATGATGATGATGAAGACGACAATGATGATGACTATGATCTGTTACGGTAAACGTATTCTTCAGGCTACAATATAAATGCGTGAAGTCTGCCAGCCAGGACTTGCTTGTGACAACAGCTTCAAACTACTTCGGTGTGTCGTTTTAACATGAACTAAGATTAGAGATCAATTGCAGTCGACGTTCGATGTGGATATGGCAGCTGATGATGAATTATCAAGGATGCATGGCCAGTGTCCTAATGTATGGTGACAGACATACAGAGTTATATGATACTGTGTTTTGTGTGGTGGTTCGCGTGAAGAAGCAGCCACATATCAGCTCAAATGAATCCATGTAATACAACCGTCCCTGTGTGTAATGTTGGAACGTGTTTTTGTATGTTTTTAAAGATACGAATATGTTTCTATTACCGTGTAGTCTTAGTAGTGTTAATTGTAGTAATAGCAGTAGCATAAGAGATAGTAAGGGTAATTGTAATTGTAGTATTTGCGGTGGTAGAGACTGGAAAGGTGGTGTTAGATATAGGAGTAGCGGTGGTAGTAGTAGTGCTAGTGATAGCGGTGGTAGTTGCAGTAGTAGAAGTAGTAATATTGCTTGTAATGATGATAATAGTTCTAGTAGTAGCAGTAGTAGTAGTGATTGTAATTTTGGTAGTAGCTAGTAGCAGTAGAGATTGTAGTGGTGGTAGTAGTTGTAGTAGGTGGTGGTAGTTGCAGTAGTAGAAGTAGTAGCATTGCTTGTAATTATGGTGATAGTTCTAGTAGCAGTAGTAGTGGTGGTAGTATCTGTGGTAGTAGCTAGTAGTAGTAGAGATTGCAGTGGTGGTAGTTGTAGCAGTAGTAGTACTAGTAATGGTGGTCGTACTTGTAATAATAACGGAAGAAGCAGTAGTAATAGTAGATGTAGCAGTAATTGCAGCAGTTGTGTTAGTAGATGTGGTAGTTGTTATAGCAGTAGCAGGGTGTTAGTAATGTGGTGGTAGTTGTAGCAGGAGTGGTGATAGCTGTAGCAATAGTGTTAGTAGGGATGGTAGTAGTTGTAGCAGTTGTCTTGGTAGAGATGGTAGTAGTCGTAGCAGTAGCAAGAGTGCTAGTAATGTGGTAGTAGTTGTAGTGGTAGCGATAGTAAAAGTAGTGGTAATTGTAACAGCATCAGTAATAACAACATGGAAAGCAGCTGTTATTCTGGTAGTCGTCATCAGGAGCGAACTTAGTGATTGAGGCCTCGGGACAAAGGGTTCTTTACCCCTGATTATCGATTCCAGATTATGAGGTTAGATGAGCATGAACACCACTACTACCGTGGGACCCCAGGCAGTGCCAGAAATGCCCAACGCTCAATCCGCTCTTGGTTGTCATAGTAACAATATTAACCAGTAACCTTGAACTTTGTGCTAAATATTTAAATAACGCAATATGTCATTCATGAATTTATTTTATCTGTGTACATTTACGAGGGAAGGTCAAAAAGTAATGCCTCCTATTTTTTATGTATTTAAATACTGCATCGGTGTGCAATTTGTAAATTTAGCAGGATTCCTCAAACACTCTTCTGCACTGTATAGCATTACCAACCTGTTTCAGTAACAGGTGGCACAACTGTAACAGTTTAAAAATGGCTGCCAAAGACCTTCGGTTAAAACAACGTTATGTCATAGAATTCCTCAACGCTGAAGGCAAGACCCCCAATTCGCATCCACGAATGTTTGAAGAATGTTTATGGAGATTCAACAGTGGATGTTAGCACTGTCCGACGTTGGGTACATCGTTGTGATGAAGCCGAAGTAGGTCAATCCTCAATGGCTGACGCAAAGCGGACTGGCCGTCCATCTACCGCAGTGACTCCACACAACATTAATCGAGTTGATGGCATCATTCGTGGTGACCGTCGGGTAACACTGGATGAACTTTCTTCCATGTTGTCCATTAGTAAAGGCAGTGTCCAGAACATCATTAAAGACCTGGGTTATTCAAAAGTTTGTGCACGGTGGGTACCCAGAATGTTGACAGACAGACATAAAGAAACAAGGAAAACCGCCACACACCGCTAAACGCACCATTGATGCGATTGCAGAATTTGGCTGGACATTATTACCACATCCCCCTTACAGTCCCGATCTTGCACCTTCTGACTTCCATCTGTTTGGACCACTGAAAGAAGAGCTTCGCGGACATCACTTTGAGGACACTGAGATCCTTAAACGCGCCGTACGCCAGTGGTGTAGGAAAAAGGACACAAATTTTTACCGTGCGGGGATACATGCCCTTGTGAGAAGATGGACAAAAACTGTAACAAATAGCGGAGACTACATTGAGAAATACATTTTTGAAGTTCAGACTTGGGGCTACATTTCAATGTGAATTTTATCTGTTTTCTTGCCTATTGAATAAAATTAAAAATTACGAGGCATTACTTTTTGACCGTCCCTCGTATATAATATATGTTTTAAAAACAATAACACAAGAAATGACACTAACAATGGTAAACATAAATTATGAACGGAATGGGGTAAACGAATATAGGCAGTGTAAGTGTTACTCTAGAACAAAGGACAAAAAATAACCTACGTTGCAACCATATGGTCTACGTCAGGGACAAACCAACAAAAACAGAGGTAAAGGTTTTCTTTAGACATATGCATTATAGTGACCTCCCCTTATAATGAAAGACAACCTTTACTTATTCGAACAAAACAAAAGTTACAAGGGCAGGTCACTATAATGCACATGTCTAAAGAGAAACTTTACCCAGAAACAGAGACAAGGAAGTGAGAGCTACGCTAAATATTTTTTCTTTTAAATACATGAAAATAATATGAACAGTAAATGGAAAACGTAGTTGCTGGTGAAAAGGTAGTCCCGTAGCAGATACTTCCGTAGGGGAGTGAAGTGTTAGAGATCTCAGATTTATATGCTGACTATTTCCCTTCCCCACTGTCTTTGCCTTCCCTAACTATAGACTTCCCTATAATGTGCCTTATTTACGAGGTGAGGTGACCTTTTCCCTTCCTCGCTGCCTTTGCTTTCACTAACTATAGGGGGAGGTGTAGGTATCCATTTACAGCTAGGTAGACTGGAGCATGACGCTATCAGGTTTCGATCCCAGAACCCGAAAAATTTGCCACGAGAGGCAAGCGTTCTAACTACTCTGCCAACCGAACGCTCTAGTCGCTGATAGATTACGATATTGCCGCCGTTGTCACGCTGGCAAGTCCAAAAATCCGGATTCCAGAAATAATATCCACCCGAGAATCCGGACTTTTTGAAAACTCAAACTTTGTTAACATTTCCGGGCTTTTGTGTGTGAGAGCGCATGCGCACGCGTGATCGCTATATAAAAATGTGGTGCAGAATGCGACAAAATTGAAATAGAAAAGATATCTTCGGCTACTACAGAAAAGTGCAAAGAAACAGTTATTAAATGCGTGGATCCATAGCTTTAGTCTTCAAGACGTCATGCATGTGCACATGGTGAACAATAATTTTATCACACAGAAATTACAAAGTCGTAAACAAGATGATATACGAGAGTATTTAAAGGAAACAATAGAAGCGTCTGCCGATCAAACTAGTGTTCCATTCACAAGCAGTGCAGCAGACGTAGTAGAAGATATAAACGTTTCATCCACAAGCAGTGCAGCTGAAGCAACATGAGTCGTGGAAATGAACGAATAAGTATACTCATTTTGATAAATGAAGCATTCTGTATTTGTTAATGAATAAACCAACAAAGTTTGCATGTTCATATCTTATTTATTCTTCGTTAAATTTGAATTTTAAAAGTACTGCCCGAGAATCCGGAAAATCTGGACCGACCAAATCCTCGAGCAGCCCAGATTTTCGGACTTTTACTGTACCGCCAATGCCGTTATCTGTTAAAAGTACATTAATATAGGCCTATTAATAAAAACAGAAACAGTGCTAATGAAAGTAAGGAACAGAGGCAAATAATAATATATAGCAGTCATTAAAGAATGATTCTAATTAACAACAGACGAACGCTGAAAGTTACGCTTATAAGATTAAACTTCTTTGAAGATATTTGCAACATTTTCAAAGTGTACACGTGAGCTAACAACTTTCATTCTTGCGGTGTTTCCCAAAAGTGTTACGCACCTACCGGTACCCCTGAGGGTGATATGTAAGGGGTAAACGGCAGAATATTTTTTTATTTTATTTTACTTATCCTACTATTTTTAGAATCCAACACATGGCAATATGCCTTTCGTGTGAGAATATTTTTGTTATTTTACTTTTGTTATTTTTATTAATTTAAATAAATAGTATTTCTTTATATAGTACATATTGCAAACTATATATATATATATGTGTGTGTGTGATAGGGTGGGCGAGATGATGATGATGCTATTGTGATATGTGATCACTCTCTTGCACACTCGCAACCGACCCGATCAACAATAAAACTCTTGATTCTAAGACAGGGGCTGTATTTATTTCTACAACCCAGTCAGTGACAAAGAGCACACTGAAGCAAACATTAAACAAATAAACCAACAAACAAAACACCCAGCCAGTGCTCAGTTGCTAATCCTGAAACGCAAACAAAGCACGGGTTAGTTAAAATCATGATAGTTAAATAATCAGAAACACCATGCTCTCACCTGTCAAACTGTCCTTCCACACTGCGTGAAACATTCAACTATCATTCACACACACATGCATGCCGTCTAGCGTTACTAGTATGGTGTTGTGCATGAGGCTGGCAATCTCACCGTGTAACACAGATTGCTACCGAAACCACTACTGCGCGAGCATATGAATACTTTGTGAGGGCTTCATGTGGATGCCAGCCACATTGGTGGCCCCATGCTCCATAAGGAGCGAGAAGAGAAATATATATCTCCAAGTGAGCCCACGTGCTCTCACAAACCATTCTACACATCACAATAATTAAATCATAACAAAATGGACATAGAATAATATTCAACTATATGTACAACGAATACTCTCAATAATGAGAATAAACCACCACCTCGCAACTGATCCATCTCAATATTCGTTCCTGCATTCTGAACATGTCGTAAGTGACGACTGGTGCACCTGGCAACAAGCGTGTCGTATATGACCCCTGATGAGATTGAGAACTCATCATATAAAACACATTGTTACAGAAACAACCACTGCAATAGCATAAAAATGCTTCTCGTGGGCTTGCGATGGACACCAGTTGCATTGGTGTTTCCATGCTCCGCAAGGAGCAAACAGAGAAACACCTGTCTCAACGTGCTTTACACACAATGGAATGGTATTGCGCTCACCAGAAATCTAAATACCGAAAGCTAGATTCATCTTCTCAAAGGGAACTTTAGCACTACAAAACTGTGTACACAACAGATGTGATTAAACTAATCTCAAAGTAACCCATGAAATATATGCAGTAGAATTATCAATTATCGTGAAATACACTTAATTACTCTTACATTAAAGAATAAAATAAAATTACTCTTGCAACTAGAACTAAATTCATCACATAAAGGAGACTTAACACGACAACTATCTCTTCTATTACTGAATAAAATTACCTTAACCTGTTTTCGCCCACGTGTCAATTCACAGAGTCTAAAATAGCGTAACATTATAGACTTACAACACGTGATAACTAAGTGTTAATGCAGACTCCTTGGCGCCTTCTTTATTCACAGTCATCAACACGTGGCCCCCCCGGCTGCCATCTTCCCAACTAGTTAATACTATCTAAATTACAGTCCCAGATAACATCTCTGTCCAGTTCCATGTACAAAATAGTTTCCTACTATATTTGCCCGTCTGGTGAATGAAATAATTGATACTAAGCTCTTACAGCCGCAATCTGGACTTAACACTAGTGAAATCTATCCACGCATGATTTTCACTCATCTATCATTTCAAGACTAAATTATAATGTCCTTCAAGAAATCTCCTTTAGAAATACAGCTATCTATTTCCTTAAACATTAGAACAGACTCACGCTGAATATAATTTCAGAATTACAGAACACTAATGCTAATTTGCTTTGAAATCAAACTCCCGTGTTCAAGGCATCTATTTTGTAGATCGACTCGTTTCTTTCTCTGGGTGACTGGCGAACTAAGAGGCCTCTGCTGGCTCGCTATCTCTTTATATAGGCCCTTGGGCTAATCGCTCAACTTAGTCCGCTGCGCGTATTGATTGTGCCACTTAAATAACACACGCGATTATCGCTCTAGAAATAGCGAAAACACAAATGTACACCACAACTATCAAATATAACACACCACTATTTTTAGGCTTTATTGTGGCCTAGTAATAAATCTTCTTCTTGAAGATAATGTGGTAAAAAGGCACTAAACCACGGAGACCATGATAGTGACAATATGGCGCTGTCATATATATATATATATTCACAACAGGCTGATCACCCGTTTGCCAGTCACTTCGATTACGGAAACAACGGCACATGGGTTGATTTGCCATTGCCCTAAAGACGCCACTAGGCGTGATGGGGAACAGTGGCAAAGAAAACCTATCTGCTGTTGCCCTAAGACGCCATTAGGCGTAATGGCCACTGACTGCTTTGACGGTCGGTGGCTAAGGACGGAAGAAGAAGAAGAAGATATATATATATATATATATATATATATATATATGTCACGGCGCTGTTTCGCAGTGCATCTGAAAAATCAGATTGGTCACATAGCAGTTGGCAACACTGATATAACTACCCACAAGTCATGTGATTAGCGGAAGCGGGAATTATTAGGCGCCAAGAAAGCATTCTTCGTCTAGCCGCGTCCTAGTGAGGATGTACATAGTTTTTCCCGTTCCAGCATTCGTGCTGAGAAGAGTGTGCCATGAGATGTGTATTCTAAGTTTTGCCTTACTGCAGATTAAGTGGATCATATTGGGTAATTCTAGATTTTGTGTATTATCTAGTGGCTTTTCCTACATACCGGTACCGCAGATTATAAGCATTCTATGTTTTTTGGACATTTTCATTGTCATAGCTGGTGGCCGCCATGGTAAGCGGTATTCAGTACATTGCTTGTACAGGGCCTTCATATTGTGTTGTATGAGGCTAGTAGATAAATTGGTTGAGGCAAGTTTTCTCTGGCAGTGATATATGTATTTCATATGTTTGTTAGCCGTGTGTGGCTATACTGTGTGCGTTTACTTATTTTTATTTATTTATTTTTTTTCGTACGCCCGCTAATACTCGAGGCGAAATCTCAGGTTACACTGACAAACAACATTTTTCTTTCTTATATAAGAATAAGTGTTCTTAGGTCAGTTTCTTGCGCTGATTTCAAATCTGAAATCCGTTTATCTCTATCACGTCGGGTTCTTAAGATATTTGTGAATAAATATATTTTTGGGAAACCGTTATTTGCTCCGTTTAATTTTTACTATATAACTTATTAAAAATTAATAAAATGCAAAATAATTCTACTTTTTATACTGCTAAAAGATGCATGACATATGTTACGCTATTTTTCAAATAGTTACTGTATTTTGAAATAATTCTGAGCGAAATATGGCTTCTAGAAGTTGTAGAATCGGTATCGAAACCAGTGCCTCATGATCCAATCACGTGTCCGATCCCAGTTCCACCATAACGATATCCGTTGGACGTGAATGAACCATCAGAAAGTGATAGTTTACCTGCTTTAGAAACTAATTCTGACTCGGATTATATACCGGTGAATGATGGTGTTCACTTAATTAACCATTCAGAACTTTCAGATCTAATACGTGATCTCGCTCTTACCAAAGGACAAGCGGAATTACTCGGTTCGCGACTCAAAGAATGGAATCTTTTAGCGCCCAATACTCCGATATCTAAATTTCGTCATAGACACAGAGAACTTGTTCAATACTTTGAGATGGATGATGGCATTTGCTATTGCAAAGATGTAAACGGTCTAATGGTGCACCTCGGTCGTGAGCACATAGTCAACGAATGGCGACTTTTCATCGACTCTTCCAAGACTAGTCTAAAAGCCGTTATATTGCATAACGGAAATTTATTTTCATCAATTCCAGTCGCCTACTCTGTTCATATGAAAGAAACTTATGACAATATGGCTATACTTTTGGCAAAAATAAAGTACAATGACTACCAATGGCGGATTTGTGGAGACCTAAAGGTCATTGCAATTCTCACGGGCATGCAGACTGGGTATACTAAATTTTGTTGCTTCCTATGTGAATGGGACAGCCGCAACAGACAGGAACATTATGCAAGAAAGGTGTGGCCTATCAGGGATCGTATGCAGCTCTGGCATAAAAATGTAATACATGAGCCATTAGTTAACAAAGACGGCATCATTTTACCACCGTTACATATAAATTTGGGGCTCATGAAGAATTTCGTAAAAGCGTTAGATAAAACGAGCAAAGCTTTCACTTATCTTCGAGAAAAGTTTCCGCAAGTTAGCGATGCAAAGATAAAGGAAGGTATCTTTGTAGGACCTCAGATTAGGAAAGTTATTGCAGACAAACAATTCGAGAACTTGTTACATGGTAGTGAACTTCGCGCATGGATGGCATTCAAATCGATCGTCGATAACTTTCTGTGAAATCACAAATCTGTCGACTATGTGCATATTGTTAAGCAGTGCATATGAATTATGGGCTGTAACATGTCCCTCAAAATCCATTTGCTTGATTCGCATCTTGGCTTTTTCCCTGACAAACTTGGCGAAGTCAGCGATGAACATGGAGAACGATTCCATCAAGATATCGCCGTAATGGAATCACGCTATCAAGGACGGTGGAGTGTGACCATGCTTGCCGATTATTGTTGGATGCTTCATCGCGATGTACCACATGCCATTCACCGACGAAAGTCGACTGCAAAGAAATTCAAGCCTACATAACTGTTACACTTCTTGTATGAATGATGTTATGATAGGAAACTCTTTACAGAGCGATACAACAGGAAGCAATCTGATCATCAGAAGAAGTCCCCCCGTCCGACAAGTGTTTCGGCCCTATATACTCCTTTACACTCTAAGGGGGGCGGGCCCACTTGGGTCATGACTCCCAAGCGTCTCAGCTTCCTGTTGTCTTGCATCAAAAATGAACCCATTTCACTTATGGTAGCAACTTTAAATTCCACAACTCCGCCAGCCGTGGAGGCAATTGTGAAAGTAACAAAGAGAAGACAAATTATTCCGTTCGTTCCGTCGCACACACTGAGACACCAGCGCGAAGTCAACGAGTCGCCACTGCGCGTTCCCCACTGGACTTTTGATACTGACACCCCTTATAGTATACACCGCTTGTCGCCCCTGAGTCGCAGCCGTTCACTAGTCCACCACAAACCTCAGCGTATTGTGGACTTAGAAAAATTCCTGGTGTTTTCTGTACCGCAGCGTTTATTGTTACGATCTCCATTCCCCATTGCGGTTGTTCCACAGCCAGCCTGATGCCTTTTCGGCAGTTTCACTAAGCCTCTTCAGGGCCCTTGTTCTCGACTGTCCCCTCAGCCCCAACAGTTTCAATAGATCATACACTGATGCAGCCACAAGCCCTCTTGCACCCACTTCAACAGCCATGACCCTTGCAGTGAACCCATCGTGTCTCAGATCCGCGGCCAGATCACTATACTTGGCCGCTTTGAACGAATGTTGCTCATCTAATCTGGATTCAAATGGCACGGTCAGTTCAATCAGTATGACCTGAAGCGTTGCTGCAGAATGAAGCACTATATCCGGCCGTCTCCGCGATTTTCGGATACTCTCTGGATATGCCCCTCGTCCAGGTAGGTCTACCGCCATCTCCCAATCATTTGCACAATCAAGAAGAGATGGTAAACTGCTACCAGGTTTATTCGGTTTGGGGTGTGCTGACTTTCCTGCCCTCAGAAAGTATGTGTTTGCGGTGTCTGGCCGGACTTTGCTATTCGCCTTCATTCTTGCCAGATCTATTGTCGCAGCAAGCTCATTTAGCACTTTGTTATGGCGCCAAGTGTATCGCCCTTGCCCTAATGACACCTTACACGCTGAGAGCACGTGTTCAAGTGTCTGCCTCCCCTGGCACAGGGGGCACTGCTCATCATCCGACTTTCCCCATTTCACAAGGTTGGTGGCCGATGGCAGCAGGTCATACAGTGATCTGACAACGAAGCTGAGCCTAAGAGGTGCCATATGCCATATATCATTCCATGTCAAGGACCTCTGCAGGGCTCCTTCCCACGTAGTCCATTGGCCTTGTTGGACCTGCTGCACTGCTTTTTGCAACCTCTTATCATTCTCAGCTTCTCGTATCTCCTGAACTACCATGTCTCTGCGCTCCCTGCTTGATGCCTTGGACCACCAGCGGATGTCTCCATGACCAAATCCCCGTCTATTCGTTTGTGTGTATCCGATTACCTCCCTCAGTTTGAGTGACTCTTGGGCAGCATCAACAGCTTCTTCCACTTTCCACTTCCTTCCCTTATGCCTTGTTAAAAAAACTTCAATTGCGTATTTCTAGAGATCCCGACCTGATAGAGAAAAACGGTTTGCAGATTTAAAAACAGCGCATTAAAATTGACCAGAAAAACATAGAAATGTTAGAGAAAGAAAAAAAAAGTTTTTTTTTGTTAGTCAGTGTTATTATTAATGTCTAACCTGACATTAGGGAGCCGCGCTAGCGTAGTGGTTACAACACCGCTCTGGCGACCGGGTGATACAGGATCAAACCCGGGCGACGGCATTTGAGGATTTTTCGTCGACCGGGATTTGGACTGGATTAACTCGAGACCTGGCGAGAACATTTGAAGGAGTGTCGTCGACCAGGGACTGGCGGATCCTGAGCCGACCCAGCTGCAATGGGTACCTCCGAAATCGGCGAGTATTTGCCTGAATGGCGAGGGACACCTGTCTCTGTACAAGAAATAAAGGGATACTCACGTAAAATCAATGTCAGGTTAGACATAAATAATAACCTGAGATTTCGCCTCGAGTATTAGCGGGCCTGACATTGATTTTACGTGAGTATCCCTTTTTCTTGTACAGAGACAGGTGTCCCTCGCCATTCAGGCAGATACTCTACGATTTCGGAGGTACCCATTAGAGCTGGGTCGGCTCAGGAGCCGCCAATCCCTGGTCGACGACACTCCTTCAAATGTTCTCGCCAGGTCTCGAGTTAATCCAGTCCAATTCCCGGTCGACGAAAAATCCTCAAATGCCGTCGCCTGGGTTTGATCCTGAATCACCCGGTCGCCATAGCGGTGTTGTAACCACTACGCTAGCGCGGCTCCCCGTTTACTTATTAAAGGGAAATACTTGTACAAGGTGTTGATTCCTTGTGTCAGCCATTATTGTTGTGGTCGTCTCCTAGAGGAGCGAGCTTGTTGTTATTATCAGTACTAGTAATATTGTTATAAATCCACAGCATATAGTTTGGTTCTGACGATATATATGTATATTTATGACATACATTTTAAACTACTCCAAAATTATCTTCTCCCAGTTGGGGTAGACTACAGACTTTCATAAATGGGTGCTTGCGTAGATTGGAAGGGGTAGCTTGACAGGATCACTAATGTGGAACTGGTAACAGAAGCCAGACGGGTGTCAGTGGAACAATGGATAAGAAGACGCTAACTATGAATAGGAAACACATTGAAGAAATCTGCTGATAGCCTTACCCAGCAGTCCTTGTTCTAGAATCCCCAGGGTAAAGAGGTAGATGGAGACCAAGGAATGCACGGAGAAGAGAACTGGAGACAGACATTACGGGCATAAAGAAGGACTTGAGCTTATGGCACGGGCCAGGAAGACTTGGTATACGTTTGCTGGAGGTCTCTGCTTCTTGTGGAGTTGTAAGATGATGGAGAGAGGTACGCAGGTATGGCTTAATTCTCATAAAGGGGTACGTAGGTATGGCTTAATTCTCATAAAGGGGTACGCCGGTATGGCTTAATTCTCATAAAGGGGTACGCAGGTATGACTTAACTCTCATATGGGGTAAGCGATTACTGTAAGTTTGGAGAACACTAGTTCTGTAGATAGTGAACTTTTCTGCATTTTCTTCTTCCTCGTACACCCTCAGACGTCTACTTGAATATTTTCAAAGACAGCAATGGTCAGCTTGAGGCTGTGTGTATCTCCATAGAGCTGTTCCAGGAATGGTACTGGTGACGGCCATATGTGCTGTCTTTGTTGCTCATAAGTTGGTACGTTTAAGTAGTGACAATTAAAAGAACAGCGGACAATGGCTTGGGTTATTTCAATTGCTTGGACATAATTGTTGCATTCAATGCAACGCAACCGTTTTCAGATACTGAAATTCAAAGCCCACTATTGAATAAGTCACGTGATAATGGGTCGTTTTTTCAAATAATGTGCATCATTATAGTTTTCCTTTTTTTTTCAGGCTTTTCTTTAACTTGCAACGTATTTCACCTTCAAATCTTGCAATCGATTTTTCGATCACTTCCAGATGAGCAATAGCTCTGAAACTTGGCATAGTTGTGTATTCCTGATGACAATACAATAATCAGTCGTAAAAATAATACAGTGAATAACATTAAAATTAATATTAATTTTTTTGTTTGTATTGTTTCATCAGTGAAATGGGTGATAACTGCATATAATCTAGGTGTATTCTTTCCAACAAGATTGTCTTTCTTGAGAGATATATTGAAACTTCTCTTCCCTCCCCCCTCCACACACAGACTATCGCACGCGCGTGCACAGACATACACGCAACTGACAACTACATTAAAAAAAATCAAAATTAAAAAAATAAAATTAAAATATTAACTTTATGTGTAATATACTGAATAATGAAATCCGCCTCCTGTTCTCTGGACTCGTTTATCGCTAACTGATAATGTCATTATCGATCGATTACATTTGACTTAAATGTACAAACAACAACAAAAATAACACTAAAAAGAAGAAAATAAAAAAAGGAAAAAACAATATTTTAAACACACAGTTAATGCACTAAAAATCACAAATAATTTTTCATGGAGTTTACAGCTTGCAGTCAAAAAATTTAACATCAAATTGACAAATAGCCTGGCGCGCTGATTCTACATGAAATTAACTTCTGCTTTATACTTCATTAGACACTTATTGATAAAATATATGATAAGCGAATAAATGCCCCACGCTTTTTGTCAATTTGATGTTACATTTCTTTACTGCAAGCTATAAACTCCGCGAAAAATTATTTGTGGCTTTTTAGTGCATTAAAAGCATGTGTTTAAAATATTTTTTTTATTTCAGATAGATTTATTATTTTTCATATTCATAGTTTTTTGTTCGGTACCAGTCTCCGGTGAGTGGCTTAACGGTATCGAAAATTACATCGTCGGGAATTAAGTCAGGGTCCTGGAAATCACCTATTAGAGTCGCCACGTCTTTATCATGCGTGATTACGTATGGGTTAAGATCCTCTATTTTATGTGAATTTGCTGTTTTCCTTTTATTACCTCGCCTTTTCTTTACGTTTGTGTTTTGTGTTCCTGTGTCGTAAGCAGATGTGTAATCTCTTGAAGAGCTGTGAAGAAAGTATGGAACACCGCTTTTCTCAAGGTGTCTGGAAACTGAATAATATACATTACTTTGGTATCCATTTCTGTTCGGCTGATACGCGTTAAGCATTCTAGACAGCGGAACGATATTTGACGCTGCATAGTGACTTTTTGATAATGGATTGTTGTTCTTGGGTGACTGTTCTATTCGAAGACTTTTTGATAGGTCTAGTACAGATATTGACTTATACTCAGGTTTTAGTACGCTTGTCGACTTCATGTTTCTGTTTGTGGAAGCAGAGAAAGATCTTTTCTTTGGTAGAGATTGTGAAGGGTCGCTGTCGCTCGCTTCTGCTTCATTCTTTGGTGCTGGAACACTTGGAAATTCAAAACTAGTTTTGGATCTCTGTAATTTCCGATGTTCAATGTTCTTTATGTTCTTAGTAGAGTTATTTGAGAGGTCCGACAACATAGCTTGTTCACGAGGGGCAAACAACTTATTTTGGTGCAAAGGTGTTCTTCTGTGCATGAGAACTTCCCGATCTCGGGGCGTGACAGTTGACATTTGTGAACGGCTTAAAAATTCCATTCCGAATGGGGGATTAAGCTTTTCCGCATGAGCTGTTAGAGGAAATCTTCCACGCCTTGTTGAGCTAACGTAATTCACATGCATATTCTCATCTTTGCCAGTTTTCCCGCCACCGACAGGCAATACAGATACATCTTTGGGAATCACGCCCATTGTCTGTCGATTCAAAAGCTGTTTTACAGTGACATCTGAGCTAGGCTCAGACTCTATAAACTCAATGTTTTGGTAACTAGACTTCGTTGGTTGCGGTGTTTTCGCGTTTCGTTGTTTTGGAGATATTATGCGAGGCTTATCTAGAGGTTTCGGTGAATAGAAAACAGTATCATTATTACCTTCGTAGTGTCTTTTAACTTCTTGTTTGTCTTTTGGATATCTGCAGTGTAAAACTTCGTCGTCCTTTGATTGAGTAGTGGAGTCATCTTCGCTGTCGCATACAAATTCATTTCTTCGGGTACTAACGACTGTCTTAGTTAGTGGGCTTTTACGACGTCTGTTGTGTCTGTAATTCTTATGAATATAGTCTTCGTCAACGGAGTCCTCAGAAAATGAATCGTCAGAATCCGGAGGCGTGAGGTTCGCGCCCAAAGCGCTAAATTCGCTTTTTGGGTTAGAACTGGGGGTATGTGAACAAGCATTCAGGTCATCGAGGGCTTGGTTCTCTTCATCACTGTCATCGTCATCTAGAGAAAAGTTTTGCAGATCTATAGTAATCCGAGGCCGGGGTTTGTATACACGTGACCTACCATCCTCCGATGGATTATTGCTGTGGATGATTTCTCCTCTGGGTAAGTATATCCTCAAGGACGTGGAAGATGCTTTAGGAGAAAGAGGTTTGCGCAATGATCTCTGTACAACTTCCTCATCCACTAATTCAATACCTTCATCTGAATCTGTCCCGCCTTTGTCACCACGATTTGAGCTGTATATCCTTCCATGTAAAGCTTCTTCTGACTTTTCGTTGCCTTGATCAATCGGAGCAGATTGTGGAGAGCTGCTGGATTTTCGTCGAGGTCGTAGCTTAAAAACCAGTGTTTTACTGAAATCCTGAGCATGCTCTATTAAATTCATCGCGTCAAAGTCTTCCTGTACGTTGCAACTACTAAGCCTTCGATGTTGTGACTGTATTGGGCTTTCATTGGATACTGTCTTACTTTCATTTGAAATCTCGACTGCGTCTAACAACGTTCTCGTATTGCCAGCAGCCGATCCTGAAACTAGGTCATCAGTTTCGTCAATGGCAGACTGTCGACGTGATGAATGTAATGGCCTGGTTGGACCTAACATGTCAACCAGTGAAAGATCTGGCGGAGGGAGATGTAGGCTCTGGTTTTCTATTTCTAAAGGCATGGGACCTTCCTCCCATGTACGATCTTCTTTGTAATCTTCACCCTCTTCACCAGATACAACGTGCTGTGGGGATTCATTGCATGACGAATCGCGATTTCTTGCCTCAAACATTTCCTGAACTTTTTCAATTGAAGAATATTGTAATTCCACTTTATTCTCTGTGAATTGTTCCTCGAACTTTGCATCAGACGTGGTTTCTATTTCAAAAAAATTTTCCTTCTCTTCTTTTCTCGTAACCTCACTCACGCCGCTTGGACGACATTTGTCTTTTTTTATGAAACCACCAAAGAATAATTTCTTTCGAATCATAGAATCTAGCTTTCTTGGCGATTCAGATGGTTTGCTGTCTGACAATGCTGCATCCTTCCCTGTCGTTTCTCGTAGTTCTCCTTCTTGTATTGGAGCCATATCTGAACAACTGTCATGATCTCTTAAATCTGCACTTTTACCATCTGTAGTAATCCTGGGTGTATCCGTATCGGACATCAATTTGATTCCCTTGATTGCGGACCGAATTTTATTGAAGTTATTTTCATGAACTGATGTGTCTCCATTTTTATCTCTTTTAATGTTAAATTCGTTGTCAGGTAGGAAATCATTATCGCCACTTTGCGCACTCATTTCTATTTGTGCTCTTGCCTTTGCTTCCCGCTGTTTCTTTACATTTTCAGCCATGGTGAGTATTTCCTTTCTCGATGGCACATCCCGACCCAGTAAAAAGTGACGAAAATCTGAAAGGAACAGTAAACAAAACAGTCTAATGTGACCCATTATCGTAAAATAAGGTTTGTGATTGCCTATTATATTTCGATAAAATGTACTCAGCATTTATCGAGAATTCGAAATTTTTTGAAATGAATGTGTTTGTAGGTCCAATCTGGCCATCCTTAGTCGCAATTCTTTTCATAATCTTTGTTTTGCCTCTTTGTATTTTTAAACCCAGTTGCTGTGACCTCTGATCAAGCATTCTTTTTTTGTCATGCATCTGGTTGTGGTTATGGGACAGAAGAGATCTCGTGGGCAAAATCTAGATCTATAAGCTGTTTTTAGAGTCCACTGAATTTTATTTTCATAATCCAGACAGTAGCCTAGTCAGAAGAGATATGGTGACCAGAGGCATCCCAGCCGAACTCCAGTTCTTATGACAAAGGTCCTGTAAGTTGTCCTTCATGAAGAATTAGGAACTGCATGCTTTCATTTGTTTTATATATTCGGTTAATGTACTAAAGGGGTACTTCAAAATGCCTCATCAGTTATCAAAATGATTCTCTGTATTCGTTTGTCGAGTACGTTTTCATACTCGCTAAATCAGTTTCAAAGTGGTGAGTTCAAATACATGTTTTCAGTATAACTGTTTATCTATGGCCTCTTTTAATCTCTCAATAATGATCTTGTTTAATTTTATGAAAGTCTATACATAGCGTTACAACAGGGGGAAATATGATCATCAGAATTCCCCCCCCCCCCCCTTTTTGTGACAAGTGTTTCGATCCTTTTATCTTCTTTACACTCGGAAAAGGGGGGGGGGGGCACATTTGGATCATGACACCAAAGCGTCAGTCACCTGTTGCTTTTTGTCCGCCTGTACTGGGGATCGAACCCCGCCAACCTTGGTTCATCATCACCATCATCATTTTCCTTTTTTGCTCCTTGTAGAACAGGGAGCCACCATTGTCGCTGGTACAAGCTTCCATGAAGCTTGTACAAATTATTCACATGCTCTTGCAGCGGTGGTTGCTGTGGCAACAGGTTTTACATGATGAGGTTATCAACCTCATGCACAACCTTGTATTAGTCGTCTTGTACGACATGCATCAGTCACCATGGTTGCAAACTTCCGAATTCACTCCAGGTTTTATACATTCTGCCAACTTGAGGCAAATGTGGAAGTAAAAATGTGTAATATTTGTCTGTAATTTATGCACTCTAGCACATTTTTTTAAAATTATTGGCAGTTTGACTAGATACGCCTTTCATTCTTCAAGTGACGTGCCAGCTGACGGAGATAATCATGTCTTTCCACAACTTCTGGTCACAAGTGCCGATTAACAATCCTGTTGTCGACCTCTTTTTATGTCACAATGCCAAACTGTCAAGTAACTTCTCCCTTTGTCGTCCACTGTCTTATTTGACTTAATATTTCCTGTCTTCACAATATATTCCAGATGTTCTCATCTCAGGACGTGTCCAAAGAAAGTGGATTGCTTTCTTCTAATAAGCTCCCTTGCGTACTTGCTTCTTTCAGGGCACCGTCGTTTCTCTTTTTTTTTTTTTTTTTTAGCTGCTCATGGTATTCGAAACACTCTTCTGTAAAACCACATTATAGTGGCCCTCCAAATATTGTTATGCTAGTCTACTACTAATTACCCAATACTCGCTTCCATATGTAAGGATTGTCTCTATATATAGACGAAGAACTCTCTTTCTTACTTCCATTGACATAGATTTGTTGACTTGCTTCCACATGACAGGATTGGCTCTATGTAACAACGAAGAACTTTCTTTATTACTTCCATTGACAAAGGTGTGTTGCATAAAATACGTTTCATTTTATTGAACTCTGCATTTGCCTGTACTATTCTACTTTTCGTCTCTGGGATGCATCGTTCATCACATCCTATTAATATAGTTACATATTTCATTCTATTGCCTTCTTTAAAAGCTTTTGGAAAAACAAGATGTTTTAATTTCCCGTGGAGCCATTATACCTTCTACAACAGTCCCATTTACTTAAACCCCCAATTCTCGTACGCTTTTGCAATACGATTAATGCTCCAGGTCAATGATCTCCTTATAACTTATAATCACCAACATCAACAGAATCATCTCCTTCTTTGCTCCCTACCAAGCATGACGTTACCACTGCAGCTGGTCTCCTTTCAGGAAGCCTACGCCAAGGAATCCATGCGTGCTTACAGCGATAGTTTCTATAGCAATGTGTTTTTCATAGTGAGGTTGCCAATCATATGCACAACCTAATATTAACTTTTAACGGACGAGAGGCCAGTATTCAGGGCTGATTGTCCAAGGTGCTAGTAACGGGAGGCCAGTGTTCATGGCTGATTGTCCAAGGTGCTAGAAACGGGAGGCCAGTGTTCTGGGCCGATTGTCCAAGGTGCTAGTAACGGGAGGTCAGTGTTCTGGGCCGATTGTCCAAGATGCTAGTAACGAGAGGGCAGGTTTTTGTTTTGTTTTATCCCAATTTTATATTTTATTAATTCTCATTCAGTTTCATTTACAGCTATATATATATATATATATATATATATATATATATATATATATATATATATATATATATATATATATATATATATATATATATATATATATATATATATATATAACATTACCGACTTTGAATAAACTTGAAAAGAACCCTCCCTTAAATTTTAACACTATAATAAAACTTCCCTTGTTGCAAAAATTACCATACTGTCAATAAATGTGAAAATAACAGACCCTTAAACTTTAACATTATATGAAAACTCGAAATGTCAAAAACTCTCATGTTGCAAACATTAGCATACTTTCAAAAAATATGAGAAGAACCGACCTTTAAACTTTAACACTATATGAAAACTCAAAATGACAGAAACTCCCTTGTTGCAAACATTACCATACTTTCAATAAACTTGCACAGAACCGACCCTTAAGCTTTAACACTGTATGAAAACTCAAAGTGACAGAAACTCCCTTATTGAAAACATTGGGAAACCACCACGAGTTATTCACCTTTTACGACATACCTGAGGGAGCAGTATCCATGTTCTTTCTTTCCCTCCACGGCGACCTCTGGGGAATTACACAGAGCACTTAAACCTACCTCGCAGGCTAATCGTCCCGTCTTTATCCATGTCCACAGCGTCCAACATGTCGTCAAAGACGTAGTCACCCAGGGTCTCTCCTAGCTTCACCATCAGTTGTTTGATGTCCTTCTGGGTTATAAACCCATCTTCATCGAAATCAATCAGCTGAGGAGTCAAATGGTAAAGCCAATTTACTCGGAATGTAAGAAGTAAAAAAGACTGCAAGTTTTTATTGTCTGAATGAGGAAAAGACTGAAAGGTTGGGCAACTGGTGGCCCCACTCACCTCTAGCCTCCGTCTAGCTTAATCTACTGGATGGGTCGTTATTGCCCGGAGACCCAAATGAATCTTATTGCCCGAGGACCAAAAATGACCCTTATTGCCTGTGGACCTAAATTACCCTTATTGCCCAGGGGCCCAAATGATCCTTATTGCAATGGGACTAAATGACCTTTATTGCACAGGGGCCCAAATGACACTTATTGCACAGGCACCCAAATAACCCTTTTGCAAGGGGACTAAACTATCCTTATTGCCCAGGGACCCAAATAACCCTTATTGCACGGGGACCCAAATAACCCTTATTGCAAGGGGACTAAATTACCCTTATTTGCCCAGGGGCACAAATAACCCTTATTGCACGGGTACCCAAATAACCTTTATTGCATAGGGACCCAAATGACTTTATTACCCGCGGGCCCAGATCACGCTTAGCCCGCCCCTGGTCTGTATCAAGGTTACAATGTAATATAGTTTTCTCAATAAACTGTAAGTCTGCTTCTTCTTCAAGTACCATGCCAATTGGCGCAGGCAATCATGCCGCCCCCAATAGGCCTTGTCCCCGCTACTGTTTATCAATAATTTTGTTGATTACTTTCCATGCCCCGGTGTCAAACTTTCTGTCGCACGGTAGGTAAATTGTTTTATTTGGCCCGTCTAAGTAGAGTGACTGTTGACAGATACTCGAGATTGTATAGAAATTAGTATAGAAATTAGGTTCACTGGTGGTAGGTTGTGGGAAAGATATGTCTCTGGAGATTTGTGATAGGTGAATTAAGACTTAGGTTTGGTCCCTTCTGGATAGCAATAGAAACAGATGATAGCTCAGTGAGATGATCAAATAGAAATAGATTTCACGAGTGAGATGGAGGACATATATTAGAGTCGGTCTCTGACCCTCGAGATTGATTTCTCTCAGTCAGCCTATCATCTACAACAGATTAAAATTTGTCAGACCGTCTAGTATAATATATATTAATTTATATATCCCTCACATACCCACACATAAGTGACTACAATAGACGCACAGACGTGAAACTATGACAATGAAAATATAGATAATTTGGAACGAGCTGACCGACACACTGATTAAGTTTAAGTGAATTTTAATTATCAGAAGAACATTCCATCACAACACATAAAAATTACATCAAGCATATACAAATAGTCATAGAGTCAGTGAATTGCTACAAGACTGATAGACCCATTGGTATGATCTTTTCCCTCGATGTATAGCCCCCAGTCCTGTTAGAAGAAAAGTGATAGCCACAAGGAGTCACGGATACATATGCTGTAGTCTAAGATTTCCCTTTAAGGTATGAACAGACTTTGATACTCTAATCCAGTGTTTCTCAACCCTGATAGTAGCAACGCCCCCTTTTGACAACCAATATTTTAAAAAGCCCCCCACCCTTTTAACACCCTCTTGCTCTTTATCGTGTATACACAAACACATATACATTCCACCATACTTTTTAAAAAAGCGATACAGTTAATGAGTTATCTTTTCTTATAATATAAAGAAAAGGAGAAAGCACATTTATAAAAGCTTAATAATAATAGCCCCTTCAATCATAACTGACTATGGGAATGCGCCCCAGAGGTGACAGCTCTCATCTGCTTATTTTCCTGATGTTGTCTCCTCTCTTCGGCTTGTTGTATGAGCTTCTATTCGCCCAATCTGAGGTAGCGCCGTAAATAGCATCGCCACTTGGTGCGATCAGCAGCTTCATCCTCCCACGTTGCTGGATTTATGTCCAGTGCCCTCATATCTCTCTTGCACACATCTTTGAACCTCAGCTGCCGTCGCCCAACTGTATAAAAGCATAGTTATATTAAATATGTGTTTAAGTACGGAGTTATATACACAACAGGTTCATTATCCTTGAATTACAAATTGGCGGAGCAAATGATATAAAATTAGTTCTTACAACTCTATAACTATCATAATCATATCATTTTAATAGCGCCTAAATGACTGCATATATATCTTCAAATCTGAATATTTAAGCATCTCCTTATGTAACCACTTTAAACATGAAAAATTTATTAGTTGATAATAATGATATAATTATATAAACATTCACTTACTAATGAAGCTTAATGAGATCCTTGCGCTTGGTGTGACTCAGCCAGTTTTGTAATATTTGATTCCAAGTTTGTTAAAAGAAGTCTCAAATCTCCTGTTACAAATCTGCAGTTGGTTTCGTTGCTTTTGTAGTAGCAACACTACTGCACTAAACCCCTTCTCCACCAAATACGACGTTGGGAATGCTGTAATTAGCAATTTAGTTTCACGCCAAAGAACGGGATGCGCAAGCCTCTGCTGGATCCAAAATTTTTCGTAATGTGTGTGACTGAATCGTGCTTTTGCCTCGAAGTCATTTTGTAGCTCAATTAATTCTTCTTGTAAATGTTGATTAACTAGTTCCACGTCTTTAAGCCTGTCCCCACCTAACTGTAGTAAACATGGAAAATGAGAAAGTTCTCGGCGACTAAGATTATTTTTATATAATGCCAATTTGTTGATGAACCCCATGATAATTCCTTTCACTCTAATCAGACTGATCTCATTTCCTTGTAGATTAAGAAGAACCTCATTTAACTTTTCAAATATATCTGAAATATAGGCCACATCGTTTCGCAATACTTCTCTTTCGATGCTAAATTCTTCTTTGATTGAATCCAAAAACTCTACAACAGAATCAAATAATGCCCATAATCTTTTTAAACAGTTACCTTTGGACAGCCATCGTACTTCCGTGTGTAGGAGAAGACGTTCAAACTCTTCACCATTATCACAACAAAGTTTACAAAATAATCTATCGTTCAACGAATGCGCCTTAATTTTGTTAATAACACTGATAACACAGTTCAATGATTTGTGGAGTCTGTCACTAAGATGCTTGGCGACTAAATGTTGTCGATGAATAACACAATGAATTGTTAAAACACCTGGAGCCAAATTTTTTAAGCAGGCCTGAAACCCACGATGACGACCAACCATAGCTGGTGCTCCGTCTGTCGCACATGCGATGACATTGGAAAAAGGAATTTTTTCCCCAACAAAAATGTGTTTCCAGAAGAAAATATGTGTCGAGAGGGGAGAGAGAAGGTTAGCTTGGGTGTGTCGAGAGGCTAATGAATGTTTCGAGTGTTGAAGGGACATAAATCTCCGCCTACTGTCTCCTGACAATGGTAACATCCCAGGCACTAACATTTTGCGTTTGGAATCCTTGAAACACTATATGGGACGCTAGGCAAATAAAAACTATCGTGTTACAAGCTATGCGAAGGGGAATATCTTTTGTAATTGTTTCATATTGATTCTTGTAAAAATGTACACAACGCCTCCCTGAATGGAAGCAGTGACCCCCAATCGTTGCGACCCATCAGAACGCCCCCAGACATCTTTAAAACGCCCCCCAAGGGGCGGTACCGCCCCCCTTGAGAAACACTGCTCTAATCTATCCTAAGGAAAATATGGTTAGCAACAAAAAACTTGCATAAAGAAATTTAAGACAGCAAAATGGGTGCCAAAATACAACAATAAAGGAATCACTCAGTCCTGCATTCACTCTATTCAGTCATCAGGGCCCCTGACATACATTCTTACCTACAATCGTGCTGTTGTTCGCCGTCTGGCGCAAACTTTAGGACACCCACACACTTTAATCTGTCTTTCTTTTAATGAAGCGGATCCCAGCTCTGCAGATTTTGGGTTCATCCAATGATCCGGGGAGCGTCCTCTTCATGCGAATATTTTTCAGACTAAGGTTAGTGTCACTTGAATCACGAGGTAAGAATTAGTTTTAAGCGGGCTCACAGTGTCCGAAACACGAGGTTTCCACTACTTAGGAAAAATGGATGGCAGGTTTGTAACTTCGATCAAAGGTAAAATTCTTGGTCACACCACAATTTGTCACAAATATCGGAGGTTACTGATTGTAATATTTTACTTGCCACAAGGGCTGAGATGTACTTGAGGTTTTTCTCAGGAAGAATTAAGTCTGGCTCGATAGGCCCGTTACTTCATTTAATCTTAAAGTTCATGAAAGGGGTACTCTGTCGTTCTGGATGCCAACGCAATGCCAGATAGGTTTTACTTTATACACCCAAGTATTTAAGAAAAAAAATGTTTTTGTTCTTCACAGATATTTCCCAGTACTTAAACGCTGGTAGAGTTGGGCTACCCCAGTTTCACTGAATAAAGAGAAAACAACATATATAATACTTATACATACTATTCCTCGGTTATAACTTACATTATAAACTGCAAGCGGCGAGCTTGTCTTATCGTTTAAAACTCCCGTGATATAAGTTATATTCATAAAATCAATCATTATAAATTAGAAATACATACGTATTTCGTCAATACTCAATGATGAATCAGTGCAGTTATAAGTTAGTTTAAAATATTCTCGACTGATTCCTAGCAATTTAATAAAATTTATTTTAGCTGCATGAGTTTAAGCTAGAAATTATAATTTATTTTGCTATCCACTGAAACACGTCAGCTAGAGAATATAACAGACTTACAATTAATTTCTTCTGCACAGAAATCTAATTAGTGAAATAAAATAGGCGATTTATCACTTAAATCACTCAACATTACTAGATATTTAATATTACCTCCAAACAGAACTACGGGTATCACAACGAAACTGAGAGTTTCACTTATAAATAAGTATCTAGAACGAAGCGATCCGTCTACTGCAACTTCGGAGGTCAGAATGATGAAGTCTAGACTACTCTGGTATATTATATGAAAACCAGACAAAGGATCCCACGTTATTTCGAAAATCCGAAATAGTCTCCCCTTCCCGTCTTAACACTTCACATAAACTTAGACGCTGGCCATAGCTGCCAAAACGCGTCTTCACACCTACTACGACATGTCTCATTTCTGAGCTATGCATGAGGGCGCCGTTCACACCTCACGCCGAGAACCTAGCCGAAGAAAAACTCGTGACAGATGAAAATGTAGACAAATGTCTGCTCTCTATGTCTGACGAAAATAAATTCTCACACTATTTCGTTCACATCCAGGGACTGACATATTACGCAATAAAATGCGTTACTAGTATGAGAAAAGAAACGGCAAAGTCAGAATGGAAAAGTTTTATTTTGTCGCAAACGAACGAATGCGAAAAACAGGAAAAGGATAAAAGAGCGATAATAAAGTAGAGGACACGGGTAGAAAAGAAAAGAATATAGAAAATGTATTGATCATAAATCTCTATGCGACAGAACGTTCCCCCTTTAAGATATGGAAGCACTCCATGTCTACGTTATGGAAATAAATTTCCTATATCCGTAACTTCAGGGTGTCTGTTCTCTTCCTTCTCATCTCCCCCCTCCGTCTTTCTCCAATTCCTACTCAAGTCTACTCCCAAAGTTTCCTTTCTCTGGAATGTCTTCCGTGCGCGCTTGAAAGAGCGTCGCCGCTTTTGACATTTTTGAAAGATTTCATGTGTGTGCAGTGGAATTTCCCTGCCACTATCGTCATCTTCGTCAATTTTGGCGATCGTCAGGAGATGTTCGGAGGTCGGCACTGATCTTTCCAAGTATCTCTTTTTTTTCTCCTTTTCCTTAACCAGCGGCACTTGGGCTTTCAGCCCTTCGGCCCAATGACATGTCATTGCGAGGCTGGGGAACCTGAGGACTTTCCTTCCAACCCGGTCAGGAGCTTCGCTCCTTCCCATCCACAGAGGGTTTATCACAGGAGCCGTTCAGGCTATTCAGTCAAATTTCCGGCCGTAAACATTTCTTCAAACGCTGACGCCCGGGTTTGAACCATGAACACCTGGTCGCCAGTACAACGCCGAAGCCATTACACCAGCGCGGCTCCCACCAAGTATCTCTTTAACAGATTTAAATGGTAGACCTTCTCCTTTCCTTTTATAGAGATCTGGTAGTTAGCCTTGGAAATCTTTTTAAGGACGGTAAACGGCCCTTGCCATCCGATCCTCAGTTTGTTGTTTCCGGCAGGAAGTAACACCAAAACTTTCTCTCCTGCTTCCAGTTCTCTTTCTTTCGCGACTTTCCTGTATCGGTTAGCGTGCTTTGCGCGTGCTCGCTTAAAGTTGGTCGTTGCTAGATCCCATCCTAGTTTCAACCTTTCCTTTAAAACCGACACATATTTACTTGCTGAGACAGCTGTCTCATCAGCCTTCTGGTCTGTTAGCGACCTGAGTAAGGCTTTAAGCGGGCCCTTAATGGGTCTGCCGAATAAAAGCGTGGCTGGCGGAAATCATGTGGACGAATGTGGGGTTTCCCTGTAGCCAAATAGAGCTGCAGGGATAGAAACATCCCAATCGTCAGGTTTCACTTGTGCCAGTTCACTTAACATCATGTTGAGGTTTCCGTTAACAAGTTCTACTAACCCACTTCTGGCCAGAGTGTAAGGCTTAGTGTAGATGTGCTGGTCCCTCAAGATCTTAACGATCTCATCCATCAACAGGTTTCGATATGGAGATCCGTTATTCGTCAACACTTGCTGAGGGAATCCCAACCGAGTAAAGATCTGCACGAGGGCTTCTGCGACATGCTTCGAATCTGTGCATGTTAGCGGGATAGCTTCTGCCCACATCGTGCATGTGTCGACTAAGGTCAGGATGAACCTGTTCCTTCTTTTAGTCCTTTCTAAGGGTCCTAAAATGTCGATCACTACCCGTTCAAATAATGTTCCCATTATTGGCATTTCACCCATGGAAACTGGGGGTGTCCGATGCTTGGGTGGTACACGTTGGCACTGGGCACAGGATTTGACATACGTGATGATATCAGTATTTACTCCTGGCCACCAATAATGAGTGGTTATTCGTTGGTTTGTGGCGTTCTGTCCCATGTGTCCGCTGAAGGGAAGAGAGTGCCCCATTTCTAGGATTTGGCTTCTGTACTGTTTCGGTAATAGGAGCTGGTTGTAACCTTGGTCAGGCTTGCCCGTTCTGCGATAAAGTACGCCATCCTTAGAAAAAATTTCCCCGTGCTGTCTGGGTTCCTTAGCCATGGGCAGTTTCCTAAAGCAGGGTGCCAAAGTAGGGTCCTTTTGTTGCGCTTCTTTAAGTTTCATAGGTAACAAATTAGGCGCAGGATCCCGTTCCTTCTTGGTTTGCCCTCTTATAGTTACTGCTGCCACAATCGGCTCTTCCGGTTTCCCAATAAACACGTATCTACCGCCACGTATGACTGGGTAGATGGGGTCATCTATAACAGCCGCTTTGATCACGCCTCTGACAGAATCAGAGTGGATCTCCACCAGTGCGATGGGAAGCGCTGTAGGTGCATCACTCTTAGAAACTCCACAAAATTGGACGGTTTCTCCTTTCTCTTGACCGGGTTTGACCAGATGCCTGGCAACAATGCAATCATAAGAAAGCCCCGTGTCAAATAAACAAAAGGTTTGAGAACCGTTCAAAATAACAGTACCTCGCGTTGAGGGTCTCTCTCCCTCAGGTTTGGAATCACTGTCAATAATTCCGCCTTGCGAGACTGTTAGCAAGCCTCCGATGCGTTTAGGCTCGGTGTGCTCGCTCTGATCATTAGTCCCGTGCGCAGGGGTTTTCCCTTTTTCACCTTGTCCTTTCTGGCTGCGGTGCCATGAAGAACGGTCGGGTTGATCAGACTGTTTACTGTGGTTGGGGTACTTGTTTTTGTAGAACTTGGATTTTTCAGGAGGGGGGTTTTGAGGTCCAGTTTCTCTGTGGTTATTCTGGTTAGAAACATGAGAAGATTGGTCTAGATTATTTTTTCGAAAAGGCTCTTCTGTCGGTTTACGTTTTGTGGCCGGCAGTTCAGCGAGCGCATTGTGATATCGCTCAGACCATTCTAAGATGTCTTCAAGCGTTTCTGCACCCTGCTCAGCTAAAATCTTCGGGTGTCCGCAGACAAAGTGTTCTTTATTTGTTCTGCTATAACAAATTCCTCAAGACCTTCATAGGTAGAGGGGAGCTGCGAGAGCTCTAGGCACTTTGTCAGATATCCCTTTAGACGAGAGGAGAACTGCTGAAAAGTTTTAGAATTCTCCTTTCTGCTGTTGCGAAACAGTTGCAAAAATTTGCGCGCGTTCATTTCAAAACGCTCCAGTAACGCTTTCTTCAAGACGTCGTAATTGTCTTGTTGGCTGCTCTCCAGTTTTGCATACACATCGTAAGCACTGCTTTTCAAAGCCTGGGAAAGCTTCATATTCCAACGCGACCTCTCTAAACCGTACAGAGTTGCAATTTTCTCAAAGTTTTCTAGATACATGTCAATCTTCTCATTTGGACAAGGGAAAGATTCTAGTGCAAAAGACATAGCAGTGAGATGAGTAGATTGTGTGTTAGAAGGATCAGTTAAAGAGGAATGAGAAGAAGACTCTCCATTGCTGGAGGTAGAGGCAGCACCACGGCTTTGGACGTCTAGAACTTTACGCGCCAACTCGTGCTGTCTCTCCTTCTCTCTTTCCTCATGCTGTCTCTCCTTCTCTCTTTCCTCATGCTGCATCCTGCGAATTTCCATTTCCTCATCCATCTTCTTCTGCTGTAATTGACGCTCTTCTGCTTCTTTCCTCTCCGCTGCTTTTTCCTTCTGCTCCGCATCATATCTCTCCATTTCGTCGTTGACAAACGCTTTCGCTTCCTCTCCTTGTAATCCCTCTTCCTTTGCTTCCTGTCTGAGCATCTGCCTAAGCTTTGCCCGGTCTGCCATTGTAAAGAACTGACTGAGGCTAGTCGAGAAAGAAAGTAAGAAAAGGATACACTGGTTCCTACCACTTACGAGAAAATACCAAACAAAAAGGTGATATACTTTAACCTGGGATACCTCCTCCTATAAAATAGTATATAACTATCGCTGCTACTAATCGGCAATAAAGCACCTAATGCAAACGACTACGCCAAATAAATGGTAGTTAAGATTACTCACTGAAAAATAAGTTGCTACAGTGGAAACAAAATAATTATTACAAAAAATTATTTAGGAGAAAAAAAAACTTTATTTTAAGTCCACTACAAGTTCACCCCTGAAGTCAGATCGGGTAAGGGAGGCAATTAATCTGGACGAAATCGTCCGAAACGCACTCCTTAACTTAGTTCAAAACACCTTTCTGCTTCAAACCCAGTGACTGTTAGACAATCACAAACGTTACCAGCGTTTGGTATTACAAAATCAATAATTAACATATATTCCGACAAAATCAACCTGTAACTCAAATGTATATTACTCAAAATGCTGTGGAAAAACAATTATTAATTGTGTGGTCAGCACGCCCATAAACAGATCGTTAGTCTAGGGGATAGTTATTTTTAAAAGATACTAAAATCCACGAGACAATCACACTCTTTCTCTATTACAGCATACATAATCTTACAAACGAGCTAATATATTTGTCGTACTCGTCTTCCTATTCTAAGTTATAAATCCCGATAGACGAGACCTCATTTGTCGTAGATTTGTGATAGGTGAATTAAGACTTAGGTTTGGTCCCTTCTGAATAGCAATAGAAACAGGTGATAGCTCAGTGAGATGATCAAAAAGAAATAGATTTCACGAGTGAGATGGAGGACATATATTAGAGTCGGTCTCTGACCCTCGAGATGATTTCTCTCAGTCAGCCTATCATCTACAACAGATTAAGATTAGTCAGACCGTCTAGTATAATATATATTAATTTATATATCCCTCACATACCCACACACATAAGTGACTACAATAGACGCACAGACGTGAAACTATGAAAATGAAAATATAGATAATTTGGAACGAGCTGACCGACACACTGATTAAGTTTAAGTGAATTTTAATTATCAGAAGAACATTCCGTCACAACACATAAAAATTACATCAAGCATATACAAATAATCATAGAGTCAGTGAATTGCTACAAGACTGATAGACCCATTGGTATGATCTTTTCCCTCGATGTATAGCCCCCAGTCCTGTTAGAAGAAAAGTTATAGCCACAAAGAGTCACGGATACATAGGCTGTGGTCTAAGATTTTCCTTTAAAGGTATGAACAGACTTTGATACTCTAATATATCCTAAGGAAAATATGGTTAGCAACAAAAAACTTGCATAAAGAAATTTAAGACAGCAAAATGGGTGCCAAAATACAACAATAAAGGAATCACTCAGTCCTGCATTCACTCTATTCAGTCATCAGAGCCCCTGACATACATTCTTACCTACAATCGTGCTGTTGTTCGCCGTCTGGCGCAAACTTTAGGACACCCACACACTTTAATCTGTCTTTCTTTTAATGAAGCGGATCCCAGCTCTGCAGATTTTGGGTTCATCCAATGATCCGGGGAGCGTCCTCTTCATGCGAATATTTTTCAGACTAAGGTTAGTGTCACTTGAATCACGAGGTAAGAATTAGTTTTAAGCGGGCTCACAGTGTCCGAATCACGAGGTTTCCACTACTTAGGAAAAATGGCAGGTTTGTAACTTCGATCAAAGGTAAAATTCTTGGTCACACCACAATTTGTCACAAATATCGGAGGTTACTGATTGTAATATTTTACTTGCCACAAGGGCTGAGATGTACTTGAGGTTTTTCTCAGGAAGAATTAAGTCTGGCTCGATAGGCCCGTTACTTCATTTAATCTTAAAGTTCATGAAAGGGGTACTCTGTCGTTCTGGATGCCAACGCAATGCCAGATAGGTTTTACTTTATACACCCAAGTATTTAAGAAAAAAAATGTTTTTGTTCTTCACAGATATTTCCCAGTACTTAAACGCTGGTAGAGTTGGGCTACCCCAGTTTCACTGAATAAAGAGAAAACAACATATATAATACTTATACATACTATTCCTCGGTTATAACTTACATTATAAACTGCAAGCGGCGAGCTTGTCTTATCGTTTAAAACTCCCGTGATATAAGTTATATTCATAAAATCAATCATCATGAATTAGAAATACATACGTATTTCGTCAATACTCAATGATGAATCAGTGCAGTTATAAGTTAGTTTAAAATATTCTCGACTGATTCCTAGCAATTTAATAAAATTTATTTTAGCTGCATGAGTTTAAGCTAGAAATTATAATTTATTTTGCTATCCACTGAAACACGTCAGCTAGAGAATATAACAGACTTACAATTAATTTCTTCTGCACAGAAATCTAACTTGTGAAATAAAATAAGCGATTTATCACTTAAATTACTCAACATTACTAGATATTTAATATTACCTCCAAACAGAACTACGGGTATCACAACGAAACTGAGAGTTTCACGTATAAATAAGTATCTAGAACGAAGCGATCCGTCTACTGCAACTTCGGAAGTCAGAATGATGAAGTCTAAACTACTCTGGTATATTATATGAAAACCAGACAAAGGATCCCATATTATTTTGAAAATCCGAAATAGTCTCCCCTTCCCGTCTTAACACTTCACATAAACTTAGACGCTGGCCATAGCTGCCAAAACGCGTCTTCACACCTACTACGACATGTCTCATTTCTGAAAAGAAAACAAAAGATCATCACACACTCTCTCACTCAGTGGCCACCTCTCACTCTCTTATCTATTGTCTTTTACCCTTGGGTCTGTGGTATCCCTCGTTCATAGAATATCCCTCGAAAATCCCTGTTTCACTGTGATTTATGTACTACTTCCAGCTGTCGAGGGTACAAATTGGCCCCAGTTCGTCCCAAAAAAATAAATACTAATGAGGTGAACGCCGAATTTGCTATAATCCACGATAAATCCTGGTAGAGATAAAAATTATAAAGGTTATCGTCACTGTTTTAAACTATCCACTGTTCCTCCGATAGGGTGCACAAGGGGAGAATAAGTCTAGACACAAGAACTACAACTGGAAAAATCCGTTGCGACAACACTTGCAGTGTATGGGCGGGCGGGGGAAAAACAGGCTTGTTTCCCGCTCGGTCTGGAATGCTATCTGGGTTCTGGTTTTCAATACAAACAGGTGAATAGTGTGAGAATCCTTGATGTCTTGACCATTTAAGAGAGGGGATACTCCTAGTATCCGGAAGGAAAAAATCTGGTTGCTCCTAATCTTAAGGATGATGATAATTGATTTTTTAACGGCCGACTCTTTGCCAGAGTACCGGTCCTGCACAGTGTATAAACTAGGTACTCCACTTGAATACAACTGTCAGGTGTCCGGGAAAAATGATGATATCAGGTATACGCCGCTGTGGGCTGTTAAAAATAATATCCTGGATTTGGTAAGTCCAGTCGTTATAATTTACAGTCACAAAAATATAATAGGGCTAGTACACAAATTATAAATGAAAAAGACCCCTGGTTGTCTCCTTGGGGATCAGGTCTGCGAAAATACAGAAAAACATTTGTGGGAAAATGCTACCATTCTATATAAAAATTAACATGGACGAGGACAAGACAATCTCTCATCCGCTCTGTCAATCCTGACGAATAGACGAAATGAAAAGATACGCGTTGTTTGCCCTGCGGCCTATACACACTCACAGACGTTCGCTAGTCGCTGCTTTGGTTCGGACCGAGTCGATAATGACTCGCCCTCACAGTTTCGCGGCCGGCGGGTTACTCGCGCAGTATTTATTTTCTTTCAATACGCAACACACATAAACACCTATCATTATAGTTAGCACATAAAACACCTATCATTATAGTTAACTATTGAATCGTCGGTGTCTGTTACTTTGTCGTATTGGCATTAAAAAAAATAATAGACGCTATAATAACAATAATTACAAATGAAATATGAATATGTATTCTTTTCTCCCACTGTCAGTCGTCTAACGCCTCTAAGTCCGGTCTGGATAATAGTCGCTTTTATTTCTCTCTCTCCTTGAGAGTTGAGTGCCTAGTTTCCCAAGATGAAAGGCTTTATGTCACGGTCTCCCAGAGTTTTCGTCTGAAGCTTTTACCGTGATCAAAAGTCTTTTTTTCTTCTAGCGTTCTTCCCCTTAGAATGCCCGTGCTCAAGATCAAAGGGTACTAGGGATTTCTAGCTTTCCCTGAGTTAACTTCAAAGGTTCTGTTCCGTTACTCTCACGTGCTGTCTAGCTGTCAAGTATTATATGATTGACAGATGAGCTCGCGTGAGTGGAGAGAGTACAACCATAGCGGGATTTATTTCCTGATATGACTGACAGGTCAACGAAGATTGTAAACACCGCGTTTGCCAGTGTTTAAAGAAAAGAGGGTGGGGACAATAGGGTAAGCTGCAGAAGACAGGACAGGTAGTTTAATGCATGCTTAGCTAGCAAACCAGAGAATAGCTATTTGGTGAAGACGGCTGCTACTGTTTCGTTAAAGTAATCCAGAAAGATGTATCTGCTATTGTGGAGAAACAATACCTAACAGTTCTCCAGTCGCACTACTAAAATAATATCCCACAGTACTCCACCAACGTAAAGGAAAATTATATTCCGTCACTGTAGCGATTATCTGTAGGCTGTAGAAAGACACACAAACTATCCCAAAGGCAGCGAGTGGTACTGCTGCAAATTAAGGCTCTCAAAGTAAAGCACTCGGCTTAATTGGTGTATTACTAGTGCCCCAATCGCGTAACTGTAATAACAGGTGAGGCGTTACGATGGTAAGTCCCTATTGAGAGACATAATGACGACAGTTAGACGCACAGACGTGAAAACTATAACAATTGGAATATAGATATTTTGGAACGAGCTGACCGACACGTTTGAATAAAGTTTATGTAAATTTATTAACATAAGTAAATGTTTAATATTACATAGAAAATACGTATAAGGTAATGAATTACTACCAGTATAATAGACCCATAGGTGTAATCTTTTCCCTCGATGTTTAGCCCACGATCCTGTTAGAAGAAAAGTGATAGCCCCAAAGAGTCACGGATATATACACTATAGTCTCAGATTTCCCTCTAAAGTTGAGAACAGAATGTATACCCTAATCTGTCCTAAGAGAGGAAAACCCGCATTTAGCAACAATTTGCATAAATGAAATTACAGAAATTGTGGGTGCACCAATCATATCATAAAAGAATCACTCAGTCTGCTTTCACTCTGTTCTTTCAGCAGGGGCCCCTGTCTCACTTTTCTTACTTAAAATCTTGCTGGTGTTCGCCGTCTGGCGCACGTTAGTACACACACACCGTTTAATCTGTCTTTCTGTTGATGAAGCGGATCCCAGCTCTGCAGAGTTTGGTTTCATCCAATGGGTCCGGGGAGCGTCCTCTTCATGCGATAGTTTTCTTTTTTAGATTTAAGTTAGTGTCAATTTACTCATTTCAGGTAAGAATTAGACGTAAGCGGGCTCGTAGTGTCAGAATCACGAGGTTTCCATTATTTAGGAAAAATGACCGGTTGGTACCTTTTCTCAATAGATAATTATTGGTCACACCACAATTAGTCAAAAATGTCGGAATGTTAATGATTTGTAATTTTTCTCGCCGCAGGGCTGCATATACATGAGAGTTTGTAAAGAAATATAATCTGGCTCAATAGGCCCAGTATAGGCATTTAGTCTTTAAAACCGTTAGTGAGATTTGTACTCTGTCTATTTCTGGAGGCAAGCGCCCTGCCAGACAGGTGTTAACTTGTAGACCCACGTGGTTAAAGATAAAAATGTTTCTTCTCTCAGTTGTACTAAAACCGCTGGTAAAAGTTGGGCTGACCCAAAACTGTGTAAGGAAGAGAAAAGTACAAAATACTTAACCACAATATTTGCTTCGGTTATAACTTACACTATAACTGCAAGCGTAGAGCTTGTCTTAACGTTAAAACGCCCGTGAAATAATTATGATCGTTTAAAAAAATCAATCATCATGAATTAGAAATACCTACGCATTTCGTCAATACACAATGATGACTCAGTGCAGTTCTTCTTTCTTCTTGTTTGATCCTTAGCCGCCGACCGTCAACGCAGTCAGTGGCCATCACGCCTAGTGGCGTCTTGTAGGGCAACAACAAATTGATTCCACTTTGCTCGGTCGGCGGCCATCCTTCGTACAGTGCACCAACTCTGGTTCATTCTTTGCATCTCAGCCTCCACAGTCCTCCGCCAGGTTGTTTTTGGTCGGCCTCTCTTTCGTTTTCCTTCAGGGGTCCAAAGCATAGCTGTTCTTGTGATGGCATCGGGGTCTCTTCTGAGGACATGGCCAACCCAGCTCCAGCGTCTGCCAGCTATGATGGTGTGCATGTCCTCTTGCTTGCTCCGAGCAAGCAGATCTTGGTTGGTGATGGTATTCGGCCAAAAGATAGCAAACCAGAGAGTAGCTATTTGGTTACAATAGACTGTTAGATTACTGTAGACTCTTTTCCATTACACATCACACTGTCCAATATCTTATCTCTTTGCCCTCCTCTTCCACTTTTTCCTTGTCTTTGCTGCTGTCAAAATATACTTCAGCTTTCGTTTTTCATAACATACCCTACGAACGTAGATTGCTTTCTAATGTTAGGTGAAATAAGGTTCCTTTGTGAACTGACTTCTGTCAGCCCATCAATAGTAATCTTTTTAACTGTCAATGGTATTCTCAACACCATTGTTTTAAAACTACATCTCTGTGTCCTTTAGAGAATGTCCTACTCGGTTACTAATTAGAAAGTGCATAGTGGAGCTATATTCCTTAGAAACTGCATAATAGAGCTAAACTAACTCGTTAGTCAGTACTGAACTCATTTACAAGTAGTTGATAGAGCTGAACTCATTAGACCAGTGTTTTTTACCCATTTATGCTGTCACGAGTATGGAAGTAGAGTATGTCTGAGTTAAGACATAGTATGAATGAAATAGATATGGATAGAGTCACTAATGTCAAATAAGGAGGGAGGTATGACTTCTGGAGAGAAGAGATGTGTAGTTATGTATCTACTGTCTTCTTCAAGCCACACTCGAGACAATGTTTAGAACATCATACACTTTCTCCAGCCCCTCTGCTAAATAGGTTAATCTATTACAGTAAGGACAGCACAAGTCAACATCAAGTGACAGGTAGAAAGTGAATTCTGACCACTTAGAATATATAAATATATTTATTAATGAAATCCACATAAAAATAAAATAGTAATCTCACTAGCTCTGATGGGCTAGTGATTTTCTATCACAACAAAATACAATCAAGAACACTAGCGAATCGTAAAGATTCAAAATCACCACTACACGTACAAATACAAAACCAAAAAAATCTAACTAACAGGGGCAGCCTCCAGTCCTCTGGTGAAGACGGCTGCTACTGTTTCGTTAAAGTAATCCAGAAAGATGTATCTGCTATTGTGGAGAAACAATACCTAACAGTTCTCCAGTCGCACTACTAAAATAATATCCCACAGTACTCCACCAACGTAAAGGAAAATTATATTCCGTCACTGTAGCGATTATCTGTAGGCTGTAGAAAGACACACAAACTATCCCAAAGGCAGCGAGTGGTACTGCTGCAAATTAAGGCTCTCAAAGTAAAGCACTCGGCTTAATTGGTGTATTACTAGTGCCCCAATCGCGTAACTGTAATAACAGGTGAGGCGTTACGATGGTAAGTCCCTATTGAGAGACTCCAGCTGATCGAACAAACTTTGTCTTGTGCAATGAAAACGAATGCTCACGGGAGAGGTCAAATGACGCACTACCTGGGCCAAGTGTCGTAGATTTTTGATAGGGGAATTAAGACTTGGGTTGGTCCCTTCTGAATAGATTAGAACAAGTGATAGCCACAGTGAGAGATAATAATAGAAATAGATTTCCACGAGTGAGATGGTAGGAATTAATAGAGTCTGTCCCTGAAATCGAGAATCTTCTCTCTTTCAGCCTATCTTCTACAACAGATCTAGAGGAGTCAGACAGTCTATTGACTATATATATATTAATATATATATATATATATATATATATATATATATATATATATATATATATATATATATATATATATATACATATATACATATATACATATACACATATACATATATACATATTTATATATATATTTATATATATACCACTCACGTATACACACACATAAGTGACGACAGTTAGACGCACAGACGTGAAAACTATAACAATGGAATATAGATATTTTGGAACGAGCTGACCGACACGTTTGAATAAAGTTTATGTAAATTTATTAACATAAGAAAAATTTACCACAACACATAAATGTTTAATATCAAGCATAGAAAATACGTATAAGGTAATGAATTACTACCAGTATAATAGACCCATAGGTGTAATCTTTTCCCTCGATGTTTAGCCCACGATCCTGTTAGAAGAAAAGTGATAGCCCCAAAGAGTCACGGATACATACACTATAGTCTCAGATTTCCCTCTAAAGTTGAGAACAGAATGTATACCCTAATCTGTCCTAAGAGAGGAAAACCCGCATTTAGCAACAATTTGCATAAATGAAATTACAGAAATTGTGGGTGCACCAATCATATCATAAAAGAATCACTCAGTCTGCTTTCACTCTGTTCTTTCAGCAGGGGCCCCTGTCTCACTTTTCTTACCTAAAATCTTGCTGGTGTTCGCCGTCTGGCGCACGTTAGTACACACACACCGTTTAATCTGTCTTTCTGTTGATGAAGCGGATCCCAGCTCTGCAGAGTTTGGTTTCATCCAATGGGTCCGGGGAGCGTCCTCTTCATGCGATAGTTTTCTTTTTCAGATTTAAGTTAATGTCAATTTACTCAGTTCAGGTAAGAATTAGACGTAAGCGGGCTCGCAGTGTCATAATCACGAGGTTTCCATTATTTAGGAAAAATGACAGGTTGGTACCTTCTCTCAATAGATAATTATTGGTCACACCACAGTTAGTCAAAAATGTCGGAATGTTAATGATTTGTAATTTTTCTCGCCGCAGGGCTGCATGTACATGAGAGTTTGTGAAGAAATATAATCTGGCTCAATAGGCCCAGTAAGGCATTTAGTCTTTAAAACCGTTAGTGAGATTTGTACTCTGTCTATTTCTGGAGGCAAGCGCCCTGCCAGACAGGTGTTAACTTGTAGACCCACGTGGTTAAAGATAAAAATGTTTCTTCTCTCAGTTGTACTAAAACCGCTGGTAAAAGTTGGGCTGACCCAAAACTGTGCAAGGAAGAGAAAAGTACAAAATACTTAACCACAATATTTGCTTCGGTTATAACTTACATTATAACTGCAAGCGTAGAGCTTGTCTTAACGTTAAAACTCCCGTGAAATAATTATGATCGTTTAAAAAAATCAATCATCATGAATTAGAAATACCTACGTATTTCGTCAATACTCAATGATGACTCAGTGCAGTTATAAGTTAGTTAAAAATATTCTGGACTGATTACTATCAATTTAATTAAATTTTATTTACAGCTGCATGAGTTTAAGCTAGAAATAATAATTTATTCTGCTTTCCACTGTAACACGTCAACTAGAGAATATAACAGACTTATAATTTAATCCCTCTGCACAGAAATCTAACTAGTGAAAATAAAATAGGCGATTTACCACTTACATCACTCACAAAATACTAGATATATAATATTACCTCAACACAGAACTACTAAGAACTATATCCAATTCGACCAACTAAATGATGCTTCTATTAACAGAGATCTTAGGAATCGAACGCTAGATGTTTCTAGTCTTACTGCGGAGTACTGAATGAATTTAGTCTAAACTACTGGGGTTTATATCTTATGAAAAGAAATGATTTCCTAATTCTCGAAAACCCGAAATAGTTCCCGTCTTAACACCTACATTTAACTCAGACGACGGCAATGAAACTGCCAGACGCGTTTCACACCTGCCGCCACCTATGGTCATACCCGAGCGATGCCTGTTGGCGCCTCTCACACCTAACACCGAGAAACTTAACCAAGAGCGCCGTGTCAGATGAAAATGTTAGACGATTGACTGCCATCATATGTCTGTCGAGAACGAATTTCACACTATTCGGTCTCATCTAGGACTTAGCTTAACAGCAATAAAAATGCGTTGTTAAATAAGAAAAGAGACAGGCGATGGTATGAATGGGAGAGTTATATTTTCACAATCAAACGAATGCGAAAATAGGATAAAAGAGCTATAATAAAGTAGAAGACACGGGTAGAATAAAGAAAAGATATAGAAATTTATTAATCATAAATCTCTCTGCGACACCAAGTAGAGATGTACTGGGACGACTTCGCAGTGGTTCAACAGACTAACCACATCCCGAAAAATGCGCCGAATAAAAAAAAGATAGCGACTTTGGTGGGTAAAGATGGAACTAAACTGACGGAGGGATAAAATAATTAGGAGGTTTGATGTCTTTTTTAATGGTAAGAATGGTAACCACCAGAGTAATAAAGACTGATAAAAATACAGATTAGGATATGTGATTACTGCAGTAAATGACATTATGGCTATGTTTTTTCTATATTAATTTATGCAGTTTGATTCAATCATTATCACCACTAACCTTTAGCTTCTTGAGGAACTTAGTACTTCAACAAATGCATAGGCCTACCGATTTCACCTGTCCTGTACCATTCACTCAAGATATTATGATGTATTCTTTGCTACTTTCATTTCTGTTTCCATTTCTCTTCTCAGCGTGTTTTTGGACCTCCCTCAACCTCTCTTCCTCTTGGAATTCCCTAACAAGAATTGTCTTGTAATACTATCAACAGGTTTTTTTCACTGTGTGTGCTATCCATCGCCAGCGACTTCTTCTCATCCTGTTTCACTGGCGATCTTCATTAGTTCCAAATAAGTAATCGTCTCATACCATTTAAATCCTTCTATTCTACGCAATAATCCATTTATACAAGCGTATAAAATCTGCAGTTTTATTAGTTAAATTTGTTTAAATTATACTTTAAAAAAAATTATCTATTGTTTTCATTGGTCCATTCCATAACGAAAACGCCATTTCGTAATGCGGACTACTTTTCCTTTTGTCGTAGTAATACTTTATCCGTGATTTAATTGTCGTTCACAAAATACTACTGCTAAATAATTTTGTTATTACACCATTCTTATTCATTCATTACCCATCACCGTCCAAAGGAGCATAGGCCTTCAATGAAAACATACCAAGCCTTCATGTCTTATGCCGACCAGTCGAGATCTTTGTTATCCCTTTCATTTCTGCCTGTAGTTTCCTTCTCTGTGTGTTTTATGTCTTCCTCTGCCATTATACCTGGGACTTCCAGACAAAAGATGGCCTTGTAGCGCTATCGGCAGTTGTTCTCAGTGAGTGTCCTGTTCAATGCCAACGTGTTCTTCTCACCTATTGTTCAACATTTATAAGAAAAAGAGTAACGAACATTTATGTCTTTTGTCCTGTATTTCTTTAAGCAAACTAACCATAACATTTTTCCCCTTACGTTTGCGATCTATTCTTGAGGTGATGTGTGGTTTTCGTTCTTGAGCTAAGTGTGTTGCATAGTCTGATGTCAGTCCGTGTTGTTGTAAGACTTCCGTGATTACTGTCAAATCATCTGCCTCGTGGTCTACCCCGTTCCTTAAAACCTGGCATTATCCTGTCGTTCGCGTGTAGTGGTGACTGATCAGGTTCCGTTCCTGTGAGATGGCCAAACCACTTTTTTTTCCTTTTTTTTTTGGTCCTATATATTGTTATTGTTGATGAACAGAATCGATATCATTGCACTCTGGGCAAACCCATAGGTGCTCAGTCTTCCTCAGTATATGTCGAAGAGAGTGAATGCTAACTGTTCCTATAGATCGCTGGTTATATACACGACGGATGCATCCTCCCATACGTCTATCACGGATAGCCTTACGTTATATGCCAAATTCCAACAGTCTTAACCTTGATGATTCACCGAATGCAGTGTCATTCTCTAACAGGAGATCACTAATTGTTCTCAGTATCTCTCCCTTATCCATATCCAGTGTTTTCTATATATATACATGATACGTTATATAGTTCCTACAATTTTCTGATGTTATAATTCTTATTCTGTCTTCCCTCGTAACATTAATGACCCATTTAAACATTTTATCTCGCACCATACGATATTCCTCTTCTATGCTCTGGTCAATGACCCATGTTTGACACTGATTGCAAAGAGTTGGTAAGAATTTAATATTTAACAGCTGTTGTTTAGTTTCCGTACTGACATTCGGATGTTCTAGTTGTGCAGACAGTTGGTAAGTCACTGCACTGGCTTTTTTTTTTTGGCATCTTTTTACTTACTCTGTCAAGTTTTCTATTTTCTTTAAAGTGTGACCGCTTGACCTTTCACGCTAGCTTTGTCTCTCCTTCTTCCACGCTAAGCATTTATGCGTGCTATAAGATGCTACATGTAAGAATGACAGACCTTAAAAGCAAATAAGACGTTTTTTCACAAAACGCAGTATTCATTCAAAGTTCAGTTGCCAGTAACTGCTCTGACAGGGCAAACGTAGGTCAGTCCCAGATAATAATGAATGGGTTTTATAAGCGCGAAAGTGGGAAATGAATGTTTGTGTGATTTGGTTTTATTTAATCCTATTGTTAAGTTGGAAAAGATCACACATGTGAAAATAAAGTCGAAATAACAGAATGTCGTGTGCAAAAAGGTCTAAAAGCTGAGGAGAGGAGTGCAAATGTTAATTATTGTGTTGTGTGAAAAAAAGGACGGGTCGTGTGGAAAAAAGGCGGGAAAAAAGAAGAAATAGTATAAATAGAAGAGGTGTGGGCGATAGGTAGGGATTTCAGGATTTATGACTCTAATGAAGCCATAACTTTAGACTAGAGGATTTTTTACAGATAGCGTTAGGTGAACTTCGTCTTTGAGGATACTAAGACAAGTTTTTTAGTAGACAAATCAGTATATACTTCTATTTGGATGTACATATATTATTCGTTGGATTACATATTTTTTCATCTTGGATAACCAATCATCATTGTGAAATTTACAGTGTTTGTCTAATGACATCAATAAACTCTAACTGAATTTTTCTACATTGCTGTTTGTGGAACTTTACAATAATTTCTTGTGGATTATACGTTGTTGTGCTGAAACTGTTTTGCTTATCACCAAACTTAAAGGGAAGAACATTCCTTGGTTGAAAAAAAAAAAAGGTCAAGTATTACGATCTCTGGCGGAACGCCAGTTAGCACTTGAACCCCCACAACATATGAAGGATTAACACTGACTACATAAAATCAAAATAACTACTAGTGCCGCATTCAACTGACGCGGGCACATATCTTCAAATTGGCGCCGTGACCTGCCCTTTTTTTGGTGAAGCAGACAGGCATAATCACTAATGGATCCAAGCCTAGAACAACAGCAACAACAACATGCGTTATATGCACAGCAACAACAGCAGCAACAACAACATATTAGAAAATGGGAAAGAGACACTGTCAAAACAAGAGCAGATTGGAGTAGTCTAAATAGAAGACACCATCGCATAGCTGTTAGAAATTTTTTTATCAACGAAGAATACAAACACACAACGAGGAAGATATGGGAAGTTTAAATACGGCGCTTATACCATTGTTACAACGACTGACCAACAAACTTGTATAATAACAACAGAAGATGGATTAAGGGCACATATCAGACATCTAAAACAATGGAGAACACCACTTAACATACATCACCAGGTCGGTTTTGTAACATTAAGTGACACAAGTGACACACGTTGGGCCCCCATGATTACTAGTCAACCAAGGCCAGACTTACAAGTGAAGAAAGCAAAGATCAGTTGTGTTGCGACACAAACAAACGTTGACAGGTCAAGTCAGGTCAATGACCCAGAACCACAGGTGAAGAAAACAACTATGATCAGTGTAGCAACACAAACAGAAAATAGAGCTGCATTTTCAGCAACACAAACAGAGAATAGAGCTGCAGTTTCAGCAACACCAACAGAGAATAGAGCTGCAGTTTCAGCAACACAAACAGAGAATAGAGCTGCAGTTTCAGCATCACAAACAGATGTTGACCTTAACACTGACACATCATGCAGGCGTACAAGAACAGTACAGAAGACAAAACAGGGAAGTGTAAGCACAGAGGAGATGAAGAAAGCACTAAAAGACGAACTGAAGGGAGCTAAACCTGACACAGTAGTACTAAAATATATACAGAGATTTCTGGAGAAAAAGTTTGATACAGACTTATCAGAAAGGAAAGAAGAAATTCGCAGACTTGTGTTGAGAGTAATGGAGGAACTTAATTACTGGGTAATAAAAATAGCGGAAAGAGACGTGTTCTCAGATTCATCAAGTTACTCAGTTAGTGTATCATCAGATGAAGAAGATGAGTTAGAATGCACGGAGAGGTGCGAAATGGTGGAAAAGTTGGGAAAAGAAGTGAGAGAAGAAGTGAAGGACACGAGCAAGAAAATGGTTAAAGTGGATGAACCAAACACAGGGGAGTTAAAAAAGGTAATAGAAGCCATCATAGCACGGCCTGATTTTAACTTATCAAGGAGCATAGTATGGAGACTGCTAGAGGAAAGGTATCATACACACTTTCCAGAAACAAGAGTTGAAATAGATATGGTTCTAACGAAAATGTTAGATGACGAAAGCAGAAGAAGGAGCGAGCAAGAAGATCGTGATCGAAGACAGAAGAGAAATAAAGGAAGACGCAATTATAGAAATTGCTAAACAGATTTCGTGGGAAGGACATAGGGAAAAGGAGAGAAATATGGAGTTACAGATTTTGAGCAGTCAAGAAGAAATAAAGAAGCCCTACAGAAGAACTTATCACAAGAATGACATGAGAGTCTAGCCGCACTACACAGAAACAACACATCGGTGTTCGCAACGTTATTCACATGATCACAACCATCATTCCCTACCCCCTCATCAGCCCCAACATACTCCCTACGCGACCCCCGTCGCAACACCAGTGATTATGTGAAGCGAACATTTGATGACAGAAGAACATATCTATAAAAGCACACGCGGCACAAATTAAGAAAGCTACTCATCGCCCGATAGCACCACTAGTTTTATCTAATGGCAGACCCATACATAAAGCCACATTGAACCACTATCATTTCACAGATACGTCACAAACCTCACACAGAGAATCTGAGAACACAAATACATATTGCCGCAGAGAATCAGAGAGCAACAATAGAAATTGCGACGAACACACAGACAACGCTGTTTCACAAGCAGAACGGAACACATCTGAACAAGATAATGATACTCGACACACAGCACCGCCTAATGATGAAAACGCAGACAGCGGTACATGCACACTTGCGGAAGATATTATTCTTCCATCACCTCCATTCCGACACGAATCTGACCTAGATACAGCAGATCCCGAGAGTGACCACGAAAGTGTGATCAGTCCAGACAACACTGACTTTCACACGGCAACGGGGCGCCCACATTCTGGTGCAGCAGATGACTCCCCACTGTTAACGGGATTTGTCCGGTTGCCTCAGGAGCACATACGTAAGAGATTGCGTGGAAAACGCAGACAGCCCCACAACACGCAGCATGAGGTGCACCATTTCAACACTATTTCGTCCTTGCCCTCGACGGCTGCAGTCACCACCCACTCGACAGTGCGAAATACGCCATCCTCTGGCGATCAACGATTGACGAGGAAAAAAGTTATCTTGATGGAAATCGCCAACTTCCTCATGTCAAATTCGTAAACGTCCAGTTCAACGATTATTGGTTTATTGGAGAATCAAACTTCTCTAATAACAAAAAGGTACTCACCCCAACAATAGTTCGACATGGACTGTCATTAGGACTACATCTTTTACACCGCTATGTCAAGAAATTGAAGAACTTTTGCAAACATTCTATAACACTATATTATCCAGGTTAAACAGAACTTTAAATTATCTCAGTTCTCTAGTTATACAAATTTTTTTTTACAAGTGTTAGGTACGAAATCTTTATGATTAGAAGAGTACCCACTGTACAAATTACACCACTTTTGCCTTTGAAAATCTTTATAATAGGACTTATGCTTTACAACAGTTTTTTCCCCTTCTTGATGAATTTAGTGACAAAAGCAAACACACTATACGCACACACATATTTTTCCTTTGTGACACATGAGAGTTTTTTTTTAATGTGTTAACTCATAGTTTTCCTTTTGTGTTATGGAAAGACCGTTTTATAATGTTCAATCGCATCGAGAATGTATTTTGGCTATTTTTCTTAATGATGCTGTTTACCTCAATGATCGTACATGGCTTCTCACATTATTCAAGCCAACGACCCTTTCTCACAGATATACGACGAATCAGACGTCAAATTTATTCTTCCCTACACATCCAAACGCCTTTTCATTTTCTGTCACCTTCTCCGACATGCTTCATCACAGACGGACCGTTTCTAAATCGACGCACTATTCCGAGCATCCCCCACTTCAAAAGGAATTTACCTATGTTGACGTGTCTATCAAATTCTATAAATACTTCTTCGTAGTCTGGGAAACCCCTTCACCCTTCTCGCATTCCTTAATTCAGTGAGACACTAGAGTGTCAGGACTATTAATTTTGCCTAGCATAATTGGTGTTTTAAATTTTAAGCTGTTTTGTGTATAACTACTGTGATGGGGCCAAAAAGCCCGCCCCCTTCCTGTTTTTGGTATATTTATCGCCCATATTTTCGATGTGCGCGAAGCATGCTGGGATGTAAAAAGTCTTCAAGATTGATGAATAGGCTATAATAATGCCTAAAAATTAAGTTGTGGTGTAGAATTGTGTTTTTGCTCTAGAAATAGTTGTGTATATTTCTGTTTTCGGGCCTTCTAAAGCAATAATCGCGAGTGTTGTTTGAGTGGCGCAATTATTGCGCGCGCGGACTAAGTTGAGTGTTTAGGCTTAGCGGTTTATATAAAGAAATAGCGAGCGGCAAACAGGCTATTTTGCAAGAGTCGCCAAGAAGAAACGAAGGTAGGCTAGCCCTGTGTCGGTAGAAAAGGAACGAAGACATGACACGATTATTAGGAACTGAGCACTAGCTGGGTGTTTTGTTTGTTTAGTGTTTGGTTTGTTTAATGTTTGCTTCAGTGTGCTCTTAGTCACTGAATGGGTTGTAAAAATAAATACAGCCCCTGCCTCTAGAATCAAGAGTTTTATTGTTGAATCGGGTCGGTTGCGAGTGTGAAAAGAGAGTGATCAAATATCACAACGTCATCATCATCATCTCGCCCCACCCTATCACAATAAAACTCTTGATTCTAGAGGCAGGGGCTGTATTTATTTTTACAACCCATTCAGTGACTAAGAGCACACTGAAGCAAACATTAAACAAACCAAACACTAAACAAACAAAACACCCAGCTAGTGCTCAGTTCCTAATAATCGTGTCATGTCTTCGTTCCTTTTCTACCGACACAGGGCTAGCCTAACTTCGTTTCTTCTTGGCGACTCTTGCAAAATAGCCTGTTTGCCGCTCGCTATTTCTTTATATAAACTGCTAAGCCTAAACACTCAACTTAGTCCGCGCGCGCAATAATTGCGCCACTCAAACAACACTCGCGATTATTGCTTTAGAAGGCCCGAAAACAGAAATATACACAACTATTTCTAGAGCAAAAACACAATTCTACATGCGAAAGTGGGAAATGTATGTTTGTGTGATCTGGTTTTTTTTAATCCTATTGTTAAGTTGGAAAAGATCACACATGTGAAAATAAAGTCGAAATAACAGAATGTCGTGCTCAAAAAGGTCTAAAAGCTGAGGAGAGGAGTGCAAATGTTAATTATTGTGTCGTGTGAAAAAAGATGTACATATATTATTCTTAAGTGAGTCTGGTGATCTAATGGGCATCATAGCTTCTGTTATGGGTGTGTTGATCTTAATTTTGTATCTTCCCGAAGTTGAATTACGTGCATGTGTATGGTTTTGCATTTTGTATCCATCTTTGTACGGTACATTAGACTTTTGTCATCTGTAAAATGTAATTTATTCAGTTAGTCACCGAACTATGTTCAGTTAGTCACCGAACTATGTTCAGTTAGTCACCGAACTATGTTCAGTTAGTCACCGAACTATGTTCAGTTAGTCACCGAACTATGTTCAGTTAGTCACCGAACTATGTTCAGTTAGTCACCGAACTATGTTCAGTTAGTCACCGAACTATGTAACCTTCAGAGTGATTGAAAAGTTACTTCTTATTTTTAAATGGTTATATCCTGACTTTTATCAGATATAAATGAACCAAATATCAAAACAATTAGTAATAACCGCCATTTGGCTAATAAGTTTTTTTTAATTTCAAGAAACACAGTAAAATAAACTAAAATGTAAATGACCAATAAGCAGACCTTACAAGAGGCAGCAAAAATTGATGCCCATTATGAAATCATGTGTTTAACAGACCAACAGAAAAATCGCATATGACCGACACCAGTACCATTTGTGGAAAAGTTCAACTGACTACTGCTTTCTTTGAAAACATTCAAGTTGACGTCTGAGAGTGTACGAAGTAGAAGAGGAAGAGACCATATGTAAACAGCTGATCTATAATGTTAACGTGAAATAGCTTGTTATGTACTACAATAGCAGTTAATTCCCTTTATTTTTACGTATGTTTTATATCAATTAATTGGGCAGAAGTGAAGAACTAACAATATTAAAAATAGCAATTATAATTAGTTTTTGTTTTTAATTTTAATGATGAAAAATATCCCGTTCAACCTCTGATGGATTGTAATTAGGATGTATACTGTTTTCAATCCTAAATAATATGAACATCTGCCGATATTGGAGAGTGGCATCACACCTGTCAAATCATTGTAAATAGGGCACATCATAATTACCAATTATGCTTGTATGTTAAAAAAAAACCAAACCCAAAACGAGATAAAACCGAACAAAACAAAACAAAAACATCAAATAAAAATAATATTAAAGGGTGAGGGGTGTAAAGGCCTGGTGTTTGCAGTTATGTAATTGACTTTAATGGATATTTAATTGACTTTCACCTGTCAAAAGTCATATGTATTGTAACAACAGCATCAGGCCTTCGCCTTCCCAATTACTATATATTAACTTTTGTTCTTGTTAAATACTGTTTGACTATATTATGCAGTATAATTATATATGCATAATTAGTGTACATACTTTGAAAGCTGCATTTAGACATTCGTCAACATCAATCATCTCATTCTCTTCCTGAGTTTTCATGACGAAGGCATCCAGCTCAAGGGGAATAATTTCGCAGAAATCTGAAAATAGAAAGACGCTAGCTTCTTTATTTAATCTTTAGAAATTATTCTATTTCGGTTCACCTGTAAATGCTTGTTTTATTGACTGCAGAATCGTTCATACAGTCACTCTAAAGCAGGGATTTTTAACTTATGGGTCGCGTCCATCCCCACTGTGGACGTATGAGAGACTGCATCCGGCGTGTATACAACCAGCGCGCTACAGAAACAGTTAGCATTCACATCCTTCGACATTTGCTGAGGGAGACTGAGCACCTATGGGTTTGGCCGGAGTACAATGACGTCGATTCTGATGTACAATAACAGTAACATCTGCTGTAATACTAGTACATAAATATGATATATTAGAATTTCTTCTTGTTACTGTAATACTAGTACACAAATATGATATATTAGAATTTATTCTTGTTACTGTAATACTAGTACACAAATATGATATATTATAATTTATTCTTGTTACTGTAATACTAGTACATAAATATGATACATTAGAATTTATTCTTGTTACTGTACACAAATATGATATATTAGAATTTACTTGTTACTGTAATACACAAATATGATATATTAGAATTTATTCTTGTTACTGTAATACTAGTACACAAATATGATATATTAGAATTTATTCTTGTTACTGTAATACTAGTACACAAATATGATATATTAGAATTTATTCTTGTTACTGTAATACTAGTACACAAATATGATATATTAGAATTTATTCTTGTTACTGTAATACTAGTACACAAATATGATATATTATAATTTATTCTTGTTACTGTAATACTAGTACACAAATATGATATATTAGAATTTATTCTTGTTACTGTAATACTAGTACACAAATATGATATATTAGAATTTATTCTTATTACTGTAATACCTTTTTCCAAGTGCAAGCACTTTTTTTTTAATCTTTCATTAATAAACTTTTGTTGCCTTTGTTTTCTTTATTTCACCTGCACATGGAGTTATTTTATCTACATTTGAAAAATTGCAGAAGTAGCTGTACTGAAAAATTGTTTTTGGTAGACAGCAGCCTCAATGAAAACAAAAGTATATCTAGGAATGCTAAAGTAAGTCAAGGCTCGGTTTAAACCAATATATGGACATACAGTCGTTACAACTAAACAGACTTACTGTCAATAATAGCGTTCCGTATCAGGTCAACGAAGCTCTCGTCACTTGTGGCTATATCCAAGGATTTCATCAGGGGCGTAACGTTATCTACATCAATGTAGGTGACACCGTCAGTGTATACAATACTCAGAGCAGCCTTCACTTCTGAAAAAAAAAAATTGTGTAATGCATGGGGCTGGCAACCTCATCGTGTGAAACAGTCACAGAAACCACCCCTTGGAGCAACAAGGTAAACGAACGGTATAATATAAACGTAGTCCCCAGGAGTCTCTGATCAGACAAAGAAAGAATTGGATTACTTCAACCTCCGGCATGTCGTAAGAGGCGATAAACATGACGTTAATCATAGGGATGGCAATCTCCGAATCTTTTGGCCGAATACCTTCACCAACCAAGAACTGCTTAGTCGGAGTATCCAAGAGGACCTACACACGATCATAGCTGGTAGGCGCTGGAGTTGGGTTGGTGATGTCCTCGGAAGAGACCCTGATGCATTCACCAACCAAGACCTGCTTACTCGGTGTAACCAAGACGACCTACCCACCATCTTAGCTGGCAGACGCTGGAGTTGGGTTGGTGATGTCCTCGGAAGAGACCACGATGCATTCACCAACCAAGAACTGCTTACTCGGTGTAACCAAGAGGACCTACACACCATCATAGCTGGCAGACGCTGGAGTTGGGTTGGTGATGTCCTCAGAAGAGACCCCGATGCCATCACAAGAACAGCTATGCTATGGACCCCTGAAGGAAAGCGAAAGAGAGGCCGACCAAAAAAACAACTTGGCGGAGGACTGTGGAGGCTGAGATGTAAAGAATGAACCAGCAGCGCTCGTGCACTGTACGAAGGATGGCTGCTGAACGAGCAAAGTGAAAGCAGTTTAATGCTGCCCTACAAGACGCCACCAGGTGTGATGGCCACTGACTGCTTTAACAGTCGGCGGCTAAGGATCAAAGAAGAAGCATCATATGGGTTGCAACCTCATCATGTAAAACTAATCGCTGTAAAATATAACAACTGGAGGAGCACATACATTTTGTGGTGGGTGCTTCCAGCCACGTGACCAGCTGATGTGGTGGTTCCATGTTCCACAGGGAGTAAATATAGAAATGATGATGATATAACATACATACATACATACACGTACATACATACATACACACTCACACACGTATACATACATACGTTACTTACTGTCCAGCACAAAGTTCCTAAAATTTTCCCTTTTAGCCACTGCCACTTGGTCCTGAGAAAGTATATGGTATAGAATTACGAGTTAATACATATAGTATGACAGTAGATTATACTTTTACTCATATACTATGACATATATCTTAAGGTCAAAACTTTGCTATTGCATTTGATATGCAAAATTTGTATGTTATCTCTAAGACCTTGAGGTGGGACGGGAGATGGAGACAAAGGTTGTATGCTAATAATTACCTTATTCAGAGGTTATATATTAGAGTGACCATTTGTCCTCTTTTCCTCGGATTTATCCTCTTTTTTATTTTAAGATTGGGCGTCCAGGCGGATTTTTCCAATTTGTCCGGCGTTTTCCTCTCGGAGAGTGAACATGACTTCGAAGAGATCTATCTTAATGCTAATACATTCTTTAAGGAATATTTTTCAAGCAAATATTGAATATATTGCATAGGAATATAGCTCAGTTGCTGAAGTGCAAAACTTATAAAATCTGTGATAGACGGCATCTTGTGTCAAGAGTCGGTGCCCTACAAGATTCCAAATATACTTGTTGAAAAACGAAGAGGCGGACTTTGTAGTTTGTGTGACAACTAAGCTGGTAACTTCTTAGGATAGAGATACGAAACCCACTATACGATCAACACTAGGTAATAAAAGAATGAAATAATAGACAAACCACAATACACGACCACAATAAAAAATAAAACTAATCACAATAATAACTTTATCAATTGTCACGGGATTGCCTCCCCTTGCTGTGCAGGGGTGGTCCATTAATGGACACAACGCAAGCGTATCTAAAAGTAGGTCGTCCAAGGTATCTATCTTCGCGCAAGATTACTCTTGGCAAAGATATAGATAGAAGATGAATGTCGTTTCTACCTTAGGGGAGCCTTCACAAGAAATTCCCAGAAGTCAAGAACAAACGCTGCTTAAGGGCTGAGCAAATTTGTTAATTTATTATCTGGTCCGTCGCTGTTTGTGAAGGGGTTATGCAATGATTCTGGCCCGTCAAGCCCCCAGTTGGAGTAATCCAACGAATGCTCTCTTATAAGTAATGGCTCTATATTTATATATATGTATTTATCAAGAAGAACTGGCTCATACGTTTGCTTTCGTACATATAAACTGAATCAACTATTATTGTTTAGTTTAAAATAACATGAAACACATGTAATTGTCAATTAGTCTGTAACATGGGAAAATAAATATGGAAAACTGGGTGAAAGTATATTAAATTTTTCCTCATTGAGGTTTTGGTAGGGCGTTAATAATAATAATGTCCGTATTTTTGCTGTAGCCAGTTATGTAAAACTTAGCTCCAGATGCATCCTGCAGATGTGGTTTCCGTCACTTCTTTTTGGTGATGAGTGCACTTCTCCACATAATTCGTCCACTGTAGGCGGTTGGTGGTGATACTCTTCTCTCACACTAGTGGCGTAGGAACTTCAGTACTTAAGTCTGATGTCTTGTAACCACGAACTGTGACAAATTAGAAAGAAACAAATGCCTCAGTACATTTGTTCTCCGCAAACTAACAGGCCCATTGTCATGCGCTCCACCCACGAATGTTAACCTCTCAGAAGAATTAAATTCCCGAGCACACAATGTAACTCAGGGAATATGATGTAAATTCACCAATATCCTTCTGGGTGTCAACTAGGAAATTGCGTCTTGAGTGCATGGATAATGATTTGCATGAATTACAATTTAAAAAGGTATATAAATCTCACAACATGATTCTATACACTTTAGGCACAAGTGATGTAATCATCACTCATTACTCGTCGCTTCTCCCATCGGGGTCTGGGGTCGCTCTTCTGTCGGGTTTCCCGCACGACTAGTCAGAAACAATCACCATAAAATATTATCGCTTGCCGGGTCACCAAACCTGGCGCATCGTAACAGTCCTCTTGCAGCAGTGGTTCATGCATATACTATTTTGATATATTGATGTTGCCAGCTTCATATATATAACCACTTAGCGAGAAACCTGTAAAATGTACATTAGTAAATAAATTGTTTACACTTACCCCAAAATGTTGGTAATACACACTTCTCCTGGCGCAGATTAGAATGGACCCACAGCCCTGTATTTAGATGCTGTTCGAATCACTTAAGTCTGAGAAATTCCTCTTATGACGGGTGAAACACTGGGTCTGGAAATCCATAATTCCTCTTATGACGGGTGCAGTCTGTCCGTTTGCTGTGACTCCGAGTTTGTTAGATTATATCTCACAATCCTTAGTTTCAAATCCCAGCTGTGTTTCCGCCGAAAGTTCCAGTCAAATGATAGTAGATTCTGGCGAACCAATACAATCTATCTAGCACTGTTTGGGTGGGGAAGTTTATCATTACTCATCCCACGCGTATTTGAAAATAGTAAATTTAATATACACGCGTGGCCTCTTACAACAGTGATGTCATATCGTTACCTAAGACTTCCAGCGCGCCTCTGTTTATCACCTTTATCTGCGTACCTCCGCTAGACAGATGTCTGGTCAGACCGTATGGTCTTCTTTCATCTTATCACAATACCGGTTTGTGTCAACATGATGAACAGCTTTCCAATGGGGTCAAATGTTGAACCGCCCCATTTCCACAGGCGGTCAGACAGATTAGGCGATAAAATATTATCGCTGGCCGGGCCACCAAACCTGGCGCATCGTAACAACAGTCTGGGAGTGGAGTGTGAAACAATAAGATACGCATTACTCCCGTAGCAAATACTGCCAAAGGGGAGTGGCGTGTTAGAGACTTCACCATGCTTTGTCCAGCATTGAGCAAAATAGTGAAAATAACGAATGAAAAGGCACGATTTATGCCAATTAAAAGCGATGAGTGAGAAAAATGAAGAAAAAAGAAAGGATACTGCCGGAGGGCTGAAGGTGTGAGAGATCACACACAAGAGCATGTTCAGACGTTTTGTCACATCAATAGTGATTAATATGTGGAAAGTTCTTCTTCTTCTTCTTTGTTCATCCTAAAAAGGACGTTGGTTGCATTGTGTCCGTTTACAGCGAAGCTGCGATATTTGCGCCTTTCGGCCAACACATCCGACTTCAGCACGGCATTTTTGGGACCGGGTTAGCCTTCCCTCTTCGATCCCTACTCACCCAGCCAGACTGCAGTGATGCAGCCTGTTTCCAGGACCACCACTTGGAGGTGGAGTAGGGTCTTGGTCAGCTCTGGTTTGCTGACCCTGACGCAGGCAGTCTAGCTATGGGTCACTGACTGCATTCCTCACTGTTGACGCGTCTTAGGTCCCTGTGGAAAGTTAACACTGATGTTAAAATGATTTTAAAACATACATCTTAAGGATCTTTTTATTTCAAATTGTTTTCTTACCTTTATAAAACAATAACTAGCTCTGTCATCACCATCATGCATTAATAGATTGAAATTAAAAAGTCCTCTTTTTTTGTCCTATGTTTGATCTTGTACTGTCCTCTTTTTTACACCAAATAATCTGAAAATGTCCTCTATTTGTAAAAAACGATAGTCACCGTATTATATATATATATATATATATATATATATATATATATATATATATATATATATATATATATATATATATATATATATATATATATATATATATATATATATATATATATATATATATCTTGGTTATGTTTAATGACATCCATGGCGCGCGAGTGCCTTGCACGAAACATAGCAAACGTGAGGAAATCGACAGCTCTGGGCTGTAGTAACGAGCTGTATAGTTTGCGTGAACCCGAATCAAGTGAGGTGGTCAGGGACTAGGGTTTGTGACGGTATTGCCTCTCCTGCTTTGCAGTAGTGATCCAACAGTGGCCAAAACTCAAATGTATCTTATATGGGCTTCAAAGGTGTCTACCTTCGCACAAGATTACTCTTGGCAGATTTGTAAATAGAATGGTAATGACACTTCTATCTCAAGGTAGTTTTCACAAGATATTTAGATAAGCTCAAACAATGCTGCTTTGGCTGAGCACGTTAATTCTAGAATCTGCCGACAACATTTGTGAAGAATTTAGCAATGATTAATCTTAGCTCGTTAAGCCCCCACCCCTGATTTACTCAGTGGAATTCTTATTATCCTGGTATAGCTCTGTTTAGAGTGTGTGTAGTAAATTGACTGAGACAAGCATGCAGTACATTTAAAAGGATTAAATCGAAGTTAAATTGGTAAAACTACAAATAACAAAATGTAATAATCACTTAAGTTTTAACAGTTTAAAAAATTGAATATTTTAGAAGAAAATTTTCATCATTGATTGACAGTAGAGTCGATGAAAGAAAGTTCACTTTGGCAGTGTATATTTTGCACTTAGCTGCCAATAGTAATTTCGGCTCCTGCTGATGGGTTCTATTCACACTGCTCCCGCTCAGCGCTGGTCAAGGTTGTCGGGTGTAGCTCGTTTCCCAGAAATGTCAAGGGGAGTCTACAAATTTGGTCCCTCGTCATAAAGCTTAGGCCACTGTTCCCTTCTTGTTCCAGAGAAAGTACTTTCTGCTGGCACCACCAATAACTATGATAAAGAATAGAAACGAAAGGCTCTCCTGAGTAATGCGTTTCCCGACACATACTTATGTGTCCACTTTGTTCTATTATACCATCCCATTTATCTCAGAATTTACCCTCGATGAGAATTAAATTTAATCCCTCGGGATAAAACTTTCTTTACATTTAAATTGAATAGCTTTAGCTTTACATTACATTTAAATGAAAAGGTTAGTAGTTCATATAGAATATGTTTACATTTACATTTCCCATGATTGAAAAGTGTTCATAATATAAATTGAATGTGTTTTCATTTATGTTTACACTGATTTAAAAATTTGAAAATTTAAAACTTCCATTAATTTTAAAGTGAATATTTTCACATAGACGTTTACACTGGTTTGAAACTCTAAGTATTATACTTAGAATGTACATCATTTCTTTCATCTTCCCCCTCCCCTGCTCCACAGTGAACTTGGGACTACTTTATGCTTTTAGTTCTCTTTAAGAAACTAGCAATAAAGCAATCACCAGCCAATGCAGTGGTGGTTCATGAATCATCATTCTAAACGCTGAGGTTGCCAGCCTCAAATGACTAGGACATCCACTAGCGATTTTCACGTATTAAAATTCACATGGTAATATATACGTATTAGTTCCCATGTTAGTAAATGAGAAATATAGAATGTAAAATGACAACTTTCGCCAATCCTGGCTCACAGACGTTTTGCTCAAATGAATAACAGGTACTGGCGCCTTATTACACGTGTACTTAGGGTCGTTAATTTGAACTTTAATTCCCTTTCTGACTCCGTGTGTTTCTTTCAGTTTCCTTCGACAGCGGCTTTCCTTATTAAAATGATAGAGATTTCCTGGGTTGAATTGTAAGTCCTGATGAATACTCCAAGAAAAGGTGACTTGTCTGATAAATGGAAATTCTTAATTCTAATTACTGGCAAGTCTGGTGTCTTTGGCAACCGTGAATCTCACAGTAAAGTAGACTGACTGAAGCGTCAGGTTATATTTAACTGTCCTCCATCGCTCTGTTTGTTATGGAGGCTAAGAAAAAGCTCCAATCATTTCAAACATGCGGGTTGGGGGAGGGGTGGGGGGGGGGTGATTTAAAAAAATTCCTGGAAAAATTTTGAACGTAGTGTAGATGTCATCTCTTACATATATGGTATGAAAACATCCGATCCCTGGCAGGCGAACTCACAGACATATCGGTAACCTCACACGACAATGTGTGTAAAATGTAACAAATTATTACTTTCATGTAAATTAATCTCTTTGTAACAAGTTGTACCGGAAACGATAATATCATGCTTGACTGTCCAGAATGTGTCGCACAGACGATTAATCTCTTATCTGTCGGGCACCCTAAGCTAATCTTAGCAAAATTTTGCCGCATCATGGCAAACGCGATGTATTATCACCAACAAGGGGTGTCAAATGTTTGAACAAACAAACTCTCTGCTACATAGCAAACAGAAAGAAAAGGGTGCGACTCGGAAAACATCGCAATAAAATCAGTACAAAAATGTAACTGATACTGCCGTAGTGAAAGAAAGATTGGAAAGAGGACGCACCAAAATCCATCTTGTGACAGGGTTCCGATTGGACAGTGTAAAGGGAGCAATTTGGAGAGCCCGCTTCTTGACAGCGGTAGAAAAGCCGGGAATACAGACTCGAAAGTCATTTTGTATTGTTGGCGATTATTGTACCAGGAGAGATAACTGTCCCAGACCTAAAGGTTTTTTATATTTGGACATGCTCCCTAATATAACCGACTAGGTTGAACGGGACGTGCCTCGCCAAAACGAGGCAAATTTTTATTTAAAAAAAAAAAAAGCTGATGTTAGCTAGAAGTTTTCCTGCTGGTGGCTAGACGTTTTCTAACTGGTTTTTCAGGTTGGTTTTTTTTTTTATTTGAAGCTAGCTTGTGTTAGCATGCAGGTATGGAGTTTATTTAGACATAAGTTAGTACGATCGAGTTTTCACCTTTGCCAATATGGCATGCTGATTGTAGCCGGTGTACTGTTAGAAAGTTCTTAATTAAGTGTGTTGATAATGTCCACCTTAGCCGTATCTTGGCTATGCTGTAATGTCCCGCAATAAATAAAGTATTGGAATGATCGGTGTTTTTTTTTATATTCTGTGTGATACTAGTTTCGCATTTTATAAAATAAACATAGTATTTGTAGTGCCTGAGGCAGAAAGTCTTAATCTGGCATAAAGTAACTGGATCCCTTCCTCACTGCCATAGTTTTCCCTAACGCAAGAGCAGAGTCCCGTACCCATTTACAGCTGGGTACACTGTAGCGAGATACTACTAGGCTTTAAACCCGGCAGGTGGTCTGTTAGTCTTTTGAAGGTTCACATCTACCTCAGCCTGATGCAAGCATAACTTTCGAGGAGGCAAAAAGTTTTATCAGAATCAGATACAGAAACAAATGGAATGTAGAACACTCAGGTCCCACAGAATGATGCTTGCTACGAACGAACGAACGAACGAAATCTTTATTTCATCAGGGTAAAGAAATAGGCATAATTGCCTTTTTAAATTTCTGGCATGCAATACAATTTTCAGCGTTTTACAAATTAAAATTAAAATATTAACAACTTCAGACAGGATTAATTAATATTATCATCACAATCAGTAACTGAGCACACACAAGTACATTTACTCATAGTCATTCATGCACATAGAGAGAGGGATAGAGAGAGAGAAGGGGGGGGGGGGGGGGGCAAGCAATAAAGCTACTAAATATTAAAAATTCAATTTAAAATTGAAAATATTACAATGACAAGTAAATGCTCATGGAAACGTTGAAATAACTGAAACAGAATTGTCGTTAAATGTGTGTACAAGATTTCATGACATGTGAATGCAGATGTCTTTTGAATGAGATGTAATTATCAGTTTTGACAGACTTGGGTAGGGAATTCCATGCTAAAGCACCTGCATAACTAAAACAACTTCGGAAGAGGTCAGTTCGAGGTTTACCTACCAGCTCAGCAGAAGAGAACAAGTGGTAATCTTCAGACTCCGCACTGGCCACAACAGATTGAGATACCATCTATTCAACAAGCTAAAGATAGGAACTACCGATCAGTGTAACTGTGGCACTGATAAAATGACTGCTGAACATCTGCTTCAAAGTTGCCCCTTATATGATATACTACAGCTGGGCAGTTCCATCCCTCACTGGAGCGTGACGATACCGTGAATCGAACCCGACACTTTAGCCGGCCGCGAGAGGCCTGCGCTCTAACAACTCTGTCAATCGGACGCTCTAAGGTAGTCCCATAGCAGATAGGGAGTGAAGTGTTTGAGACTTCGCTATACTAGGTCCAGCATCGAGAGGTGGGGATGACGAGTCCCGTTTTTCGCTGCATGTTCCTTCCCTAACTGTAGGGAGTCGGAGTGGCTCAGAGGTATGGCGTCTGCCTCATATTCAAGAGGCACCGGGTTCGAATCCCAGTTGAGGGATTATAATTTATTGAAATATTTTTTTTCTCAGAACCAGTGGTCCTAATTGCGTCATACTCCCCCCTGGTCTCATGGGTAGTGAGATCGGATGCATAACCTTCTCGGATAAGGGCGAAGAATAGGAGATACCGTGTCCAAGTTGCGCACGTTAAAAATCCCACGGCAGTTGGAAATCGTAAAGAGTTGGCCTATCAGGCCGCTGCCCTGGCAACATTTAAAAATTAGGAAACCTACCCACCACAAAAATATTTATAGAATATGTGATTCCTATACATTATATACACACACTGGGATTCTCGCCGGTGCTACGGAGTTCAAGCACTGCGCTGAGATCCTCCTTGTGTGATGTAAGGGAGGAGATCGGAGCACTGATGGCGTTGTCTGTGTGCAATAAAGACTGTCCTTAAAAACCAAACCAAACTAACCGAAGAGTAAAGTCAGGTACCTATTTACAGCTGGGTAGACAGGTGCGGTAAAATTAACTTTTCGCCCGAGTATATGCGTTTACATTTTTACTTTCTTGTTCCCATTTCTCCCTCACTCCTGTTTACGAGGGGCGTTCAGAAAGTAATGCACCACATCGTTTTTCTCAGCTAATAATGAAGATAGAAGCATGAAGTTTTGCACACGTCAAATATGGCATGTGCCAAATGTGTGCACCAAATTGCACAGCAACCGGCCAAATAATACGGCTGCCCTAAACCGTTGAAATGGAGCGTGTTAGCAACGCGTTATAAACAGCAAATTGTGATAGAATTTCTCGTTGCAGAAAAGGAAACTGTTGTGAATATTCACAAGCGTCTATGTGATGTGTATGGAAGTTTTGCAGTCGACAGGAGTACAGTCAGTCGCTGGGTTCAGAGAATCAAAGAATCAGGAAGTGGAGATACGGAGCTGCTTGATCGGCCGCGCTGTGGACGTCCTGCCACAGCCACCAACGCAGAAATGTTGAAATGCGCTGAGGGCATTACTCTTACTGATAGGCGAATCACTACTCAACAATTGGCCTTACAGCTGTCAGTCAGCATTGGTAGGGCAAATGCAGTTATAAAAGCTCTCGGATTTTCTAAGGTTTGCGCAAGATGGGCTCCTCGAAGTCTCACAAATTTGCAAAGGAAAGCAATTTCTTCTGAATTGTTGGAGCGTTTCAATGCTGATGGAGAGAACTTTTTGGCTAAGATCGTTACAGGTGACGAAACCTGGGCACATCATTTTGAATCTGAGACAAAAAGACAGTCAATGGAGTGGCATCATCCGCAATCACCAAGAAGAAAGAAATTCAACACAATTCCTTCAGCTGGAAAGGTCATGATCACTGTCTTTTTGGACATTAAAGGTGTGATTCTTGTGGACGTTATGCCAAGAGGAGAGACAATCAATTCGCAAGCTTACATTAAGACATTGAAAAAACTCAATCAACGTTTTCGCAGAGTTCGGCAGCACAAGAATCCAGCAGACCTGCTTCTCCTTCACGACAATGCGCGACCTCACACAAGTCTGGCAACACGGGAAGCAATCACCAAATTGGGTTGGAGTGTACTACCCCATCCACCCTATAGTCCCGATTTGGCACCCTCTGATTTTCATCTATTTGGTCCACTTAAAGATGCACTCCGTGGGACAAGGTTTGAAGATGATGAAGGAGTGATTCATGCAGCGAAGAAATGGCTACATGATCAAGACAAAATCTGGTACGGGCTAGGAATACATGCACTTGTTTCGCGCTGGCATAAAGCCGTACAAGTTGATGGGGATTATGTTGAATAATACGGATGTTTACATGACATATCCATGTATATTGTATATAAATTTCATGCTTTTTGAATAAACAGCTTCTGAGAAAAACGATGTGGTGCATTACTTTCTGAACGCCCCTCGTACATAGTGTCCATGTTTGATTCTGACAGGGAAACGTTGGTACGAATATGATATTTATCAGCTGTCACCTTGTCTACTTACTTAGAGGTGTATGGCGTCTCAATAGCAGGCTATTTATGTTTGTATCATTTAGTAATGCTTTTTGAAATAAATTAATTAAATTAAAAAAGACAAAGGGGTTATATCACAAAATTAAGTTTTATTTTTAGTTTTTTGTTTACTTGATAATAATTCCTTAAAAGTTGTGAAGGGTCATTCAGAATTATTTGATTGCAAAACCGTACATAATTTTTTTTGTATACTTAGTGATACTCAACAAACGTCAATAGCAACGTGTGTTTCACATATGAATGATCAATTTTTACCAAACAAAGGATCAATTTTTGTGGTGAGCCTTGACATCTCGATGATGAGACACCTGGGTATATGAACAGAACAGTAGTTTAAAGCAGTGACTAAATCTCTTACAAAGTTTAACTCTCAATTTAACATCAAAGTTTAACTCTCAATTTAACATCAAAGTTTAACTCTCAATTTAACATCAAAGTTTAACTCTCAATTTAACATCAAAGTTTCTGCATGGAAGCATTTCTGGAGTCATCCTTATATGACCACCAGCTTTGCACAGTGCTACAGTATACATTTGTGGAAGTTAACCTCTGTCTGTGAGACTTATTACACCCTCATTGACTCTTGAAATCATCCACACACTTTCAGGGATTCCTTCTGTGGTGAAACTTGTTGAGAACCCAGCATTGCACACTAAGCTTGGAGAAGTCACTTGAGCCCCAGACGCAATTCTTTGGCTTTGACCTGGCTGACTGCATGCAGGAGGATCTCACTATGGACCCAGTGATAGGCACGGGAAGCTGAAAAGTGGCTCTTTGCAGGATGTGGCTATTTCTTGGGAGAGCCCAGAACCAGAGCACGCACAGTATTTTAGCTCTGCATAATTGGAGAGCCCTCTTGGGTGGCAGGGAATGCACAGTTTGCGACGCGCTTCTTACTCATAGCTTGGGATCAGATGTAACGATCCTTTAAATGCAAGCCGAGCTGGAGAAACTGAAGCTTATGACTTCAACTCAGCGCATTTCGGACTGGCAGAAAAGCCACATGAAAAGCCTAGGTCTACTGTGTAGATAATACCAAGGAGTCTTCAACTTGGTATTGGCTGCAAAATAGCCAGAAGCTCAGCAGCCCTAGTTTAACAACAACAACAAAGTTTAAATAAAATGTAATAGCTTCCTTCAGCCATGACTGACTATGGAAATGGTGCGCCCTTGACATTGTAGCCCTCTGCTGCTTTTTTTTCCTGATGTTCCTTTCAGCGTGTTCTTTCTTCTTTATTTTGCTATAAGAGCTTCTTTTCGCTCAATCTGAGGAGGTGCCGAAGGGAGCATCGCCACTTGGTGCCATCGGCAGCTCCATTTCATCGTCCCACATTGCTAGATTTATGCCTAGTGCCTTCATGTCTCTCTTGCAGACATCTTTGAACCTCAGCTGCGGTGGCACGATTGTTCCTTTGCCACTCACCTATTTTCGTTAATTGTTCACGGTTGAAATGAAAATTAGTGGGCCGTGTGTTAAATACAGCTTTATACAAGAATTCAGAGACGCAGTAATAAGGAGTAATGTTAGGTTTATAAATGCTAAACCCTAATGTCAGGTACCAATTTACTATGGTTGCACCACTGCAGTCTTAATTTATGACAATTAATAAGCTCGTTCTTCTAGAAGTATGACCACACAATAATGGCTGACATAAGTAATCAACACCTTCTACAGGTACTTCCCTTTAATACTCTGCACAACACAATAAGGCCTCACACGGCCAACAAACGCATCAAATACAATAATGAAATGTCAATGTAACTTGCCTTAACAATTTAATTTATCAGTATCATACACAACAGTACGACTTACACTGAAAAAACACTGCAATGAATATTGCTCACCTTGAGCGGCAAAACTGTGACAAAGACATGCTCAAATCATTGGCAACTTATAAATCTACGGACTGTAGACAAACTCACTAGACACTACACAGCTCTAGAATTACACGTTATAATCCACCAGGACCGAAATATGGCAAGCATTCAGAACAAATAATCCATAACATGAACTTCACAGCTAACTCGCTGGCAAAGGGAAATAAGAGCGTCCTACCAGGATGATGGCTAGATTCTCACTGAACAAATTTGCGCCTGATTTCCGGCTTCCGGTTGTCACATGACTCACTGGTTCGGCAAGCCCCGGCGTCGCCCGGCTGCCTTTTGTACAAAAGATGCACTGAAAAATAGCGCCGTGACATCCACCCCCCCCCCCCTTTTAGAGAGAAAACGTAGTTTTCTTCCATCGGAGGAAGCTTCGCCCGACCCCCGTAGGAGTTTGGACGACCATATGCCATTAATAGCATCTTCTCATCTGAGCCGAGAGTGCCGAAGTTCTTTCCTAACATTGTCGTTACTGCATTCTCCAACCTACCACAAAACACAACATAAGTATGAAGTAAGTTACTCAAGGTTCTGACAGTCGTGAAAAATGACAACGACTGTCCTCCCCTGGTCATCCAAAACACAGTGCAAAGTACATTCATAGTAACTCTTACATAGGCTCACATTGCAGTAGATAATCTCATAGAATAAACAGTCATTTGTAACCAGGTTTAGATATACATTAAATTCAACTCTACAGTTAATTGCCTTTATGGCACCATAATACATGAAATTCATGACTATTTTATTTAGCACAAACATGGTATTAACCTTTGAAATCCACCTCTTTAGTCACCCTGAACAACCTATATTTTATCGTAACAGAACTGGTGGCGTGGGTCAGACTCTACAGTTCGGTTCGCGTCAACCGAAAAACCCTAACTAAACAAGAACCCGATACCTATCCCTTGCTATTGCTGAACTATCAGTAGGGGGTTATGGAGCAACTACATGTGCTTCCCCCTGACTGCATCACGCGCATCCCACCGATTCGTGAAAGTAACTCGTGCAACCTTGGTATTGTCTCGCAATGACAATACCTCAACAAACCTAACCGGCGCGACCGCATTAAACGCGCGTCTAAGTGTGCGCCAGCTAGCACTCGGGGGATATTGCAGACCCATACCTTGCGGTCACTAGCTATTAGGCCCTCAGATATGCCTCTACTGTTCCTATTCATGTCCCTCGGCATCGGACTGTGAGTATCAATGGGCGCCTGCCGCGAACCCCGTCTAAGATGTACTTTCTTCTCAGGTGGTGATATCTCGACCACCTGATCGTCCGCCCCGGGACTTCGGTGTTGCTGAGACCCTGCTTCAGCTCCTCCCGTGGCGTTATGCACTCCCCGTACATTGCCGACGATCAAATCGGCGACTGAGTTCTCGAGGACAAACGCGTTTACTCTCCCCGACAGAACGGGGTGTCCACATTGATACACGCCTGGGGGTAAGACTCAACTTTGCCCCCAAACGTGATACAATTTACAGTTTTCCCTGTGAGGCAGGACTCGTCGATACATGACCGACACACCCCGACTGTGGTACATCCGGTGTCCATCAACACCGAGACTAGTTTCTTCTCCACCACATCCTTGTGGAGTGCCACCTCGCCAGTCTCATGGACCACTGACATACATGGTACCGCGTGTCCGCATTGTAACACTATGCTCTCGTTCGACCGGAAAAGAGGTCGACACCCCACACAGTCCTCGTTGTTGACTGTGTCCAACACAAACGCAGAGTTCGCGTACTCGATTGGGGTGGAACACCTGTCTACATTATGTCCCCTAGCGTTACACCTGGAACATCGGAGTTCCTTTTTTGCTTCATCACGTGGACTATTGCTGGGGCTCTTAGCCGGTGATAACCATGCTTCGGAGTCGGAAGATCGACTCTCTGAAAATCCACTCCTCCGCTTGACCTGTTTCTCTTTCGAGTGCCTATCCTCCTATCGAGACTCCTCAAAGCGCACTTGCTTACGCATTTGGCGCTCTTCTCCAATACTATCGCTACCAGAGTGATGGTTGTTCCACCTCGGCTGGAACCTCTGAGGCGTTCTAAAATTATCGTAGTTGCCACTGAATGGCTGATTGAGCCGAGGTGACCTATTGCGTTTCTGTTCTTCGCAGCTATCTGCACCGTCTGACTGATTTTTCCACGGTTGGCGGTGGACTTTGCCGACGCCTGCAACTACGGCGTCTGAAAGACCTGACTTCTGGATGGGTTTGTCCGGATAGGCTAGGACATAATGGTGGCCCAACTGTGCCATGGACTCAATTTGTCCCGTAGCATTAGGTCGACCAGGCCATTTTAGTCCTTTGGAATTCCTTCCAACTCGATCCATCTATTCAACAGAAGCTTGATCTTCGAGATGAAGTCCTCGAAGTCCTGGTCTGCACTTGGCATCGTGTTTCTAAACCACGTCCGGCACCCGTCAGCCGTCAGGCGGAACTTCCGAAGCAACCGTTCCTTCACCTTGTCGTAATCTGCCCGTTTTTCCAGCTGGAGACTATAAAAAGTCTCCATTGCAAGCCCCACTAGCAATGTGGATAACAGAGATAGCCACTGATCTCTGTCAGCCTTCCAGGCCACGCATTCGGCCTCGAACCTCTCAATGAAAATATCTAAACTGTCGAATTCGTCGTTACAATTTTGCAGACGCAGCCTAAAGGGACGATGAGACTCTCTCGGAGTCGAGTTCTGACCACTCGCACCCATTTCTAATCTCTTCAATTGTATTTCCTTATCAATCTGCTTCTCTTCCAGAGCTATTCTCATTCTCTCCTTTTCTAATTCTAACTCTAACTCCCTCTGTTTCAAATCGTTATCTTCTTTCATCTTCCTTTCTTGAAACTCTTTATCTTCTTTCATCTTCCTTTCTTGAAACTCTTTATCTTCTATCATCTTCATTTCCTGTAATTCTAACTCTCTATCCTCTTTCATCTTATTTTCCTGTAATTCTCGTTCCATCTTCTTTTCTTGAAATTCTAACTCTGCCTTCTTGAGTTCTCGTTCCTCGGCACGTAAATCCCTTAAGGCATCCTGATTCTCTTTGGAGTGGAATTCTGCCTTGGCATAATCCGTTAGTTCTTTCCCAATGTACCCACATTCTTTGCCTATCCGAATGAAACCCTCAAAGTCCATGATGTACACTCACACTACTCAATACTACCTATGACTCTGCTTCTTTTGCTATAGATTCTCCCTATGCACCTACTCAATACCATGTACCAAAAACCACCTCACTTATATCAACAGCTACATCTCTTACAAAGTAAGCAGTAATGATATATAAATAGCAATAACATTTCTCAAAATACAAACATATGCATGTAATTATAATCCACTTCACTCCTTTATGTATACATAATTCATTTCACTCCTCAACTAGCCTCTTGGCTAATATCTCCTTACTCTCTAGGTTTTGGTCCTTCCGACCACTTAGTCTCTGTGATACAACTGTAAAGACCCTTACTATAGTCGAAAGTTGTATTTCCCTAGCTGATAATACTTCTTGGTGCTATACCACCTCACAACTGTAAGGTTGTAGCACCGCCACAAAATTGAAAAAATAAGTCAGCTTCTACACCACCGTATCTCACTAGTGGTGCTGTACTCTGACAGTATTTCAGTTCTTTATATTCTATGTAATACAAACGTTTACAACTGGCAAAAATGAACACTCCACAGATGAAAAGACACACACTAAACGGAACGATAACTAACAGTCACGGTGAATAAGATGACAGACAAAGTTTGAGCAGAGATAGACTGATATCTACAATGCATGACTGACACCGAACGAAAACAAGGGATACCTGTTAACGTATTTACAAGATAGCAAGAAGGAACGAGAGATCACACCACTTAAACACAACAATAGAATTACTGAATGTGCAAGACAATGTAAATATAAACTACACCAGTACACCTAACAAAAACTGAGTTTGGAATGTTAAGTAGGGCAGTCGCAGGAATCCCTTCTGCCTGACTCCACCACTAAACATACACAGCCACACCCTAGAAGAAAACAGTCTAATCCAATCGTTTCCCACAAGTAAGAAAAGGAAGAATTAAACTCGCCACCCGTCCACCCTTGAACTCACAAATATAATAGTAAACACAGCAGACTAAACAACAACTACACTTAACAATGAAGTGTTGAGAGCTATTTCCTTCACTAGCCACTAACTAAATCACACCAATCAAAATAAACTAAATAACATATAAGCGATAATAACACTATAACATATCAAGGATTTACTATATAATACTAATGACCCCAAGTGATAGGAAATTAGAGTTACAGATCCCACCTAACTAACTAACACCATATAAAGACACAGACTAAGTTTCTACAAAGAAAGCGAGGAAACAGAACAAAACAAAAGGAAAGAACAACGACAAACAAACAAGAAAAGCCCAAGAAACAGCCGTTGAGACAGAACAAAGCTTATTGCTTTATGCTACCCTAACACGACAACGATAAGTTGTACCAGGCGGGTATAAAGAAAAGAAAATTTAGAAGGAAGAAAACAGAATTTAAAGGAAAAAAAATACATACATACAACAAATCATACACAGATATTCAAACAATAACCTAACTGATGATCCAGCTATGTATCTCCGCGTAGCTCCCCAGACACAGATGGTAATAGATGAAACAGCACGAACTTGACTTCAGAGACTTGAAGACATCAAAACGAAAATACGTTCCACACGGTGTTATCTTAGCACTGTCCACAGCAAGAATAACGACCGTATCCGCAATAATGTCCAGATAACAAGACTTCTTCACAAGTCTATGTGCCAGAAAATAACGATAATGTCTTTTGGCACGGTGATGCGTATAATATCCAAGCAAAGTTCACTTCACTACGTCACCTCAGGAACCCAGCAGTCTTCAGCACAGTGTATTCCAGGACCACTCAGATCAGCAGGCTTCGGTGACCGGCATCCCTTCAAGCGGTACTAGGGCCACGAAAGAGGCACGGATAGGCTCCAACAGGCACGGCACATCCGTAGGACATGATGACGACTGTTAAAATCATATTCTAATGTAGGGGAGTTAAGCGGTAAAAGACTTGTATGTACAGGTCGGATTTTTGGTTATCACCCTTGTAAACACGCTTAGTTTGTTTTTTAAATCTACTCGAATGTTCGAGATACAAAAGGTGTTAGAAGGCGGATGAACGCTACTCACATCCCGGGGTGAATTCGCGCGGGGATGGATTTGTACTGAGCTGTTTTTGAGCGGGGGAATTTTTCGTGACAGTTGATACTGGCAGAGCTCCAAAGATGGATATTTGACCATTTTTCGTCAGTGTGTCCCGGAATAAGATATTTTTGGTGTGAAAGGGATATTTGATACTTCCTAGTGTATTTCCTAAAGCCATGGATATGCGGCTTATTTAAATACTGCAGAACTAACGTTATTAAAGACGTTCAGGCCATGGAGTATAGGCCATTATATATTCATATCTTCGATGAGGGATATTTTTGAAGTTCGACAGATTGTTAAAAGGGAATGATTTTCTCCCATGAGATGTATTGTTTCAGGCCTCAGAGTATGTTGATTCAGGCTATATACATATGTATTATTAAAAACTGCGACATATGCAGTTCCCTTTCTTGTATGGAGAATTTGGCCACGAAGTTTATCATTATGAGCTGCTGTGCTCTGCAGCCTTTGTGAATGGGATATTTTTGTACCAGTACTGATGACAGTATATCTGTTATGTACTGTTTTGATGATTATATACTATTGGATTATACACTCAATTACCTACGGACTGGTGCTTACTTGATGTATCATAATTTGCTCGTGAACTGTAACCTGTGACAGTGTGCCGTTTAGGATGTCTTCGTGACTGTATAGTTAATAAACAGTGTAGAACGTTATTTGGAGTTACAACGTTTCCTGACTCCTACATGTGCTCAGGTGTGTGTGATTGTTATTGACTGAATATTACTACATGGCATTCGCGTCCATTGATATCTACACACCCACACGCCTGTCGGCCATCCAGTAAGCCCGACATAAGCTGATTGCCTATATCAGCGGAATATATACATTAACATTACTCCTTCTATGCCACTACACATCTTCTGCAAAACAACCTTTAACAATGACGCTCCATAACGAGGAGTTAACAACGACAGACTTGGTAGGAACGCAGGAATGTAATGATAGTAGGTATAACAGATTGGCTACCTGCACGACAACGGTTGCGACGATCTATACCATGCTCCAAATAAGAGGAGTTGCACACACCCTGAAATACCACCACCACTATTGACACTCCTAATATCCACCAATCTTGAAGATCTATTCTCCTCTGTCGACACACACAGTCAGGCACCAGAGCCCAAATATTACCAACAAATATTGACAAACTATTCCCTTCTGACGATACCACAGTCAGTCACCAGGACCCAACTACCAATACCACAAATATTGACAAACTATTCTCCTCTACATCGCTTATGAACCAACTGCAGACACCTGACTCAACTAACTACCGCTGCTCAGACTGGATCACCACCTTCCTAGCACTAACCTACAAAGTAAGCTTTGTAATATATCAAACTGTAATGCTAGCTGCCAGCTGCAACTTCACTCTATCACTCCTTCTATCAATAATCGACCAGCCTAGAATAAAAGTAAACTTTCTACCGCCACAATCGAACACGATAAATGTCAACTCTCACTTTATTGACAACACTATCCTTTCACTGTGCCCTATTTCCAATCTGGGTCAAATACCGCGAGCGGGTCACCACCTGACCAAAACAGTTCACTGACTACTGACTAACCAAAAAAAAACCACTGCCGTGAACGCTGTAAAACCTGAAGGCGTGAACACTTGCTGCTATAAACGTCTATCAATATGTGTGCATAGAAACTTTTAGCCTTCTATACTATAAAATATTGGCCCCACGGCCTCTAAAGAATCGGACAAGAGCTCCCCAGTTGTCAGGAACCAATTTACTATGGTTGAACCACTGCAGTCTTGATTTATGATAATAAATAAGCTCGTTCTTCTAGAAGTATGACCACACAATAATGGCTGACATAAGTAATCAACACCTTCTACAGGTACTTCCCTTTAATACTCTGCACAACACAATAAGGCCTCACACGGCCAACAAACGCATCAAATACAATAATGAAATGCCAATGTAACTTGCCTTAACAACTTAATCTACCAGTATCATACACAACAGTACGACTTACATTGAAAAAACACTGCAATGAATATCGCTCACCTTGAGCGGCAAAACTGTGACAAAGACATACTCAAATCATTGGCAACTTACAAATCTACGGCCTGTAGACAAACTCACTAGACACTACACAGCTCTAGAAGTCGCTCCACAACATCTTGTAACTAATACTTTTGTGTAGGTGATCATGTCGCTCCACAACATCTTGTAACTAGTACTTTTTATCAATTCTGTTCTTGACTTCTTTCCATACCAATATGCCAAACTGTCCAGTGTTTTCTTACGTTGTCGCCCTCCGTCCTTTTTTTTCTCCTTCAATTTTTGTTTGTTATTGTAACAATATTTTTCACTTTCTCTCTTCGTATAACATAACCAACGAATATGAACTGCTTCCTTGTAACATAAGAAATAAGCTTCTGTTCTACACTGGCATCTTTCAAGATATCCTCATTACTCTATTTTATCTGGCCCTTATATTCTTCACATTCCGTTATAAAACCAAATCTTTTTTTGCAACCAGGATTTTCCTGCTTGTCTACTAAGTATCCATGGCTCGCTTTCATATATCAGGGATAGACTCATATGACTCTATTTCCTCTTTTCATTAACAATGACATTTTAGTATCATGTACTTTCCAACGCTGCTTTTACCTGAGGTCTTCAACTCTTTACAGCTGAGATGACACTTCTATCTGATGCTGTTAACGTGGCTAGTTATTTGAATCTATTGAAGTACTTCAACACTGTCCTATTTACTTTAACTATACATTCCAGTGAAGTCATTTTCTTCAAGATGACCATTATTTCTACCCTTTTGCTATTTTAATCTAAACCCTTCATTGTTACTTTCTATCAATATTGTATAAATAATTTCCTATATCTATTTATATGTGTGTATACATCTACCTTGAACTTGGTATCCAGAGACAGTCTGGAAGCACTCTTGTGAAGTCTGGCCATCGACGGCTTCCTCGTAAGTTTTGGTGTCTCTTTTTGAGTCATTGTCATCTCTGCAGAGATAGTGATGCCATTCTCAAGATGAGTATGAATACGAGATCAAAGTTTGTTGTGAAAACGATGTTAGGTTTTTAAAAGCTTTGATATGGAAACTTACGATTATTCTGACAAATACAAAGGTAATAAATTAGTGGTGGTGAATATGATGATGATGATGGTGGTAGTGATGGTGGTGATGGTGATGATAGTGATGTCATTTTCAAAATGAGTGTGATTATGAGATCAAATATTGTTGTGAAAACGATGTTAGGTTTTTAAAAGCTCTGATAAGGAAATTTATGATTATTCTGACAAATACAAAGGTAATAAATTTGTGGTGGTGAATATGATGGTGATGATGGAAGTGATGATGATGGTTAGGTGGTGGTGGTGGTGGTGATGGTGATGATTTAAAAAAAAATAAAATGTTGCCTCGTTTTGGCGATTTGCGTTCCGTTCAACCTAGTCGGTTATATTAGGTAGCATGTCCAAATATAAAAGAACTTTAAGTCTGATAGCATTTTTTTTAATGGTGATGATGATGATGGTAATGGTGATGGTGATAATGAGGATGATGATAATGGTGACGATGATTATGATGACGAATAATTAAAAAAACAGTGATGATATGGTGGGGTGGTGAGGATGGCTGTGACGATAATTATATCTGAAGTATTTTAATTCGACTAGTGTGATCAAAATGTATCTATAGGACAAATAAGGGTATTGACAGTTCAAATAGTTCGTAAAATCAAACAACAATCTAGAACTGGAGTTATGTGCTATACACTTTTATCAATATGGAACTGATGACAAGAACCAGACAAGTACCTATGGAACAAGAAATGAGAAGAACACGCTGGCGATGGATTGGACACACATTGACGGAACCTTTTAATAGCACTACAAGGTAGTCCTTGTTCTGAAACCTCCCGCGTAAGAAAAGTAGAAACCAAAACAAAGAACACAAGGTAAACCGAACTGAGGACAGAAGTAAAAATGACTAAGAACACATAGAAGAACCTTGAGGTAAAGGCACGCGATAGGAGAACTTAGCAGGTGTTTGTTGAAAGCCTATGCTCCTTGCTGAGGGAATGGGTAATGACTGATTTATTGTTATCTTCTTCTTCTTCTTTCGTTCGCTTGAAATATACTACTCGTCAAAAGTCAAGGGCCACCCTATTATTTTCAATACACTTTTATATATGCACATAGAATGATTAAATGAAGGAAGTTTTAAGTAAAAATGGGTGCTATATCTTCCTCTGACAGCCCTCTATGCACGTTAAGCATAAAAACAACTCACCGACAACCATGGTGATCACGTGCAATTTGGTTTGCTGACCATAAATTCACATTTTTAATCTGTTTTTTCAAACTTCCGTACAACCAAACAGGTGAAGTAATCGTGCTGATTGACATTCCACGTGCAATGGCGACTTTTCGTGAACAGAGTTCACTCTTAATTTGTTTTACAATCAGCAGACTTAGGGTGGTTTCATCACTTGCAAAAACCATGCCACCGAGAAGAAGTCTTGACACCTTACAAAGAATGAGGGCTATAGCATGGGTTGAAAGTGGTTTATCTGTCCGTGAGGTTGCTAGACAGCTTGCAGTGTCACACTCTACTATCCAAAGAATTTTGGAGAGATTTCAGGCCACAGGAAGTGTGGAGGATCGCCACCGGCCAGATCGCCCTAGATGCACCAATAGACATGATGACCGGTACCTCTTGTTGTCAGCCCTGCGCCATCGAACAGTGACTAGTTCCACTCTAAGATGTCAGCTGAGACAAACTGTAAACGTTAATGTCAGTCAAAGCACCATTCGCAGACGTTTACATGAATTTGGACTGGCTGCTCGACGTCCTGCAGTCAGAATCCCTCTTACTCCTGCTCATCGCAGAGCCCGTGTTGCTTGGTGTCGCGAGCACATCCGATGGACAAGGCAACAATGGAGTCAAGTTCTCTTCACTGATGAATCTCGCTTGACTGTGTCATTCAATGATGGCAGGATTCGAGTTTGGAGACGACAAGGAGAGCGATTTACTGATGACACAATTCGAGAGGTGGATCGTTATGGTAGGGATTCTGTCATTGTCTGGGAGGCTTCTACAGACACGGCAGGTCCCCACTCTACATCATCCAAGGCAACTTGACCGGCCCAAGATACCAGAACGAAATCTTGAGACCAATTGTTCAGCCTGCTCTGGAGGCCATAGGTGGTAATGCCATCCTCCAAGATGATAACGGTCGACCCCATCAAGCTCGTGTGGTGAATGAGTTTATTCAGCAACATGAGATCATCAGGATGGCGTGGCCAGCTCATTCACCTGACCTTTCTCCAATTGAGCACCTCTGGGATGTCCTTGGTCGACGATTGTCAACAAATCACCCCCTCCCAATGGATGTTGCACAGCTGACAGCATTTCTGCTTCAGGAATGGCAAGCTGTTCCTCAGGATACTCTTCGGACCCTTGTGGACTCGATGCGTCTACGCTGTCTTGAATGCCTTGCTGCAAACGGTGGTCATACCCGATTTTGAAATGTCTATTTGTCCAATATCTATTGTGTGACTTTTGAAAAGGTGGGTGACACACTTCACAGCTTCATTGCGTTTGAATGTGTGTTTCCATTTCTTTACGTGACATGTCAATTTGGTATTCAATAAATGCCGTTTTGACTGATACCAATTACGTTTATATCAGATTTGTTTTATGGTTTCAACCAAGGTTTTTCTAAGTGGCCCTTGACTTTTGACGAGTAGTATATATTGTCTATATCTGCAATGTTGTTTCTTGTATAAACTTCACTGTCTTTTGTAGTTCATACAGAGGTCCGTATAGTTTTGCTTCCAGTGTTGTTTCTCTGGGCCAGTGGGTTTGCCTCAATATATCATATTCGGGGCAGTCTTGAAGTATGTGCTCTGCAGTCTGGGGTGCCCGTCCACATGTACATATGGCTGAATTGCCAATCTTAAATTTTGTATACATGTGGCTGCGGAGTCGGTTGTGTCCTTTTCTGAGGCGCAGAATGACAATTTGTTCTGATCTGTTCACAGCTTGGTAGTCGTCCTGCGTTGGTGTTGGATTTATTGTTATAAACTTCGTTTCGTGGTGGAGCAATGGCTGACAGCGATTGAGAACGAAGAAATATTAATACGCTTCTGTCCTTCAGATAACTTTGCTATAGGTCGAAGCTGTGACGAAATGGACGACCTCTCCGACAGTATCGGTACATTTGTGGTACTGACTTTTATTATGTGCTGTCAATTATCGCACTTTTCTGTCTTTCTTTCTTTCTTTATTTTTCTGCTTTATTTGATTTTATCAAATCACCCTGTAGGTGATAAATATCATATTTGCAAGGAGCGACTGATATGATACATCACATTTGTTTGGCGCTACCCAGATTTGTTGGTTATGGGCGCGGCAGATTAACACGTACATCGGCCAGCGCTAATCGGCTTAAATCACCGATAAGACACGGAGTTTGCGTACTTATACGACAGATAACGAGATTGCTGTCTGTGTGACACATGTGGGCAGAAAAATATGATATAATCGCTTCCGGACACTTGGTTAAAAGTAATCATCGATATATTACATTTTAGACAATATGAGTCTACACATGTGTTGGTGAGAGTGTATGCAAGCCATCATATTACCATATATGGGAGATGTGACCTTTTGCACAATTTTTCCATGTAGGAAATATTTTGAAAGTGCCACACCTGACCTGTTTGACATGACTGGATCTTTCTGGTTAGATTCATAACAACATTGAGGGAGAATATAAGCTGACCATTTCGCAGTTTTATTTCACTGTGGATTTCAAGCTCGCCGAGACAACCTCAGACCTCGCCAAAGTGAAGACTAGCTTCATAATTGCTGTTTGTTATCCGGACCTTTTATTGGAGAACCAGATAAGACTTTAAAAAAAGCACAGGAAATATCTTTCAAATTTTAATAATTTGGAAATTGAAGAAACACGGAGTCAGAGAGGAATCTATTTCAAAATTAAAGACATCCCAGACGCGTGTAAGAGAACGATTCGTCTCTTTTATTCCTCTGAGCAACGTCTGTAGCCAAGTAAGTAGTGCATTTTCATTCTATGTTTTATTACTAACATGTGAACTAACATATATATATATATATATATATATATATATATATATATATATATATATATATATATATATATATATATATATATATATATATATATATATATATATATATATATATATATATATATATATATATATATATATGCATATATTACCATGTGAAGTTTAATGTGTGAAACTGCTATTGGATGTCAAAGTCATTTGAGGCTGGCAACCTCAGTGTCTAGAATGATGATTCATTAACCACCACTGCACGGGCGGTGATTGCTTTATTGATAGTTTCGTAAAGGGAACTAAAAGCATAAAGTAGTTCCAGGTTCCCTATGGAGCAGGGAGGGAAAGATGAAAGAAATCATGTACATTCTAAGAATAAGACTTACATTTTCAAAGCAGTGTAAAAAGTCCCTATAAACAATTCACTTCAAAATTAATGAAAGTTTTCAAGCTTTAAACCAGTGTAAATGTCTATGTGAAAATATTCATTTTAAATTAATAGAAGTTTCAAACTTTTCCATAAGTGTAAATATAAATGAAACATAAATGAATTTATATTGTGAACACTTTTCAAACAGTAGAGATGTAAATGTAAAACATATTATATCTGTACGTTTAATCTTTTCATTTAAATGTAATGTAAAGCTAAAGCTATTCAGTTTAAATGTAAAGGAAGTTTTATCCCGAGGGATTAAATTTAATTCTCATCGAGGGTAAATTTTGACATGGGATGGTAGAATAGAAGAGGGGGGCACAAAACGGTGTCGGACAAAACGCCATACTCAGAAGAGCGTTTCGTTTCTATTTCTATTACCAGTTATTGGTGGTACCAGCAGAAAGTACTATATCTGGAACCAAGTGAAGGTAGAAGTGGACTGACGTTTTGCGAGACGCCATCATAAGAAGGTCTTATAGACAGACGCAGAACCAACTTAGCCGTTACTCTTTGACCTTCTGGAACGTGCGGAGCCTGAACTTTGACCAGAGACGAGCGAGAGCCGAATGAGAGGAACTAACCCAGCGGGAGAAGAAACTACCATTGACAGCTAAGTGAAAATATCCGCTGCCAAAAGTGACCTCCTTTATTCAGTTAAATCCCATTCAAGTGATGAAATAATTTTCGTAACTAAGCAAATTACTTCTTTTAAACTGTTAAACGTAAAGTGATTTTTAAATTTTGTTATTTGAAATGTTACAAATTTAACTTCGATTCAATCCTTTTAAATGTACTACATGTTTGTCTCAGTCCAAGTTATTAAACACACACACTAAACAGAGCTATATATATTTTAATAATAATTCCACTGATTAACTCAGGGGTGGGGGCTTAACGAGCTAGAATAAACGTTTGCTTAAATTCTTCATAAAAGTGTCGGCAGATTATAGAATTAAAGTGCTTAGCGACAGCCAGCATTGTTTTCGCTTATCTGAATATCTTCTTCTTCTTCCTCGTTCGTCCTGAAAAGGACGTTGATTGCATTGTGCCCGTTTACAGCGAAGCTGCGATATTTGCGTCTTTCGGCCGACACATACGACTTCCACGCGGCATTTTTTGGACTGGTTTAGCCTTCCCTCTTTGATCCCTACTCACTCAGCCAGACTGCAGTGATGCAGCCTGTTTCCAGGGCCACCACTTGGAGGTGGAGTAGGGTCTTGGTCAGCTCTGGTTCGCTGACACTGACGCAAGCAGCTGAATATCTTATGAAGACTCCCATGTGATAAAAACTTTCCTACCCTTCTATCGACATTTCTGCCAAGAGTAATCTCGTGTAAAAATAGACTCCATTGAAGCCTATAATAGATACTCTTGAGTTATGGCCACCGTTGGACCACTACTGCAAAGCAGGGGAGGCAATACCGTTATAGAAGCATGTTTGCTGTCACGAAATTGGACCGTTCAATTGTTCTTCCATTTTCCTCTCTCTCCCCCTTTCCATTATTTCTCATTTTCGCTGCACAGAACTCCGTACTAGAGTCATTGTTTCTATTTGTCACACTTCACTTCGTATGTCCAGATAAGCGTATCGCCCATCCCTGAGAGATTTATTGAATCACTAAACGTGTTAATACCACATTGACTCCAGGTAGATGCGAGCATGAAGTGTTTGCTTAAGTTTGCATAATCACTTCCGACTTAACTGTTTTGGACAGGTGATTATAGATAAACGCAATCTTGGAAGACATTTGGAAGAGTGAGCAGGACGTGTGATTTAAGTCAACTTTGACAACATTTTACGTATATCACAACTCCATATATGGACGATGATTGTTTGAATTTTTCAAACGCATGAGTCGTGGAGAATACTACATGAGGAGAAGTTATAATAGCACGTACTTTGAATGTATAGACTGGCATTTGAGGCGCCAATAAACAATCGCTCTTATTGGGAGTTTGGTATAAAACGCCAGGTGGAAGCTACAATATAACATAGAAAAATTTTGACATATGGCACTGCATTCCAGAAAACACAACGTAGACAGTTCGGACCTTGCCACATATAAAATAGAGTTGGATTCTGAATTTATAGGACTGGACAAAAAGTATGAAGAGCATCTCTGTACATCAGTAGAAAACTCGACAATATTAATACGGAACCCGGAATTCTACAGGACCACTCACAATTCACAGAGGGATTCTGAAATAGAAATAATACCCCAGACGTGTGTTTGAGGCATCTGTGTTAAGTTGCCAAGACTATTCTACTGAGCAAGAAGTCTAAGATTTCTCAATTATTGAGGTGAGTGTAACATATTTTTAATGCTGTAAATTTGACATAGTGGTGTTAAAGATTCAAAATAGGCTGGCAACCTCAGTATGTGAAAAGGATACATTCATGAACCACCACAGCAAGTGCTGATGATTGCTTCATGCTAGTTCTCATGGAAGTACCAAAAGCAGAGGTAACCCCAGACCCCAAATAGAGCAGGGAGTGAGTGATGATTACATCAACTTGTGAATAGTTGTATATTATCATTTGGTGAATGTATGTTATTTTTATTTTTTTATTTATTTTTTTTTTCTTAACCAGCGGCACTTGGGCTTTCAGCCCTTCGGCCCAATGACATGTCATTGCGAGGCTGGGGAGTCTGACTTTCCTTCCAACCCAGTCAGGAGCTTCGCTCCTTCCCATCCACAGAGAGTTTATCAGGAGCCGTTCAGGTTTTTCACTCAAAATCCCGGTCGATGACACTCCTACAAATGCCTGCGCCCGGGCTTGAATCTTGAACACCTGATCGCTAGCGCAGTGTGGTAACTATTACACCAGCGCGGCTCATGGTGAATGTATGTAAATTTAATATGTTCCTTCAGGCACAAGCCACTGCCGCTGTCCAGTCACACATTTTTGCTTAAATTAACTGACATACTGGTGATTGTTCATCACGTGCTCTGAATGATATGTTATACGCTCATGGAGAGTAACAAATCTGAAAAAACAAATGGCTGACCGACAGCAGGAAAAGGCGCCTGATTAATATCAGGCAAACAAATATTTAGCAGCGGAATTGTTCTTTTATTCTCTCTAAAGTTTGTGGTACAAGTACAAGGCGACCCGAATAATTGCCGCACGACCCGGAGAGACCATTTGCTGTACTACTAGACTGTGGTTCGAAGCTTGAGATCGACACCTGAAGGTTCTTGCCTTGACCTGGAGCGGTTACTTCGTGAACTGATCTTGAAACGTGCCCCTCACAACTGAGACGAATCTACGGAAAAGCAGCATCGGCACTTCAGCATTTTGGCAAGTCCCAATTTTAACAGGCCAAAAACAACCTAAATTTATTTTGCTAAATTCATCAAGCCTAAAGACTTTTCGGTGAAGAAACCTAATTGTGTTTCACAATCACCAGTCATATTTATTTACATTTGTTTCAAAGTTGAATTTATATAATATTATATATAATATATATATATATATATATATATATATATATATATATATATATATATATATATATATATATATATATATATATATATATATATATATATAAAGTAATAGATAATTATATATATAATTTGTATATATATATATGTTGATTTATATATATCGAGCTAATAAGAGGAATTTCACTGAATTAAATCAGTTGGGGGTTTGAACGAGCTAAATCATACAATATACATCTTCACAAAAGGCGGCGGGTCAGATAAAAAGTTAACGTGCTAAGCCTCATTCAGCATTGTTCTTGACTTCTGAAGTATCTTGTGAATACTTCTTCGAGGTAGAAGCATCATTATCCTTCTTACAACTCTGCCAAGAGTAATACTGTGCGAAGGTAGATACCTTTGAAGACCCACATTAGATACTCTAGGTTTTGGCCACTGTTGGACCCATACTGCAGGGAGCAAGGGGAGGCAACCCGTGAGATTTTCAGAAAATAGAGTGTACAAAGTAACATGGATATCATCAGACCATAGGACAGAAAAAAAATCAGTTTGATTGTGGTATCAGATCACATTGTGGTATCAGATCACATTGTGGTATCAGATCACATTGTGGTATCAGATCACATTGTGGTATCAGATCATATTCTTCTGTTAGTAAAAATTAAAATTAGATAATATGCAACAACGCCAGATGAGGCATTATGGATCTCCCTTAATTTCATTAACCTAATAATAAAAATAAAAAATATGACTACGTGAAATGGAGAATTACTCATGAAGGACCATCTATTCAAAAAATTCAACGAGCTAAAAATAGGAACTTCCGATGATTGCAACTGTGGCACCAATAAAATGGCTGCTGAACATCTGCTTCAAAGATGCCCAACATGTGAGGAACAGAGAAAGCATATATGGCCTTGCCAGTACTATTCCTGCAAAAACTATATGGAAATACAAATAGCCTCACGGTGACCACTGCTTTCTTTGAAAGTATTCAAGTAGACTTCTGATAGTGTTCGAAAAGAAGATTCATGAAGGATAACTTACAGAACCGTTTGAACGATGAACTGGATGTGCGGTAGAGATGTCTTATATGACCATTTCTCTTCTTACTAGCTATAGTTTGAATTCTGAAAACAACGACATCAACCAACACAAATGGATACAGAAGACTGTCCTATAGAGTAACCAGACGCAAAACAAAGCAAAAATACTTTACGAGAGGTTACAGCAGTTGAGTTTGAAAATTTATGGAGAAAAGACAAAGATTGTGAGAATAAATGTGGAAAAACGTGGACTCTATATAAATCTTGACAGCAACATGGACAAAGTGTGAAGAAACAGAGAGTGTTATAAAAAAAGAATACAAATGGCGAGAGGAGCTCTGACTGAACTGGGAAATATATATTAAAAAAATAAAAAGAAACGAAGTCCAAGACTAAAATTAGAATCTTCCACTCAAATGTTAAGACAATACTATTCGATGGCTCTGAAACACGGAGAAGAATTAAAATGACAACAAGAAAATGACAGACTTGCATAAAAGAGTGCTTTCAACGAATAGAAGACACTCTACACATTAAGGTTCTTCAGTTACGAGCAAGTAACACGTCAAAAATATGGAAATGAATTACTGTATGCCCTTCTGCCGCATGTTCTTATGACGGCATTATTTCGTCTGGGGTCCCTTCATTCCTTGCAATGTTATTTTAACTACATTGGATCTTTGTGCTCAAACTTATCCCGACTTAAGGTCATTGATCAAGGCACCGTGAACAAAAATGTGTACGTTAAATGTGTGTTCAATTTAGCTTTCACGGTGCAATACGCGCTGCTTCCATATTTTCCCGAACAGCCGGTAGGATTGTTTCATTGCTGGTAACAAATGCTTTATTAAGACAATTAGTAATAATGTGACAAAATATTTTTTTCCCAGTTGTCATCTGAGCAGTTCCTTCAGAGCGCTTCATTCTATGTCAATTATTCCCTTGTAAAACGACAAAGACAATAACATATGTATTATAACCAGACTAAAAGGTCTTTTATATTTGGACATTACCTACTTATTTACTTAGTCGTTCCTCTTCTACCGTGAGGTGTAGAGGTTTGGAAGAGAGAGCGCCATACTATCTGTCGTAGATTTTGATAGGAGTATTAAGACTTGGGTTAGGTCCCTTCTGAATAGGTTGGAATGAGTGATAGATACCGTGAGAGCTGGTGAAAAGCAATAGAATTTCCCACACGTGAGGTGATAGAATGTGATATAGAGGCTGTCTTTGAGAATCGAGATAATCTTCTCTCTCTCACCTATCTTCTACGACCGCTTTTAAAGGCGTCAGACAGTCTAAACACAGATATATATATATGTTAATATATCTCTATCTACTCACGGGCACGCACATACACGTGACGACAGTTAAACACACAGACGTGGGAATCTATAACAATGAATTTATATGTATTATTGAACGAGCTGACCAACGCACTGATTTAGTTCAAGAGAGATTTTTATTATTATCATCTAAAAAAAATCTTCTCACAACACCAAAAATTACATCAAGGAAAAACATATACAAATAGTCATAAAATTTAAGAAAAATGCTACAAGGATGATAGCCCCGTTATGATCTTAGCTCTAGGTTTAGCCCACAGCCCCGTTAAGAGAACAGATGATGGCCCAAAGAGTTATGGATACGTAGGGTTGAGTCTAAGAGGTTTCTTTCCTTCTCGTAAATGTATGAACAGAGTTGGATAATCTGATTTAGCCTAAGAAAAAAAGAAACTCTAGCTTTTGTAACAAATTCTGCAGATTAAAAAAAGTTAAGACAGCAAAAGGTTGACAATAATACACCGGTAAAATAACACTCAGACCTGTGTACTCTCATTCATCCAGCCATGGCCTTTCTCACACATATATACTCACAACTTTGCTCGCTGCCTCTAGGAACATAATAATTCTAGGACCTTCACACAGACCCGAAAATGCAGTCATCGACCAAGAAATCCCCAGTTCCAAAAGACGTACTGAACTTTCTGTCTCCGGGAACGATTCCTTGGGTGTTCTAATTTTTCGAATGTCTGATTAAGTCACATAAAATTTGTCCAGGCGCGAAAGTTAGCAGAGCACAATGTCATTAGCTTTGGATTCTAGGATTTAAGAAATGTCAGATCGGTGTCTTCTTTCAGGCAGGTACTATATTTGGTCACCACAATACTAGTCACAATCTCTGTTGGAATGTTAATCTTGTAATATTCTCGCCGCCAGGCAGCATGTACATTTAAATTTGTGGAGCGATATGAACTGGCTCAAAAACCCAATATATATTTCTAGTCTTTAGAAACCGTTAGTGGGATTGCTATTACTGTCTCTCTCTGATGGCTTATGCACTGTCAGACCCGTGTTACTTGAAACAAAGAAAAACCCCACGTGGTTAAAGATAGGAAATGTCTATGCTTCTCACAAATATGTCTCTCAGGCTACTAAACGCTGGCAAGTTGGGTACCACCGTTTCATTATATAAAAGAAAGAACACATATCAAATAATTTACTCAATATAACTTACATTTTAATAGCAAGCCTACAGCTTGACTTATATTTAAAACTTCCCGTAAAATAAGTTATATTAAATAAATCAAACATCATGAATTAGAAAATACATACGTATTTCGTCAACACTCAATGGTGTATCTAGCGTTATAAGTTTAGTTTTTAAAATATATTCTCTCGTCTGATTATTTAGAAGTTAAATTAAATTTCTTTATTAGCCGACTGAATTTAAGCAAGAAATATAATTTCTGTTTTCCACTGAAACGCGTCACTAGAAAATAATACGGACTATATAGATTAAGCACTCTGTTCAAAAGAACTAGTTTAAAATTAAATCGGCGATTTAACACTTAATCACTTCACAAAATTCTAGAGAACTACTATATAATATTTACCTCAAAAACACAGCACTATAGGATATCGCACAATTAAGAATTTTTACGCTTATATTTATGGAAGTCTAGAAGTTCGACAAATTGTCGCAACAAACTAAGAAACTTCGCTTATACAGCTCTACTCTTCGCGAACCACCTGTCTACTGCGATTTATTTGAGAAGAATGAAAATAAAGTTTCAAACTAGGTTAATATTTTAAAATCAGACAAAGGATGAACTATTTCCCCCGCCCCGATCTCTCCCCCTTCTCATAACAGCTACGTTACACTTAGAAGCATGTCGTAACTGTCACCGGTGCGATTTCGCACCTTCGTTAACAAACTGACCGAGATGTACGCGTGTCAGCTTCAAATCCCAGACAGCCTGTCTGCGGTGCGGAACGATTTTTTCACGCCACGCCAGGTTTTTCTAACGAAAACCTCATGCGTTTCTGCAAACTGTAGACAGCTGTCTCGTTCCTGCACTGTGAGGATGCCGGGTTTGACACCTCACGCGAGTGTCAGGTGAAAAAATGGTAGACCAAAAGTCTGCTCTAGTCTGGGTATGAAACATAATCATACCTTTCGTCTACTGACATCTGTGTAATAGAATTACGTATCCCAGTATGAGAAAAACACAAGGTAAAGTTTTAGAATACTGAAGAAAATATTTTTCGCAAACGAGTGATGCGAAAAATACAGGAAAAACAAATAAGGAAAGATAATAAAATGAAAGGATTTGGGTGAGAGAATAGGAAGAAGATGTAGGTAATTTAATGACATAAAGACCTACGTGACAGGACGTCCCCCCTTAAGATATGGAAGCACTCCATGTCTACGTTATGGAATTAAATTTCCTATAACCGTAGCTTTGGGGTGTCTGTCTTCTTCCCTCTCATCTTCCCCCTCCATCTCTCTCCAATTCCTACTCGAGTCTACTCCCCAAAGTTTCCTTCCTCTGGAATGTCTCCCATGCGCGCTTGAAAGAGCGTCGCCGCTTCTGACATTTTTGAAAGATTTCCTGTGATAGCGGTGGAATATCCCTGCCACTATCATCATCTTCGTCAGCTCTGGCGATCGTCAGGAGATGGTCGGAGGTTGGCACTGGTCTTTCCAAGTATCTCTTTAAGAGATTTAAGTGGAAAACCTTCTCCTTTCCTTGAATAGAGATCTGGTAGTTAGCCTTAGAAATCTTTTTCCGGATGGTAAACGGCCCTTGCCATCCGATCTTCAGTTGGTTGTTCTCGGTAGGGAGTAACACCAAAACTTTCTCTCCTGTTTCCAGTTCTCTCTCTTTCGCGACTTTCCTGTATCGGTTAGCGTGCTTGGTGCGTGCTCGCTTAAAGTTAGTCGTTGCTAGGTCTCACCCTAGTCTCAACCGTTCCTTTAAAACCGACACATATTTACTTGCTGAGACAACTGTCTCATCCGCCTTCTCGTCTGTCAGAGACTGAAGTAAGGCTTCAAGCGGGCCCTAAATGGGTCTGCCGAATAAGAGTGTCGCTGGCGGAAATCCTGTGGAAGTATGAGGAGATTCTCTGTAGCCAAATAAAGCTCCAGGAATACAAAGGTCCCAATCTTCAGGTTTCACTTGTGCCAGTTTACTTAGCAGCATGTTGAGGTTTCCATTAGCACGTTCCACGAGCCCATTTCCGGTCGGAGTATATGGCTTAGTGTGGATATGTTGGGTCCTCAAGATATTAACGATCTCATCCATCAACAGGTTTCGGTATGGAGATCCGTTATCCGTCAACACTTGCTGCGGGAATCCCAACCGAGTGAAAATCTGCACGAGGGCTTCTGCGACATGCTTGGCATCTGCGCATGTTAGCGGGATAGCTTCTGTCCATAAAGTGCATGTATCGACTAAGGTCAGGATAAACCTGTTCCTTCTTTTAGTCCTGTCGAAAGGCCCTAAAATGTCGATCACAACCCGTTCGAATGGTGTACCCACTATTGGCATTTCACCCATGTGGACTGGGGGTGTCCGTTGCTTGGGTGGTACACGTTGGCACTGGGCACAGGATTTGACATATCTGATAATATCAGTATTTACTCCTGGCCACCAATAATGAGTGTTTATACGTTGGTTTGTGGCGTTCTGTCCCATATGTCCGCTGAAGGGAAGAGAGTGCCCCATTTCTAGGATTTGGCTTCTGTACTGTTTCGGTACTAGGAGCTGGTTGTAACCTTGGTCAGGCTTGCCCGTTCTCCGATAAAGTACGCCATCCTTAGAAAAAATGTCCCCGTGCTGTTTGGGTTCCTTAGCCATGGGCAGTTTCCTAAAGCAGGGTGCCAAAGTAGGGTCCTTGTGTTGCGCTTCTTTAAGTTCCATAGGTAACAAATTAGGCGCAGGCTCCCGTTCCTTCTTGGTTTGCCTTCTTGTAGTTACTCGTAGTTACTGCTGCCACAATCGGCTCTTCCGGTTTCCCAATACACACATATCTCCCGCCGAGTATGACTGGGTAGATGGGATCATCCATAACAGCTGCTTTGATCATGCCTCTGACAAAATCAGAGTGTATCTCCACCAATGCAATGGGAAGCGCTGTAGGTGCATCACTCTTACGAACTCCACAAAGTTGGACGGTCTCTGCTGTCTCTTGACCGGGTTTGACCAGGTTTCTGTCAACAATGCAATCGTAAGAAAGCCCCGTGTCAAATAAGCAAGAAATTTGAGAACCGTTCAAAATAACAGTACCTCGCGTTGAGGGTCCATCCCCAACAGGTTGGGAATCACTGTCAATAATTCCACCTTGCGAGACTGTTAATAAGCATCCGATGCGTTTCGGCTCGGTGTGCTCGGTCTGATCATATGTCCCGTGCTCAGGGGTTCTCCCTTTGCCACCTTGTTTTTTTCTGGCCACGCTGCCATGAAGGACGGTCGGGTTGATCAGACTGTTTGGGGTGGTTGGGGTACTTGTTCTTGTAGAACTTGGATTTTTCAGGAGGGGGGTTTTGAGGTCCAGTTTCTCTGTGGTTATTTTGGTTAGAAGCCTGAGAAGATTGCTCTAGGTTATGTTTTCGAAAATGCTCCTCTGTCGGTTTCCGTTTTGTGGCCGGTAGTTCAGCCAGCGCATTTTGGTAACGCTCAGACTTTTCCAAAATGTCTTCAAGTTTTTCTGCTCCCTGCTCAGCGAGAAATCTCCGGGTATCAGCAGACAATGTGTTCTTTATTTGTTCTGTTAAAACAAATTCCTCAAGACCTTCGTAGGTAGAGGGGAGCTGTGAAAGCTCAAGGCACTTTGTTAGATATCCCTTTAGACGAGACGAGAACTGCTGAAAAGTTTCAGAATTCTCTTTTCAGCTGTTGCGAAACAGTTGCAAAAATTTTCGAGCGTTCATTTCAAAGCGCTCCAGTAACGCTTTCTTCAACAGATCATAGTTGTCTTGTTGGCTGCTTTCCAGTTTGGCGTAAACATCATACGCAGAACTTTTCAAAGCCTGGGAAAGCTTCATGTTCCAACGCGACCTCTCTAAACCGTACAGAGTTGCAATTTTCTCAAATTTTTCTAACCATGTGTCAATCTTCTCATTTGGACAAGGGAAAGATTCTAGAGCGAAAGACATAGCAGTGAGATGAGTAGATTGAGTGTTAGAAGGATCAGTTACGGAAGAATGAGGAGAAGACTCTCCATTGCTGGAGGTAGAGGCAGCACCACGACTTTGGAATTCTAGAGTTTTAAGAGCCAACTCATGCTGTCTCTCTTCTCTCTCCTTCTCATGCTGTCTCTCCCTCTCCTTCTCTCTTTTCTCATGCTGTCTCTCCTTCTCCTTCTCTTTTTCCTCATGCTGCATCCTGCGAATTTCCATTTCCTCGTCCATCTTCTTCTGCTCTCTAGCTTCGGCTGCTTCTTTTTCCTCTTTAGCTTCAGCTGCTTTCCTCTCCGCGTCATATCTTTCCAGTTCGTCTCTGACAAAAGCTTTCGCTTCCTCTCCTTCCAGTCCCTCCTCTCTCGCTTCGTCCCTGAGGAGTTGTCTGAACTTTGCCCTCTCGGCCATATTATGTCAGTGACTGAGACTAGTGGAGAAAGAAATTTAGAAAAGGATACTCTGATTCCTACCACTTACGAGAAAAAAAATGTACCAAAAATTCAAAAGATGATATCCTTAACCCTGGGATACCTCCTCCAAAGTAAAATCTAACTATCGCTGCTATTATCGGCAATAAAGCACTTAATGCAAAACACGACTACGCCAACTAAATGGTAGTTAAGATTACTTCTGAAAAATAAGTTGCTACAGTGGAAAAGCAAAATAATTATTGCAAAAATTAAAGAGAAAAATAATCCCTTAATTATAAAATCCACTATAAGTTCACCCCTGAAGACAGTTAGGGTGAGGGAGGCAATTAATCCGGACAAATAGTCCGAAACGCACTCCTTAACTTTAGTTCAAACACCTTCCTGCTTCAGAACCCTTGTGAATGTTATACACTCACAAAACTTTACCAGCGTTTAGTATTACAAAATCAGTAATTAACATATATTCCGACAAAATCAACCTGTAAACCAAATGTATAATGTTCAAATGCTGTGGAAAAAAAAAACTTATCAGTTTGTGTGGTCAGCACGCTCGTAAACAGATCGTTAGTCTAGGGGATAAATTATTATAAAATAAAACTCACAAGACAATCACACTCTTACTCTATTACAGAATAAAGAATCTTAAGTACAAAATCCAGATAGACGAGTCCACGTTTGTCGTACTCGTCTTCCTATTCTAAGTTCAAAAATCCGTCGGACGAGACCACATTTGTCGTATCGCCTTAGGATTTTGGGTTCAATTCCCGGTAACGAGCGACCATTTGTCGTAGATTTTTGATAGGAGTATTAAGACTTGGGTTAGGTCCCTTCTGAATAGGTTGGAATGAGTGATAGATACCGTGAGAGCTGGTGAAAAGCAATAGAATTTCCCACACGTGAGGTGATAGAATGTGATATAGAGGCTGTCTTTGAGAATCGAGATAATCTTCTCTCTCTCACCTATCTTCTACGACCGCTTTTAAAGGCGTCAGACAGTCTAAACACAGATATATATATATATGTTAATATATCTCTATCTACTCACGGGCACGCACATACACGTGACGACAGTTAAACACACAGACGTGGGAATCTATAACAATGAATTTATATGTATTTGAACGAGCTGACCAACGCACTGATTTAGTTCAAGAGAGATTTTTATTATTATCATCTAAAAAAAATCTTCTCACAACACCAAAAATTACATCAAGGAAAAACATATACAAATAGTCATAAAATTTAAGAAAAATGCTACAAGGATGATAGCCCCGTTATGATCTTAGCTCTAGGTTTAGCCCACAGCCCCGTTAAGAGAACAGATGATGGCCCAAAGAGTTATGGATACGTAGGGTTGAGTCTAAGAGGTTTCTTTCCTTCTCGTAAATGTATGAACAGAGTTGGATAATCTGATTTAGCCTAAGAAAAAAAGAAACTCTAGCTTTTGTAACAAATTCTGCAGATTAAAAAAAGTTAAGACAGCAAAAGGTTGACAATAATACACCGGTAAAATAACACTCAGACCTGTGTACTCTCATTCATCCAGCCATGGCCTTTCTCACACATATATACTCACAACTTTGCTCGCTGCCTCTAGGAACATAATAATTCTAGGACCTTCACACAGACCCGAAAATGCAGTCATCGACCAAGAAATCCCCAGTTCCAAAAGACGTACTGAACTTTCTGTCTCCGGGAACGATTCCTTGGGTGTTCTAATTTTTCGAATGTCTGATTAAGTCACATAAAATTTGTCCAGGCGCGAAAGTTAGCAGAGCACAATGTCATTAGCTTTGGATTCTAGGATTTAAGAAATGTCAGATCGGTGTCTTCTTTCAGGCAGGTACTATATTTGGTCACCACAATACTAGTCACAATCTCTGTCGGAATGTTAATCTTGTAATATTCTCGCCGCCAGGCAGCATGTACATTTAAATTTGTGGAGCGATATGAACTGGCTCAAAAACCCAATATATATTTCTAGTCTTTAGAAACCGTTAGTGGGATTGCTATTACTGTCTCTCTCTGATGGCTTATGCACTGTCAGACCGGTGTTACTTGAAACAAAAAAAAAACCCACGTGGTTAAAGATAGGAAATGTCTATGCTTCTCACAAATATGTCTCTCAGGCTACTAAACGCTGGCAAGTTGGGTACCACCGTTTCATTATATAAAAGAAAGAACACATATCAAATAATTTACTCAATATAACTTACATTTTAATAGCAAGCCTACAGCTTGACTTATATTTAAAACTTCCCGTAAAATAAGTTATATTAAATAAATCAAACATCATGAATTAGAAAATACATACGTATTTCGTCAACACTCAATGATGTATCTGGCGTTATAAGTTTAGTTTTTAAAATATATTCTCTCGTCTGATTATTTAGAAGTTAAATTAAATTTCTTTATTAGCCGACTGAATTTAAGCAAGAAATATAATTTCTGTTTTCCACTGAAACGCGTCACTAGAAAATAATACGGACTATATAGATTAAGCACTCTGTACAAAAGAACTAGTTTAAAATTAAATCGGCGATTTAACACTTAATCACTTCACAAAATTTAGAGAACTACTATATAATATTTACCTCAAAAACACAGCACTATAGGATATCGCACAATTAAGAATTTTTACGCTTATATTTATGGAAGTCTAGAAGTTCGACAAATTGTCCCAACAAACTAAGAAACTTCGCTTATACAGCTCTACTCTTCGCGAACCACCTGTCTACTGCAATTTATTTGAGAAGAATGAAAATAAAGTTTCAAACTAGGTTAATATTTTAAAATCAGACAAAGGATGAACTATTTCCCCCGCCCCGATCTCTCCCCCTTCTCATAACAGCTACGTTACACTTAGAAGCATGTCGTAACTGTCACCGGTGCGATTTCGCACCTTCGTTAACAAACTGACCGAGATGTACGCGTGTCAGCTTCAAATCCCAGACAGCCTGTCTGCGGTGCGGAACGATTTTTCACGCCACGCCAGGTTTTTCTAACGAAAACCTCATGCGTTTCTGCAAACTGTAGACAGCTGTCTCGTTCCTGCACTGTGAGGATGCCGGGTTTGACACCTCACGCGAGTGTCAGGTGAAAAAATGGTAGACCAAAAGTCTGCTCTAGTCTGGGTATGAAACATAATCACACCTTTCGTCTACTGACATCTGTGTAATAGAATTACGTATCCCAGTATGAGAAAAACACAAGGTAAAGTTTTAGAATACTGAAGAAAATATTTTTCGCAAACGAGTGATGCGAAAAATACAGGAAAAACAAATAAGGAAAGATAATAAAATGAAAGGATTAGGGTGAGAGAATAGGAAGAAGATGTAGGTAATTTAATGACATAAAGACCTACGTGACACTATCCTAGCGGCTGTCTTCCTCCTGGACTGGTTCCATTCTAGTCCTCGGTCCTTCAGAGAATGTCTAATGTTGTCCTCCCAGCGGAGTCAAGGTAGAATAAAAGGATTGATGTGCTATGACAAGATCAGTGATGTGGAACTGATGATAAGAACCAGACAAGTGCCAGTGGAACAAGAGATGAGAAGAAGACACTGGAGATGGATAGGACACATTGAGAAAATATGTTGATGTCATTATCAGGCAGTCCTTGTTCTGGAATCCTCAGGGTAAGAAAGATAGAGGAAGACCAAAGAACACATGGAGAAGAGAACTGGGGACATACAAGAAGGGTAAGAAGAAGACATGTGGATTGATGCTGAAGGCGCGAGACTGTAAGACTTGGCATAAGTTTGTTGATGGCCTTTGCCCCTTGGGAAGTTGAAAGGTGAAGATAAAGAAGAAATGTTAGGGAAGCTTGGTGTCAACATAGTGGAGGCCTACGCTTTATATGGAGTTGATGGGTAATGAGTTAATTAATTAATTAATTAATGTTCCCGGGGGATGATGTGTAGGGTCTTTATGGAGAATATGACTACTGCTTCCCAACAGACATGTCGTAGGAGGCGACATGAGATTGAACATGTAACTAACAATGCCTTTGTGTAAAAGAAGTTCTACGCAAACTACTAATGCTATTTCAAAAGTGCTTTGCAGTTTTCCTGCATGGTGGCAACTGTAGTGACTTCCTCATGCTCAGCGAGGATTTAAAATAGAAAAAGAAGAATTAACACTTTTAACACCAGAGAGAACTATTCAGCCACTAAAAACATAATCCACCGTGATGGTAAAGTAAAAATGTGTTATCCATTTTTATTTTGATGAACGTCTCGATGTTACAAAAAATCACACCTGGCGGACTGATGCCAAATTGTATAACACTAAACGTGAAGTTCCCCAGTCTCCGACAGAAAGCATGAAACGAACGTTGTTCGCACGTGTTTCAGGACAGTTTCAAAAGACTTGTCCGACGACGAAGAAGAAAAATAAGTGAACTAAATAAGAAGTTTTGAAAGCAGACAAAGATGATAAACATAGAATGAGAAGATAAAGGAAGTGTAGACAATAAAAATAAACAAGTAAATGGAAATGCCGAAGCAAGATGCTCACAGTGAAGATTATTATGACGATATTGATGATGGACTGTCTTCCGAGATTATCTAATTTGCCTACATTTAAAAGAAAAAACAGAAAACGTGAAAAACATAAAAATTAATGCTTAACATCGCTACTTGTCTTACTGATATTCTAAATTTATTCTTAACTCACGAATGAACGGAATCAATATCCCAGGTATTTTAGGATTTGAAGAATAATTTACGTACGAGTATGTCAGCCGTCAAAACAAGGCGGGAAAGCATTCAATCAATACCCTTTAGCTCCCCAAGGAGCATAGGCCTTTAACAACCACATGCCAAGTCTTCCTGTCATGTGCCATCCGCTCAAGTTCTTTCCATGTTTTCCTCATCATTTTCACCTCTGTATCCAGTTCCCTTCTCCAAGTGTTTTTTTGGTCTACCTCTGCCTCTCTTTCCCTGTGGATTCCAGAACAAGGACTGCTTTGTAATGCTATCAACAGGTCTCCTCAATGTGTGTCCTATCCATCGCCAGCGTCTTCTTCTCAACTCTTGTTCCACTGGCACTTGTCTGGTTCTTGTCATCAATTCCACATTTGTGACTTTGTCATACCATTTCAGTCCTTTTATTCTACGCAAGCACCCGTTTATAAAAGTCTATAGCGGGAAAGTATTACATTGTGCTTATTCTGCTTCACTTCCTCATGACAGCACTAATTCTCTTGTCGTTATATAACTTGATGCATTTATTATGAAACTATGGAGCAACGAGTTAAAAATGACATGTGCAGAAGTTAAAAAAAGCCAATGGACTCAAATTTGCTTAACTAATTAACAGCTGCGTTATCACAACATGTTTTGTAAATGTTCTGAAATCTTTTAAAATTGTGCCTTTGCACGTATTAAAAAAATCACACAACAAAAATAAAAATAAACCTTCTATAATTATTATATTATTCTCTGAATCACTATTTAAGGTCGTGTCGACTTGAGCGACTAAATCGACCAAGTTACTGCAAATGTAGCAAACTCCATTCAATATTTACTACTAAATATGCATATAAGACACTTATTCCTACTCACCCGTAACACAAATGTTGAAAATTCAAGAAACTATGTCCAAAATAAAACTTCCTCCGTTATTATGGATGGGAACGAAATGCACATTCTTTCAAAGGCGCGCAAGCAATTGCGCCGTAAAAGATTGCAAGTTTGGTGGGAAACTTTGTTGACAGAACATTCAATTCTCTAATAAGGTAATAACAAAAGTAACGTTTACTTTTCGTTTTAACATCCTAAGTAAGACAGTAAGACATCCCAAATTATTAATAAGATCATTTTCGTAAAGATATTAACAAATACAACGTCAGATCGCCCATCTTTTCTTAGCAATCAGTTAGCGGGGACGATTTGAGCGAATTTGAAACAAGTGACAGATGCAGTCTACGAACTTAACTTATATATTAATATTTTATTTTTTAATAATTAAATTATATGGCAAAGAAGATGGCTGACACAAATAGCCGTCGAACCACTCACAAACAAAGCCTTTATCCCATGAAAGCTCTCGCTCCCACACAGAGCGCCCCATTGTTTTACGAATCTGTGTGAAGTGGGCCTTAGGTCGTTCAAACCTCCTGGGGCTAACACTAAAACAATTTCTGTACACAATATTATCGACTGTCAACGTTTCCAATGAAATTATAACTTCATGAATGTTTGGATGGTTGGAGGCTCGAATCAGGCGTTATGACCCGGCAAGGTCGATGACGTTCCGTGCATGGAAATTACTTGGAAATAGTACTAATAGGAGATATCAATTTTGTCTCAATAGATTCTGGTGAAAAAAAAGACGATATATGACACTGACGGTCTATATGTTCTCTGTGCAGATGTATACAAATGATACAGCTACAAACAGATGTAGACAATATATGTAGTTTCAAACATTTGTTAAAGGTCTCGGTGAAGTCTTCACAGATGTAGACAATATATACAGCTTCAAACATTCGTTAGAAGGTCTCGGTGAAGCCTTGACAGATATAGACAATATACACAGCTTCAATCATTCTTTAAGCAGTCTCATTGAAGCCTTGACAAATTTAGACGACCTATTTAGCATTGTTCCCTAATAGATCTCAGTGCAATCTTGATAGAAGGAGACAATCTCGTATATAGTCACAAACAATAGTTAAAAGGTATCAGTGTAATCTTGAGAGACGGGGACAAAATATGCAGTGAGAAACATCTGTTAAAAGGTCTCAGTGTAGTCTTGACAGATATAGACGACCTAAACAGCTACAAACATTATATAAAAGATCTAGTGCAATCGTGACAGATATAGACAACATGTACATTGACAAAAATTTATTAAAAGGTCTCAGTGCCGTGCAGTTTTGACAGCTGTAAACAACGACAAACATTAGTTTAAAGGTCTCAGTGCAGTCTTGACAGATGTAGACAACGACAAACATTAGTTTAAAGGTCTCCTTGCAGTTTGACAGTTGTAGACATCATGTACAGTCACAAACATTTATGAAAAGGTCTTAGTGTAGTCTTGATAGATTTAGACAACATATACCGCTGCATTCAGCAAAAAAAAATCTCAGTTAAATCTTAACAAACAACATCTACATCGACAAACAATCGTTAAACGGCCTCAATGCAGTCTTAATAGACTTAGACATCATATACACTTACAAACATTCGTCACGAAAAGCAAATTAACAGCTCTAGGAAGACACACCTTACATCTAGACAAGAGACCGAACCAACAAACCGGACAGACTTCGTTTTCAAACAGTTGAGAACCGAGTACGCAGGCCCATCTCACATTCTGTCCTTTCTCTCAGATTGTTTCGTATCCAGAAGTCGTACGTCTTTTGTAAAGTATTTACAAACCCTCATATAACAGCAGCAATGTCAATATGCATCACCACACTCTCGTACCCATCTGTAAAATATTGTAAAGCAAACATTTTAAACCGCTGTATCAAGAGAAGCGCCACGAATTTTCCGTTTTGCATATTATAATAATAACAATGCACTTTGTAGTTCCCATGGGAAAATAAGGAGACAAAGAAAGAAAATGGATACTGCTTCCTCATGCATGCCGTAAAAGGCGACTTAATGAGGTTGTGCTTTGGGCTGGCAACAGCATTATGTGAAATAAATTACTGCCAACAAAAAAAAAAAAACACTGCAGTTTGTGCTTTGGTATAGACTTTCTTATGGGAGACATCAGCTGTGGTGGCTCCATGCTCTATAGGGAGCAAACAAGGGGACGATGATATAATTAACAATGTCAAAGGTAAATGTAGTCCCCAAGCATATACTTCCGTATGGGAGTGGAGTTGTAGAGACTTCGCCTACGTTAGGTCTCAGCTTTATGAAGCGGGTTAACAGGTTATCCTCCTCGCTGCCTTTACCTTCTTCAACTCATAACCGAGGTAGGTGCCCATTTTTTAGAAGCGTAAATGGGAAAGAAAAGGAGCCGGTGGAAGAGATGGGAAAGGCGAAATTGGCAATCTTGGTTCTGACAGAAACGAAGACAAAAGAACAAGGAGTTATGGATCTCTATGGTGACACGCTGCTCTACAGTGGAGTCCTCATAGCTGAAAGAGCTAAAGATTGCCCGGATGAAATTATCCTCCTTGGAAACTTCAATGCCAGAGTTGGAAACGACTATGCTAGATGGGGTGGAGTTATCGGAAGGTATGAAGACACAGTAAATGACAATGGAAACCGACTCCTTAGATTCTGCACTAAGCAAAACCTTGTCATTACGAACACAAAGTTCCCCCATAAGCGCATACATACATACATACATCAGATATCAACAAACAAAGAATGAGAAATCAGTGGTCAACTATGCCATTGTTAGGAAGAGCTCATTCAAGTGTGAGCGGGATGATAGAGTATCGAGAGGGTCAGGGATTGGAAGTGATCACTACCTGGTAACAATTAAAAGAACGACTAAAAAATTTGCTCGGCCTAGACAATGTCCACCATCACGTATGAAACTAAATAAACGAACGGGAGAAATGAACATTAAGACCTATACGTTAAGAGAGCCAGAATTTAAGAAGACCAGGTAACAGCGGCTTATTGCTACAGCAGTGAGAAACATAGAAGAATGACTGGATGACCTGGAAACCCTCTGGCTTAAATTCAAGGACATCATAAAGGCAGATGCACCAGAAGCATTTGGTTAAGTCTGACTTGGGAAGAAGGTAAAGAAGACACCTTGGTGGACAGAGGAAGTTGAAGAGAAGATAAGAGAGAAGAAAAAGACATGGAAACTGTCACATAACTTGAGTCGATCTCTTGTCCGCTCCGGCAGTATTTAGCTACCTTTATAGGGCGTGCGAATGTTGTACACGGTTCAATGGTCGGCACCTTTTCGTTCCCTATCTTCCGACAGGTAATTCGTATTTTCGAGTCGTTGTTTGCATTTCTTCCTGTAATAATTCGTCATGTCTGTTGACCGGTTCATCCCTGTTGAAAGAGTAGACGGATGATGCAATCTTGACCGACAGTCATGTTGGTAAAATTCTCGTGTACCTGACATTGGGTGCCGGATTCACACGGAAATGGCCAAGCTCGCTCGCTTATCGCTGATATGGCTAGTGTGACCTTCTAATTACTGTCGTGAAAAATCATAACCCAGATGGTCAAACGAGGGTCGGTGTTTGCAAAAGTACGGGGCGATAGATTATCGTCTGCTGTCATTTTACAGACATGCATCTGAAAGACGGAATGTTGTAATAGCTTCCTGACAGAATCGTTACAAAGACGTTTTTTGTGATAATGTAGAGAGTTGTAGTTGCAAACATTACCGCGAATTTACGGAAATGTCAATTCCATATTTGGAAAGTGACCTTTTAAATAACACGCAGAATTTTCCTATGAGGATTTTTTTAATAGACCCCATCAAACCACGCACGATTGAAACTAATGGCCGACATTCGAAATGTAAACATAACAACATTTATGATTGGAGCCTGGTCTAATAGTAAACAACAACGTGCGTGGGACAAAAGTTGTAATATAACCTGACACTTTGCTGGGGTAAAGCACTGTAAAATTCAACTCGTCAAGAGACCAGTCAGATAGCCAGAGTAAAGAATAGGATCAGAATTTCATTTATCGGACCGGACCTTGTTTGAGCATCTTGAGGATTTATATCTCAGGAAACCTCTACCTTTATTAACACGAAAAACCGGAATCCTAGGAATCTGGACACGAGGTCAGAGTGGAAACTTATTGTAAAGTAACACCCTAGAACATGTGGAAGAGGCATCTTAAACAAGTTGCCTTAACTATTTCTCTGCGCCAGAAGCCAGTCTATATTACCAAAAGAGATTTTGGGGTAAGTTATACATTTATAATTCTATATTTTGAAATATTAACACGTGAAATAATATATATATATACACACATATTGGCATGTGAATATTAATATGTGAAAATTGCTAGTGAATGTCCAAGTCATACGAGGCTGGCAATCTCAGCATAAAGAATGATTTCATGAACCACCACTGCAAGGGCTGGTGATTGCTTTATGCGAGTTTCTTATAGAGAACCAAAAGCAGAGGTAGTCTCAAGTTCCATATGGAGCAGGGAGTGAATAATGATAGAAATGATGAACATACTTATTATATTGTTAACCTTTTCAACCAATGTAGCAGTAAATGTAAACCTATTCAATCTAAATGTAATGAAAGTTTTCCGCTCATTGAGATTAATATTAATTCTCAGAGAGAGTAACGTTCTGAGGTAGAGGGAATGGTGGAATGAAACGAGGGGGCACATGTATGTGTGTCAGGAAAGGTTAATAATCAAGAGGGTATTTGTTCTCTTCTTTTGTGACACTAGTCGGTTGTACCAATTGAGGGTACTATCTCTGGAATAGGTAAGATTATAAGTGGCCTGAAATCAACTCTAGACACCATCATCATACGGATCTTAGAGACGCTGGACCAGCTTTGTGATTACTCCCTGATACGAACTTCTTAAAACGTGTCACAACGTTCAGACTTGACAAGTGACGATTGAACCAGTCATCTATCTGCAAAGAACCAAATATCAGCGGGAGCAGAAACCATCAGACTATTGGCAGCTGAGTACAAACTTAAAAGCTGCCAAGTGAACTGTCCATTTTTCGAAAACCGTAACATCACCCTGTGAAGATTACCTTTTTTTAAAGAATTATTCATTTTTTAAACTGTTAAACATAATTGATTATTAAATCTGTTATTTGTGTATATACAAATGTAACGTTGATTTAATCATTTTGAATGTGCTGCACCCGTATATCTCAGTCAATTTCTTAAATACACTTAAACAGAGCTATAAAATAATAATAAGAATTTAACTGAGTAATTCAGTTGGGGGCTTGAACGAGCTAATTATAAGACAATCCTTCACAAAATTTGACGGCGGATACTAAAGTGAACTCTTTAAGTCCCAAGCAAAAAGCAGGGTTTGGCCCAAACAAAAACGGCCACCACAGTGCTTTTTTATTGTTTTTGTTGTTTGGAAAAAAATATTTTTTAATGTTCATATGCATAAATACGAGTTATTTAAAATGAAAGTACTTCCTGTTGGAAATGACGTTTTGGTTTGTTAACATTTGAACATAGCTCTAGACAGGAGCAAAAAATCCGAAGCCACTTAAATGGCTCCTGGGCCAAATAGGTCTAAACCCTGAGCCATTATAGTGGCTCTTGGGGCTTAAAGAGTTAACATTGCTAAAACTCATTCAGCAACGTTTTTGCTTTCTGAATATCTTGTGAACACTCCCTAGAGGTAGAAGCAACATTATCCTTCTATCTACAACTCTGCCAAGAGTAATCTTGTGCGAAGATAGACACCTTTGAAGACCTACAGTAGATACTCTAGGTTTTGGCCACTGTTGGACCTCTACTGCAGAGCCAATGTGAGGCAATTTGTGACAGAAACAATAATTAGAAGTTAAAAACACAGCAGGAAAAACAGAGAAATATAGACAATGTGTGATACTCAGAACAGAAGCAAAGAACAAGGTGCTAGCAGCAAAACAAATATCCTGGGAAGAATTTGGAGAAAAACTAGAAACAAATGCTAAAGAAAACCAGAAATTGTTCTACAAGGCCCTAAAGAACTTGAGAAAGGAAAAACAGTGCACTCTTAAATTTTATAAAGGTCAAGGAAGACAGTGCTTACTGTCCCAAAGGAAGTAATGGAAAGATGGAAAGAATATTTTTCAGAGCTCTTTGGTAGTGAGCAAGGTCAAACCTCAGAAATGATAAGCACCATCACAGTAGAGGAAACAAATGGTGTGAAGATGGCATCAAGATGGAAGAACTGAAGGCAGCACAGGAAAAAAATCAAGATGGACAAAGTAGCTCCAAAACAAAACCCATAGTTATATCACGAGAGGAAAGAAGGCATCAGATTATACTAGGAGAACAGGTCCTAGAACAGGTCAACCATTTTAAATACTTTGGAGCTGTTATAGACTCGAAGGGAGGCATCAAAGAAGAGTTGGTTACCCGACGAGTAGCAGCTGGGAGACTTTTTCGCGCTATAATTATAGGATTCATCAGCAAAAGAGAATTTGGTAAGAAGACAACGATGGCTGTATACCGCTTATTTTCCAGTCTTGACTCATCGATGCGAGTCATGGTCAATGACTACAACCCACAGAAGCCAGTTCCAAACCTCGGAAATGAAGTATCTGATGAAGGTGGTTGAAGTAACAAGAAGAGACATGGTCCGCAACCAGACAATATGACAAGGTCTCAAAACCCAGCTCCTGTAAACCCAAGTCGAATAGCCCCAACTACGATGGTTTGACCATGTCTGCAGAATTGGAGACTATCGGCTACTGTCGTGGAATATTCTAATACACGACAAAATAACTTCAATAATAAAAGGGAAAATGGAAAAGAACAGTCCAGGGATCAAATCTCCTGCGGCAAATTGTAACCACGTTGATATAAAAGCCTTCTTAACGCGTTTCCCAAAAATGTAATATTCTAAGAAAAACCAGATGCACTTTAATTAAAATTTTCATGTCTTTTTTTACAATTACCAAAAGAAAAGGATCAATGGACTAAAGGATAGAGAGAAGGAGAGGCAGAAAGCACAGGTTACTAACACGTGTTATACACGAAATTCACGGTGTAAAAACAACAGTGATAAAAAAAACCGCATACCTAAAAAAATCCACGCTTATTGGGAATTATCACTATTGCGTTTACATTACAGTACCCAGACAAATTCGGGATGGAACCAGCCACTTAGCTCTATAAATATATATATATTTGGGGTTCCACGTGCTGACAAAGTATGTTTTACGCAAATAGTCTAGGAATTCACATGGCCAAAATAAAATAGTGGGGGTGCCTGACAGCATGAAATCATTTCTGCTCATAAAATTTTTTTTATAACGTGTTTGAAAAAACATTACGTTACGGAAGTAGCCTACCATGTTAACTCCTATTTGATTGGAGCGCAATATGCCATTCAACGTCACTGTGTAATATTTCCATGAATTGTGGTAAGCTTGAAACATTCAGTATCTTTTAATGAAAATTGAATGTGAATTGTTAATTTATGCCTGTATATATGTGTAGTTCAGTAGCAAACATGATGTAAAGCCTATAATGCTCCAGCCTGACCAGAAGGTGTCGGAGGAAAGTAAAACTGCATGGAATGGCCAAACAGTACACTGACACCTAGATTATTGATTAGACAGAAATAATGCTGGAATTGCAGAGGCGTAGTAACCATTAAGGAGGAATATACTGGTGTAAAGTATTTCAGATGAAGCTGACAGTTGGCCTAACGCTCTGAACTCAGGTTTGTTATGTATTGTGCTCAGTGTAGAAATAGAGTATAAATTAGTTCTGAAGTAGGAGGTACAACCTTCTTGTTTCAGGGACCGTGGTCTTAAAGTTATTGAGCAGCACCTGGTCAGAGCTTTGCTGAATCCAGAGGCGGACAGCATACTCCTTGGTCCATATAGCAACCAGTGAGGTGGCTCCAGAACTCATTGAAGTAATCGAGCATAGGAATCTTTTACTGCAGTCATCACGAAAGTTAAGAAAGTGTGGCCATGGAGCTCAACATTATGTACCCCCATCTTAAACTGACATTGTAAAATAAAATTAAGAGGGGAATTTAATTGTTTTAATGCCAGGAACTGAGAACATCTCTAATACTAGTTCCAACAGAAACAAACTATTGAAGTCATGATGACAAATACCAACAGAGCTTGAAAAAAACAAAACAAAACCAGTATTACCTCATATTACTACTACACAACTGACACACATAGGATACTATTAATAATATATGTCACTACAAGATTCATATTGATAAATTCTGTACATATAACTTGTAATTAAAATTGATTGTGATTCCTGGTTCACTTTGTATTTGAATCAGGACACATCTACATTAATGACAGCACTGAATACATATTGATATTTGAAAATTTATCAGTGACTCATTTAAGATATTCTCATAGAGTGTTATATGTATGTGAGTGTCACAGTGTTGTCAAGTGTGGTGGAATAAATTAAATTGTTTATCTGTCTGTTGTTGTTGTGACTTACACTTCATCATATACATACCCTAGACATATAACGTAGTCATCACAATATTACAGAATAATTCTGACTGAGGTATACATATGTGGCAGCAAGTAAGGTTATCTGTAAAACACTACACCTATTAGATACAGATACCTTCACAGCTGATCTCAGTCAGTACACTAAGTCCCCTATAAATATTTATAACATCCCACTTTACCACAGCTACCACGACAAGCATAGGGAACTAACAGCCAGGGATCCAGACCTCCAGGACGACCCAGATATCAGTTAAGAAAAATTAATATTCAGCAGTGACTTTAATTAATTTTGTTTAAATTAAAAGAAAAATCAATGTTAGGGACCCAGTTGTTACTGTTATAACGAAATTCACTAAAAACAACATTAAAAAAAACCGCATTCCCTACACACTATCACTATTGCATACAATAAAATTGGATGGCCAGTTATCATTAATTAACAGGTATTTTATCACATGCCTAATGGATATGAACGCAGTTTCATAATCTAGATATACCAGGTTCGAAACCTGCTGCAGGCGGTTTGGTAGCAGATCGCTTTGTGTGGATTTTTAACAATGGTATAAGCGCCGTACCGTTCACAAAGCAATGGCAAACTACTGAATGAAAAAAAATGCCTAGAAAAATCACAAACAGCCAATAAAAGCCGGGGTTGATTGCCACGTCCCGTAAAGGATAAGCAACTAACTTTTTTTTTAATCACATGTTTTTGTAAATATACGGATATCTTTTAAAAACTTGCAATTAGTATCTTATGTCCTGAATATATATTATATAAGTATTTTTTATATTTAATTTTTGCAAAAATGAGCCATTTTTGAAAATGTGAATCGCTATATTTGGTTTGTGCCCACAGCCCTCTTTATAAATCTAAAATGTGCCCTCTGTGCAATAAAGGTTGAGGACCCTTGATTTATTCCATAGTGTATACCGGTTAGTTAAAAATTAATTGTGTGTGTTTTTGATAACTTAAAAAAACATACTTACTGTATAACTCTTAAAAAACCTAATTTTAAAAATATATAAAATGTAAACATAGGGTGTTTGTATGTGTGTGAGCTCGTTTGCTGGACATGTATTTCTATTTAATATATTTTAGATTATATAAATTTAATCTCTCAAGGACGATAATCTTTAATATTTTCAAACCCATTTTGTTGAGAGATTAAAAGAGTCCATAGGTAGACAACTAAAAGACTGGAAAAAAAAAACGAGTGTTCGACAAAACAGAACTTGTACATACCAGATAGTCACATTGCGAAAAATAGATCAACAAAGTTTAGAATCGAACTCACCTCATCACATTGGATTTGTGGACTATGAAAAAAGTATTTAACATTGTAGACAGAGAACTACTTTGGAAAATAATAAGGCATTAATCCCCCTGAAGACCATTAACTTAATGAAGAACACATATGAAGACGTGAATCCTTCATGAAGGACAACTTATAGAATCGTTTAGGATAAGAAATGGAGTGCGGCAGGGATGTTCTTGCCAATCTGTCTCTTCTTACTGTCTATAGATTGGGTTATGAAAACATGAACATCAGTTGACTTTATCTAAACAACTTGTTGATCTAGATTTTGTTAATGACCTGGCTTTTATGTCCCATAAGCGTAACCAGATGCAAAACAAAATTAAAATACTTGATTTGAGTCACAGCAAAAGGGTCTGAAAATACACACTGAAGACAACAATAATGATAAAACATGCAAAAAACAATAAGAAGACTGCATTTAAAGAAATATTTCAACAAATTTAAAATCATACATACATCTTGGCAGTCATACAGACAAAGTTAAAGGGGAACTGACAGCACTTTTTGAATATATTTGATCACTTTTGATTTCTAATATTTTCACACTGCAGTGAAAGCTCTACTTGAAGCTGAAGAAAAAAAAATACAAATTATTTTTCGTGCCTTATTAATTCAACCCTCACATAATTAAAATTCTCAAAACAAATGAACTATAAAGATTTGTTCGCATCGAAAATAATCATGAAAAATACGCAATATGCAAAGAAAGGTATTTTTTTTTTTAATCACTCATTTTAAATGTAATAGCCAGGCAGCCAGGCAGGCATACGAACAAAAAGACAGACAGACAGGCTGGTTTCCGGCAGAAAGGCAGATGTAGACAGACAGACCGGCAGATTGATAACTTAAGTCCTCAGTGAAATACCAGCGTGGTTACGTAAGTTATAGCACCTCATAATAAATAGCTGAACCATTACTCCTAGCTTCTTCATTTTACCTGATTGAAATGCCTTGACTTATAAAACACCTGATCTTCAGTAAGTGCAACTAAGCAGTGGAAAACAGATTAAAATAATACATTAATTAGTTAAATTTCTCTCAATTTGTTTTTGTCACTTCTCCTCATTTCATGTTTGACGGGTTGCTACGTGACTTCATACCCGATACATTCATATAAGCTTGACTACAAGATCCAATGAAGGTGACATGAATTGGAAAAGAATGAAATTACTAACTTACTTACTTAGTCGTTCCCCTTCTACCGTGAGGTGTAGAGGTTTGGAAGAGAGAGCGCCAGACTATCCTATCGGCTGTCTTCCTCCTGGCCTGGTTCCATTCTAGTCCTCGATCCTTCAAAGATTGTCTAATGTTGTCCTCCCAGCGGACTCTGGGTCGTCCTCGGGGTCTGGATCCTTGGCTCTTTGTTTCCCATGCTTGTCGTGGTATCCGATCTTCTCCCATTCTGCAGACATGACCAAACCATCTTAATTGGGACTGTTCTACCTGGGTCTGCAGGGGGTAGGATTTAAGGCCTTGACGTATCGTCTGGTTGCGTACCATGTCTCTTCTTGTTACTTCAACCACCTTCCTCAGATACCTCATTTCTGAGGTTTGGATCTGGCTTTTATGGGTTGTAGTCATTGCCCATGACTCGCATCCGTATGTCAAGACTGGGACATAGGTGGAGCGGTATACAGCCATCTTCGTTTTCTTACCAACCTCTCTCTTGCTGAGGAATCCTCGATTTATGGCCTGAAAAAGTCTCCCAGCTGCTGCTTTTCGAGTGGCCAACTCTTCTTTGATGCCTCCCTTTCGGTCTATAATAGCTCCGAGGTATTTAAAGTGGTCGACCTGCTCCAGGACCTGCTCTCCCAGCTTAATCTGATGTTTTCTTTCTTCTCGTGATATCACCATGGATTTTGTTTTAGAGCTGCTTATGACCATCCCTCTCTTCTCCAGCTCTTCCTTCCAGACTTGCAGGTTGGATTGGAGATGTGCCTCTGATTTAGCAATCAGGGCAACATCATCAGCAAATGCCAGCTCCGAAATATAGACCTGTCTCATCTTCCAGTACCCCACTGAATACTTTCTTGTTCTCTCCTTACATGCCTTGATGACATCGTCCATAAGGAGTATGAAGAGGTAAGGTGATAGGATATCACCTTGTCTTACACCAGTGGTGGTCCTGAACTCTTCCGACTTATAGTTTGCTGTCCTCACATAATTTCTGCAAGACTTGTAGAAGCTCTGTATAGCATGAATCAGAGGTGCTGGAATATTCTTCCTTGCCAAACAGTCCCAAAGTTTGCTCCAGGGGACCCTGTCAAACGCCTTTTCCAGATCTATGAAACAAAGATGCATCTCACTCTTATACTCAAGGGCCTTTTCACTCAGCTGTCTGAGTGTGAAGATTAGGTCTTGAGTACTTCGGTTTGCTCGGAATCCGCACTGGACCTCATCCAATTGTGGCTCAGCTAGGCGTCGGAGTCTCTGCTCTAGGATTCTAGAGTAGATTTTTACCAGGGACACTGAGAAGGGATATGCCTCTATGGTTTCCACACTGTCGATTGTCACCCTTTTTGAAAATTGGTGTTATGATGGCAATCTCCCAATCCTTTGGTATTGTCTTGTTGTACCACGCTGCCTGTAAAACCCTTAAGAGTAATAGGTCGCCTGATGCTCCCATGAACTTAACCATTTCTGGTGTTATACCATCATGCCCTGCTGCTTTGCCCATCTTGATTTTCTCCAGTGCTGCCTTCAGTTCTTCCATCTTTATGTCATCTTCACCATCATTGGTTTTCTCTTCTGTGCCAGTGTTTATCATTTCTGATGCTTCACGATGCTCCTCATCCAGGAGTTCTGAGAAATATTCTTTCCATCTTCCCATTACTTCCTTCGGGGCAGTAAGCAATTTGCCTTGCTTGTCCTTTATAAATTTGAGAGGGCATTGTTTTTCCTTCCTCATGTTCTTTAGGGTCTTATAGAACAATTTCTGGTTTTCTTGTGCATCTTTTTCTAGCTTTTCTCCAAATTCTTCCCATGACTTCTGTTTTGCTGCTAGCACTTTATTCTTTGCTTCTGTTCTGAGTGTCACATATTCTCTATATTTTTCCATTTGTCCTGTTGTGTTTTTAGCTCCTAAGTATTGTTTCCATGCCATTTTCTTCTCTCTTATTTTCTCTTTGACTTCCTCTGTCCACCAAGGTGTCCTCTTTCTCTTGTTCACAAGTCGGACTTCACCGCATGCTTCTGCAGCAGCTGTCTTTATGATATCCTTGAATTTAATCCAGAGGGTTTTGATGCGTGATGCCATATGATGATGGATGGTATCCGCATGTCTGGTTTTGTGTGGTGTGCAGATGTGTTCAGTCAAAACAATGTTCATACAAAAATAACAGGGCAATCCACATAGGACGTCAGTAAACTCACGACGTATAAAGTCAATGATTCTTGTAACAGCCGTTGACGTTTTTCTTCATTATTTATTGTGGACGCCACAGTGACAAAATGGTTACGCGAATATGTAGGCACATCAAACAGTCATTATCACAGCAACATTCAATACAGCAATAGACGGTAGACAGCATTACAATGATGAGTCAGATGCATGTTATATTTCAAAGTGCTGTAAATGTAGTCAGGTGAAAAACTCCATCCTTTTCTATAACAGCCAGGAGATAACCAGATATATGAGATCAGTTCACTCTCCTTAGTTTGACTTCAGCAAGACAGACACGTCTGCCGAAGTATAAATAATGTCCTCAAAAAATATCCTCTAGATAATAAAGGTTTTTCAAACCTAGTTCATTTAACAAAGTAGCAAGTAATGGTCCTTGGAACCTGCATCAACCGATGCAGCACAATACAGCGACATGTGAGCTAGGAAAACATCTCGTGACGACGACTTTCGAAGACAGGCTATGAACCAGAAATCGTTCACGACCAAAAATCGATAGAGTTAATGAAAATGTTAATTTACCTTGCCTTCCGGAAATACACAGAAATATTATGCCTCCCGGCATGTGCAAATACACTAGAGGTATTATCTCGAATAAACGAAATATCCATAAGAGGACTACACATCCCTGACAGAACCAAAAAAAGCGGAGATCCCCTCTTCAACGAGGCATCTCTTTCGCCATTCCAAATCGCTCACTCCCCTAGTGGTGGGCGGAAACCGCTCGACCAAAAAGCAAGACAAGTCATGCGCAGTCCAGCGCAAAATGACCACAGCTCAAACTTAACTGCATTCGATACCAACGCGAGAAGACAAATGCTTACCGAGAAAAGTGACTATAAATTTCAAGCAGTTGTTGCCCTTGCGTTATAAAATAGATATTGAAATAAAACGATGTTGCGAGAATTTATCACGCAACAGGTTTCCAAGTCATCAGGTCGTTCTTCTGTGTTGCTCACCGCTGCAGCAATAAGCCCCTGATATCTGGTCTTAATTTCTGGCTCTCTCAGCTTGTAGGTCCTAATGCTTATTTCTCCTGCTCGTTTACTTGGTTTCTTGCGTGATGTTGGGCAGTTCCTAGGCTGAGCAACTCTTTCAGTTGTTCGTTTGATTGTTAGCAGGTAGTGATCACTTCCAATCTCTGGCCCCCTCCAGACTTTAGCATCTCGGACATATTTGAATGAGCTTCTCCGAACAATGGCATAGTCGATCACTGACTTCTCATTCTTTGTTGGTTCACATCTAGTGTATGCATGTATGCGCTTATGGGGGAACTTTGTATTTGTAATGATCAGATTCTGCTCACTGCAGAATCTAAGGAGTTGCTTTCCATTGTCATTGAGAGTATCTTCTCCATATCTTCCGATAACTCCACCCCATCTAGCATGGTCATTTCCAACTCTGGCATTAAAATCTCCGAGCATGATAACTTCATCTAGGCAGTCATCCACTGTCCTTTGAAGCAGCTCGAAGAATTCCTCCTTGACCTCTGCTCTCTCATCCTCATTTGGCCCATACACTATGACCAGGTTGACTATGGTTTCTCCTTCTTTTAGTTTAACAACCATAATGCGCTCCGAGACAAAGTTCCATCCCTTGATACTATCTTTTTGATTTTGGGCCACAATGCAACCCACGCCCCCTTTAGCTCTTTCAGACATGGGTACACCACTGTAGAGCAGCGTGTTGCCATCGAGATCCATGACTCCTTGTCCTTTTTTCTTTGTTTCCGTTATAGCCAGGATTTCTAGTTTTGCTTTCCTCATCTCTCCCACCAGCTCCTCTTCCTTCCCATTTATACTTCTTGTGTTCCAAGTTCCATAAGTCGTAGTCCGTAGTGCGTTCCAGTTCGTCGCCTTTAGAATCCGTCCGGTTTTCTCTCTTGTGTTGCTAGTAATCATGATTTAAAGCAAACAGGTGATTGGCCTGTTGTGCCTTTGCATGGTGGAGGGGCTGCCTCCTTACGGCCTCCATGCAAGCCGCCCTCCTCCTTTTTCATCCGGGCTTGGGACCGGCATTGGCGGAGTTGAATGAAATTACCATAGCAGAAATTGTGCCGTCATCAGGATATGTCGCCGAAAGAGCCCACAATAATTCATTTCCATGTCTTGAGGGATAGTTGTCTCTTCCCAGCACTGCATAGCACCATATGCAGGGGATGTAATAGTGTGCTCTTACACATTTCATTAAATCGGGAGGAATCCGATCGCTGGCTAATGCTTTGCCAGAGGTCACGCTGTCAATGGCCTTGCTGAGTTCTTCTAATGTTGGTTCAGCATTCGAGTTCCAAACTCACAGCTAAGACCAAAGCTGCGGTATATAACGCCTGCGTCACCAGCACATTTCTATACGGCAGCGAGACATTGACAACCTATGCAAAGCAAGAAAGAAGGTTCAATACCTTCCATCTAAGTGCCTACGCCACATCCTCGGTATTTCGTGGAAGGACAAAGTGACAAATGTCGAAGTGTTGTCACGTGCCGGCCTTCAAAGCATGTGTACACTGCTTAGACAGCGCAGACTACGCTGGCTTGGCCATGTTCAACGCATGGAAGATGGTCGCATCCCGAAAGATATCTTCTTCGGACAACTGGCAGATGGCAAAATAATAGTTTAAAGGTGTGTGCAAGAGAAAAATGAGGGCACGGGACATAAATCCAGCAACCTGGGAGGATGAATCTGTCGATTGCACAAAGTGGCGATGCTCTCTACGATACAACCTCAGATTGGGCGAAAAGAAGCTCTCACGGCAAGCAGATGAGAGCAGAAAACGTCGAAAGAAACATCAGGAAAAAAAGCAGCTGCAGGCTGTCATCGCAGAGGCGCATTCCTATAGTCAGTTATTATTGAAGGGGCTATTTTTATTAATAATTAATTTCCACCTATTTTTGACGTGTTCGTATAATCCTGATTATAACGCATAATCAAGCTTCTTTTTCCTCTTCAAGCTCCATTCCTGCTGCAGTAAGTGATCATGTCTCTCCACAACTTCCTGTCTCCACGACTGTTTAATTCTGTTGTTGAATTCTTCTCGTGCCAACATGTCAGACTGTTCTGTATCTTCTCTCTTTGTCAGCATGAGTCTCTTTGTCGTTCATTCTTTCTTGTTGTCACGATATATTCCAGCTTTCCTCTTCTCATAACATTCCAACAGAAAATGGCTTACTTCCTTCTAATGTTAGTAATAATCTTTCTTGCGAACTGGCTTCTAGCAAGACATTCACAGTAATGTTTTTGGTTGCCCATGGTATTTTTAACATTTTTTGTTTAAATCACTTCTCTGTGGCCACCAGAGCTTTTTCTGCCTGTTTACTAATTGTCATTGACTCACTTCCGTATGTGCAGATAGGTTCTATGTAACACCGAAGAACCTTCTTTCTCACTTTCGCTGACAAAGAGGTACTAGTGCAAACTCATTCCTATGACACTGTGATCTCAATATCTCCCCCATTACGTTCTCTAAGGAGCATGAGGGAATTTGTGTGGAAAAAGGGTTCCTTCAATGACCAGGTTGTTAATACTGCAGAAGCTTATTAATTTGTCCCCATTCTCATTTACTGTTTCACTGTCGCATTTCTCCATTACTCTTTCGTTATAATTATTGTGTGTACCAACTTTCGCATTGAGGTCTCCCATTACTATAATAAGATCGTACCTGGGTGCAGTTTCCATTTCCTTTTGTACCTGTTGATAGAACTTGTCCTTGATCTCTTCATCGCTGTCGTTTGTTGGTGCATAGCATTGTATAATTGTGGTGTTGGTGAATCTCCCTCTCAGTCTTGTTCTTATCAGTCTGTTGTTGATGGGTTTCCATTCCAGTAAAGACCTTTCCATTCCTTTCTTCAGGATAATGGCTACACCTTCGTTGTGCTGACCATCCTCTCTACCAGAATAAAGTACTGTTTCCCCTGTACCTGTTTTTATTCTCCCCGTCCCTATCCATCTGCTCTCGCTTATTCCCAAAATATGTAATTTGTAGTTCCTCATCTCTGTTGTGATTTGTCTCAGCTTTCCTGCTTCATTCATATTTCTGACGTTCCAAAAACCAATTCTGGTTTCGTGTTTTGCGGTCAGGGCATCCGTTTTCATGCCAATGGCTTCCTTTCGGCTTTCAACACTGGCAGTCATACGAGCCTGAGACTCCGGATGTCCGTCCCGCACCAAAGTTTTTCCATTTGTTGCCGTTTCCGTAACATGTGCGATTTTTTTACATAGACAGGGGTGTCGGCCCTGTGCTAAAACCCCCAACCTGGAGGACCAGGGTACAAGCTTTTGTCTGACCCCTACCCACGCAGACCAGTCCAGCTTGGTTGAACCTACCAGGAGTAAAACTCCCACTGGCATAGCTCTGGGGATTTTCAGGGTACACACGCTGCCATACCGCTACAAGGTATAGGTACCATTGATGGCAACAATGTATATGACCTAAAAATTTGAATTTAATTTTAATTAAAATGTTTATTCTGGGAATGATCATACATTTTTGCATTTAAAACATATATTCTTTCATGGATTGTTGTTACATTTCAGTTTGACTATATATAAGCTTACCGGTTTTTGTTTGGTAATAACATGTATTATTTGTAAGTAAAATTTTTCATTATGCGAGTAAGTACGTTTTATATAAGATGGCATCTGTGGCGTTCACCGGACAATCCAAGCGGCCTATGGTAACAAGAAAAAGAGCAGAAGCCCTGATTTACGACAATTTCTCCGACTGCCATAACTGAAAAACTAAACATTCTGGCACTTGGGTTTCCGCGGTGAGCATTCTTTCATTACCCATCGACGCCTGTCAGACATTATTGCTAATCAATTGTAGATACTGCTAGCAAATGCAGTTATCTTGTTATCGACTCCGAATATTACATTCAATCGTTGTCTCTTTCGCTTTACCGCCGGCAGCTGACACTGTACAGAAACTTTTCGATAACATTTTGAGACCAAAGCAGCTCAAACCCCTTCAGGTCATCAGAGTTATATTTATATATATATATATATATATACACACACATACACACACACACACACACACACACATATATATATATATATATATATATATATATATATATATATATATATATATATATATATATATATATATATATATATATATATATATATATATATATATATATATATATATATATATATATATATATATATATATATATATATATATATATGTATGTATATATATACCAACGGGCTGATCACCCGTTTGCCAGTCACTTTGATTACGGAAACAACGGCGAGCGGATTGATTTGTCGTTGCCCTAAAGACGCCATTAGGCGTGATGGGAACAACGGCAAAGAAAATCTATTCGCTGTTGCCCTTAAGACGCCACTAGGCGTAATGGCCACTGACTGCTTTGCCGGTCGTTGGCTAAGGACGGAAGAAGAAGAAGAAGATGTATATATATATTTCGAACGCATTTTACGCTGACTAAACTTACGCGGATTCGGCTTTATGCGGTTGATTGGCCGACAGAGTAGAACTATAAAAAGTTAGCATTGTATACACTTTCAATAACTTTATATAATTTTATTTATAAATTAGGAATTTGAATTTTTTTGTTAATATTATGAAAATTTGCTGATTAAGATAGTAATTTAAAGGAGAAAACGTTGTAAAATGTGTAATGGAGTCCATTTATTTTCTTTCTGTCTTTCTTTTGATTTTTATTTTGGAATAATGAAAGGGCTGCTGCACTTAATAAAGAGTCTTCACACTGAGCGATGCACTCAAACAGAACCGGCTGTTGAGCTTATTGTAATGGGGAAAAAAGTCTTTAAGCGTTTGATGGCGTTCGTGCATATCATGTTTCCCCTTGTATCCACGGACGCCGTACGGTGTATGCTGAAAATTCTCCTCATAGCAAAGTTCACACCATTACTCTGTTGACTGTGGCTATGACAGCGATCGTTTTCACCTCTCCTGATGTAAGGACATCACAGTCTTGCATACCGCAGCCAAGTCACGCTGCGACAATGTTATGTGTACATTTCCACAGCGTTATTAGCCACTGAGACCGTTCGCTGCAAAAAATAGTATTCCTTTTCGTCATTGATTGTCTCTTGCAAGTTCTGTCTAAGAAACCCAAACAGGTATAGATTATTTGATTATTCCAATTTTATATAGTCTCTCCCTGGTCTCATATGTTCTATCTATCTATCTATCTATCTATCTATCTATCTATCTATCTATCTATCTATCTATCTATCTATCTATCTATCTATCTATCTATCTATCTATCTATCTATCTATCTATCTATCTATCTATCTATCTATCGATCGATCGATCGATCGATCTATCTATCTATCTATCTATCTATCTATCTATCTATCTATCTATCTATCTATCTATCTATCTATCTATCTATCTATCTATCTATCTATCTATTTATCTACATATCTATCTATCTATTTATCTATCTATCTACCTACCTACATACCTACCAGCCTACCAACCTACCTACCTACCTACATAACTATCTATCTATCGATCGATCCATCGATCGATCAATACTGTATAACGTTTAATTTGTAACCAACATGTTAAGTAGTTTACAGTTATATACTTCACCTTCATATACATTATCAGACCATGACTGTTAAGGGAGGTTAAAGTGCCCGAGTTGTCTACGTTGTCTAGGAATATTTGGTTTGGTCTCAGCTTTTATAAAATACAATAGCCGCTCTCCATAGTAACGGGTTATTCGAAATGTGTGGTGTCAACGTATAAAATTTCTGATTCAATTCTTGAATAAAGTTCAATTGGCAAAATTCAACCAACTTGATATATTGAAATGACGCTTCATTTTGACGACTTGTGATTTATTATACAATATGACATACGACAATTTCTTCAAGAATTTCATTCTATATATTCAGTCATTGAAAGTCAGTCATTCATTCCAATTCTCCATCTATTCAGTTCCATTTAACATGTATTATACTTCTGAATCAACAGTTTCTGCTCCAATTTATTCATATATCTCGATCAGTCGCTCCGGATATCTGTTAATCTGTTATTCACTTTTTACTTTCTTCTTGATTTACTTTAGATCAGCACATTTGTAAGGTTAAAGAACCTGTTCCTTGGACTAGGCAACACATCTAGTCTATAAATCATAAATCTTCACACATCGGGGAATTGGCGTCCCGAAAATATCACTTCTTATAGTTGGAGCAGTTCCTACAGCCCATAAACATATTCGATACACGAACGTACTATTTATTTAATACACTTGCCTTATTAGAGCTCACATGTGTCTACGGAAAATACACACTGTATAAAGGCTAAATAAATATCTCGGGTCCACTATATGTAGTGATGGAAGATCAATTAAAGAAATCAAGACAAGACTTGAGATGGCCTCAGCTGCCATGACAAGGTTGAATGTGATCTGGAAAAGTAACATCAGTTTTCCTGTGAAGATCAAATTATACAAATCACTTGTATTATCTATTCTCTTGTATGGGTGTGAGGGCTGGACACTCACTGCAGATACGGAGCGAAGGATTCAGGCTTTCGAGCATAAATGTTATAGAAGAATTTTGCGCATTTGCTATAAAGAGCACAAAACAAATGTCTATGTTAGAGAGAAGATAAACACCTATGCAGGCCACCAAGAACCACTTTTGTCAATAGTGAAACGTCGAAAGCTTGCCTGGTTTGGGCATGTAACTCGTCATGACTCCCTTTCGAAAACGATCCTTCAGGGAACAGTCGAAGGTAAACGGAGAAGAGGAAGGCAGAGAAAATCCTGGGCTGATGTCGTGAAATTCTACATCCACATATATAAATTAAAACGTAAATGCAAAGCCTAACAAATAAATTTAATAAAAGGAAAGAAGAATGGTAAAGAACAGTGCTGTCACAATGACTGTACTCGAAATCCCCCTTGTGTTCTCCTGCGTCTGCTAATTGTAACGTTTCACGTTGATAGTAAAAGCCTTCTGCAACATACACGCGTTTCCCAAACACACTAAAAAGTGTACTCCATTTCTAAGAAAAACCTTGAAATACGCAAGTTGACCTAGAATTAAAATTCCATTCATGTCTTTTTCTACACTATGTTACCAAAAACAAAAGACAGATGGACTAAAGATAGAAAGAAGGGAGAGGCAGAAAGCAGGCACAGGCAATACTAACACGAGTCGCGCGATACACAATTACTACCATCACGCGTGTAAGGCCACAAGCAATAGCTTTTTTTCAAATCGACAGTGATAAAAACACTACCCATACCAGAGTTAGGTTTTTAAACTTACAAAATTCTTATTGGGAAACATGACATTATACTGGTTTACGTTTGAAAACATTACAGTACCCAGACAGCACATCTTCGAAACAGGAGGTAGAAGAAATTGCATATTTTGAACGCAGCCACTTAGCTCTTTTAAATTTGTATATTTGGGTTCCTTAGGACTTGCTAACCAAGAATATGTAAAACGTTACGCAAATAGTCTAGGAATTACCAAATTATAGCCAAAATAAAATAGTGAGGGTGTCAGACAACACCAAAATCAGAATCGCTCAGTGGCAGAATTTTAGGCCACCATTGTACGGGAAATGAGTCTCCATGTTAACTCCTATTTGATTGGAGCGCAACAAATGTAAGGCTAAACACGATTAGTCGGACTATAAATACTATCTTGTGTTGTCAGGGGAAACGTGAGAAGGGGTACTTTTTTGAAAAGATGTGTAGAGATGGCTTGATTGGTTAGAGCTGCGAATATACTCAATTCAGAGCGTCTGTTCCATGCCACATCTTGTAATAAACCTACTAAGAAACAGTATGTTGATCACCAGTGCATATTTTGTTAAATAAAAGCCTGGGACATCGGCAGATCGGAGTTGTGCTATATTCATTGCCATTCAAAGTCACTGTGTATTATTTCCATGAATTGTGGTAGGTTTGAAATATTTGAAATCTTTTTAAATGAAAATTGAATGTAAATTGATAATTATGTCTGTATATATGTGTGGTTCAGTAGCGAACATGAGGTAAAGCCTATATGCTCCAGCCTGAACAGAAGGTGTCGGGGGAAAGTAAAACTACATGGAATTGCCAAGCAGTACACTGACACCTAGATTATTGACTAGAAAGAAATAATGCTGGAATTGTAGAGGCGTAGTGACAATTAAGGAGGAATATACTGGTGTAAAGTAATTCAGATGAAGCTGACAGTTGGCCTAACGCTCTGAACTCAGGTTTGTTATGTATTGTGCTCAGTGTAGAACTAGAGTATAAATTAGTTCTGAAGTAGGAGGTACAACCTTCTTGTTTCAGGGACCGTGGTCTTAAAGTTATTGAGCAGCACTTGGTCAGAGCTTTGCTGAATCCAGAGTCGGACAGCATACTTCTTGGTCCATATAGCTAACCGTGAGGTGTCTCCAGAGCACAGGGGAGAAATCGAGCAGAGGAGTCTGTTCCTGCCGCCATCACGAAAGATAAGCTGATGTGGCCAGCTGAGCTCAACATTATGTACCCCCCAGCTTAAACTGACAATGTAAAATCAAATTAAGAGGGGAAATTAATTGTTTTAATGCCAGGAACTGAGAACATCTCTAATACTAGTTCCAACAGAAACAAACTATTGAAGTCATGATGACAAATACCAACAGAGCTTGAAAAAAAAAAAAAAAAAAAAAAAAACCAGTATTCCTCATATTACTACTACACAACTGACACACATAGGATAATATTAATAAAATATGTCACTACAAGATTCATATTGATAAATTCTGTACATATAACTTGTAATTAAAATTGATTGTGATTCCTGGTTCACTTTGTATTTGAATCAGGACACATATACATTAATGACAGCACTGAATACATATTGATATTTGAAAAGTTATCAGTGACTCATTTAAGATATTCTCATAGAGTGTTATATGTATGTGAGTGTCACAGTGTTGTCAAGTGTGGTGGAATAAATTAAATTGTTTATCTGTCTGTTGTTGTTGTGACTTACACTTCATCATATACATACCCTAGACATATAACGTAGTCATCACAATATTCCAGAATAATTCTGACTGAGGTATACATATGTGGCAGCAAGTAAGGTTATCTATAATACACTACTCTTATTAGATATAGATACCTTCACAGCTGATCTCAGTCAGTACACTAAGTCCCCTATAAATATTTATAACATCCCACTTTACCACATATATTGGGGTCTCGCTCTTGGGATTTTGAATCTTTCCCTATTAAAAATATTGGGGGTAATTCACTTCAGGGAATATAAGAATTAAAAGGTATCCTTGGGTGAAAATAAATAAGGTTGAGCTCACAGTGCCTGTGTTGTCCTGAGTTAATTAGTCATAGATAAAATTGTTTAGTTAAATATTTTAGACATTTATCTGTTAGACAATGGCCACATGGACGGGCAAATTATGATTTCTTATGTCACTGCTGAATGTGACAAATATATTGAACGGGAAGAAAGAAGATTAGAAAAAGAGGCCGAAAGAAAGTTAGAGGCTGAAAAGGAAATTAAGAGGTTGCAGATTGAGGCTGACAAAGAGGCTAAAGCATTGGAAGCCGAGGAAAGAAAATTAGCTGCAGAAAGGGAAGACAAGCGATTAGCTGCAGAGAGGGAAGCAGAAAAGGAGGAGAAGAGATTACAAAGGGAACATGAGTTACGACTAAGGGAGTTTGAGTTTCAAGGCCATGCTCCTGAAAATGGTGCCAGTCCCTTTACCTCTGATGCCACTGCTAGCCAAGGAGCCTCAACCTCAGCTATGAATTTTCATTTAGATCATTTCGTTGAGGAAGACGATGATATTGAGAGCTATCTAAATAGGTACGAACTATTAGCTACCACATATGGGTTAGAGAGAGAAAGGTGGAGCTTAAAGTTATCTCAGGGACTTCGTGGGGCAGCTTATGAAGTTTTTGCTAAAATGAGCAGAGGTGATCAGGAAAATTATGACATGCTAAAGCAGGCTCTTTTGTTAAGATATGAAAAGAATGCAGAATTTTATAGAAAAAAATTTAGGAATGCTAAACTACTGTCAGGTGAAACCTATCACCAGTTCTCTGCACGAATAGAGACATACTTGGAGAAATGGACTTCTCTGGGGAAAACCCAAGATCTTAAGGAAATGATCCTTATAGAACAATTAAGAGAGTCCATGGCTCCAGACATGAGAAAGTTTCTCATGGAACAAGGTGCAGAGAGGCTGGGTGAGTTGCTAAATGTTGCTGAAAGGTATCAAGCAGCTCAAGCAGAGGTATCAGGTAACAAAAAGAAACAGGTTGAAAATTTTAGGGCACCACGGGACTTTAATAAATTTGATCCTAGAGATCAAAACAAAGGTAAGCACCAATTTGATAGGCCACGGTATGACAATAAAAATAAAAACCCACAATTCGCTGAAAGGAAATATGATGAAAGAAAATCTTTCAACCAAGGGAAAAGGTCGTGTAAAAATTGTCAGATGGACAATCATGACACTGACCGTTGCAGAAGGAAACCTGTGTATATGGCCACCCTTCAGGTCAGGTCGACCTGAAGAAAGGAGGAGGATATTATGTTGGATACCACTCCAGAAGAGATGAGGAAGGCATAGGCTGGGGATAAAACACTCAAGCCTTGTTTCAGGAAATTGTCAACTTGTCATACAACTCCAGGCAAGGGAGATTTTTACATGAAAAACAAGTTGATGTATAGGAAGACTGGAGCTAGATCCAAAGGTCAGGGACAGCTGGTACTTCCTAAAAGATATAGGACAGACTTAATAAGGAGCCTACATGTGAAACCAGATGGGGACCATGAGAAAATAGGTACCATCATACAAAAGGTGGCTCACAATTATTATTGGCCCAAGGCAAGATGGGACATTGAGAATTTTGTGGAAAGGTGTAGCATAGCACATGAGGGAACACCCACAAGTGGGAACATGGATCAGGACCTGGACACGCCAAGGGGTAAAACTAGGCCTGAAAATACGAAGAAAAATAAATTTGCTAAGTGGACCAAAGGGAATGGGAAGCCCCTTTTCACGGACAAGCTTCACTTAACTGTTTTACAATGGCCACTATGCGGAGAGTGCAAAAAGATGTCTTACCCCAGGATAAGCCGAAAATCCCTCAATCGGACTTAAACAAACTGGAGGAAGAGGATGTAGAGAGGAAATCTCTCATCAAGAATTTTAAGTGGGGAGACAGCCCCAAGAGGAAAATTGGTAGCGGTCGTTTTGTGAATGATAATTCTGGGAAGAAAAATCATCACTATAGCGCTTCAAGTGGAAGAGACCATACCGGTGCATGGACAAATAGGTCCACAAAATTAAAGGTCCATATGTAACGCTGTTAAGAACGTGGACGGATGAAAAGGCAGAGGAAAATATTACATCTTCATACCAATATGTGAATGAGCTGACCACTCGTTTAAAAACTGGCTGGAAACTTGCCAATGAAAATTTGAAACAAGCCAGGAAGAAACATGCTGCCTATTATAACAGGAAGGCGAAAGACAGAAATTTGGCTGTGGGAGAGAAGGTACTGCTTCTTCTACCTGGTAGTCAGAATAAGTTACAAATTGGATGGCAGGGTCCATATACAGTTCTAGAGAAGGTGTCTAGAACCAATTATAAGATAGATAAGAAGGGGAAAGAAAAAATCTATCATGTGAATCTCCTGAAGAAATATTTGGAAAGAGAACATCAGGAAGAGACACACTTGTTGACCTTGTCCATTGCCATGGAGATGAAAAAGGAACCACTTTCATCATTTGAATATCCATTACACCCCTGTGAGACAGCGGCACAGGTGAAAATCAGTACACATTTAACGAAAACTCAGAAAGAGAGAGTGCAACAGGTTCTAGATACTCATACAGAGGGTTAACAGACCGACCTGGGCATACAAACCTATTGGAATATGATATGAAACTGATAGACCCCCACACCTGTCTGTATGAAACCATATTCGATTCCGTTTGCTAAGGAGAAAGCTTTGAAGGAAGAGATTGACTATTTGTTGAAGGAAGGAATTATTTCACACAGTGAATCCTCGTATAGTTCCGGTGTTGTACTCTTAAGGAAGCCCTCTGGAGAACATAGACTCTGTATAGATTACAGGAGACTGAATGCTATTACAGAAGGACAGGTGGATCCATTGCCGGATACAAATCAGTTGTTTGCCAGGCTAAATAAAGCTAAATATTTCTCAAAAGTGGATCTGAGTAAAGGATACTATCAGATTCCAGTAAAGCCTGAGGTTAGACCATACCTAGCTTTTAGTACCTCAGAAGGACACTATGAGTTTAATAGATTGCCATTTGGATTGAAGAATGCGCCTAGTGTCTTCTCTAGAATGATGAGAAAATTATTGGACCCTCTGAATAACCCATGCATCACAAATTTTATGGATGATATCCTTATAGCAACAGAAACATTTGAGGAACACATTGACTCTCTGAACATGCTGTTTAATCGACTTAGGGAAACGAATTTAACAGCCCGACCAACCAAATGTTGCGTTGGATGTAAAGAATTGGAATTCTTGGGACACACAGTTTATCAGGGAAACATGATCCCTGACCCAAAGAATTTAGAGAAACTAAAGAAAGCCCCGAGACCACAAACCAAGAAGGACGTGAGATCCTTTGTCTCATTATGTGGTTTCTACCAGAAGTATATCAAAAACTTTAATTCCATATGTGCACCGCTAACTGATTTGACACGTAAAGGAAACCCAGATCGAATTACATGGACACCACGATGTGAAATGGCTTACCAAGAATTGAAGGAAAAGCTCACAAGCAAACCTATTTTGAAATTACCTGACTTAAGTCAAGAATTCATAGTAAGGACGGATGCCAGTAATATTGGGTTAGGTGCAACTCTACTACAGAAATCAGATGCATTGGATGGGGAATTAAGCAAAGTGGCATATGCTAGCAGAAAGTTGAATAAAGCTGAAACCAATTACTCAACTAGCGAAAAAGAATGTCTTGCAGTAATATGGGCGATAAAGAAATTCAATATTTATCTGTATGGGAAGGCATTTAAGTTGCAAACGGATCACAAACCTTTATCGTTTCTAGCACAGGCTAGACATGAGAATTCTAGATTACTCCGTTGGTCTTTATTGATGCAGCCATTTGAGTTCAGCATAGAGTATATAAGTGGAAAAACAAATTTGGGAGCGGATTTTTTAAGCCGCCATCCGTGTGATGAGAATCACCCAAAACCCCAGGAATAATAAGAAATTTCTCTATGTGTATGTAGAATTATAGACTGACGTATAACGTCTGTTTTAAGAGGGGAGGATTTGTCGTGAAATTCTACATCCACATATATAAATTAAAACGTAAATGCAAAGCCTAACAAATAAATTTAATAAAAGGAAAGAAGAATGGTAAAGAACAGTGCTGTCACAATGACTGTACTCGAAATCCCCCTTGTGTTTTCCTGCGTCTGCTAATTGTAACGTTTCACGTTGATAGTAAAAGCCTTCTGCAACATACACGCGTTTCCCAAACACACTAAAAAGTGTACTCCATTTCTAAGAAAAACCTTGAAATACGCAAGTTGACCTAGAATTAAAATTCCATTCATGTCTTTTTCTACACTATGTTACCAAAAACAAAAGACAGATGGACTAAAGATAGAAAGAAGGGAGAGGCAGAAAGCAGGCACAGGCAATACTAACACGAGTCGCGCGATACACAATTACTACCATCACGCGTGTAAGGCCACAAGCAATAGCTTTTTTTCAAATCGACAGTGATAAAAACACTACCCATACCAGAGTTAGGTTTTTAAACTTACAAAATTCTTATTGGGAAACATGACATTATACTGGTTTACGTTTGAAAACATTACAGTACCCAGACAGCACATCTTCGAAACAGGAGGTAGAAGAAATTGCATATTTTGAACGCAGCCACTTAGCTCTTTTAAATTTGTATATTTGGGTTCCTTAGGACTTGCTAACCAAGAATATGTAAAACGTTACGCAAATAGTCTAGGAATTACCAAATTATAGCCAAAATAAAATAGTGAGGGTGTCAGACAACACCAAAATCAGAATCGCTCAGTGGCAGAATTTTAGGCCACCATTGTACGGGAAATGAGTCTCCATGTTAACTCCTATTTGATTGGAGCGCAACAAATGTAAGGCTAAACACGATTAGTCGGACTATAAATACTATCTTGTGTTGTCAGGGGAAACGTGAGAAGGGGTACTTTTTTGAAAAGATGTGTAGAGATGGCTTGATTGGTTAGAGCTGCGAATATACTCAATTCAGAGCGTCTGTTCCATGCCACATCTTGTAATAAACCTACTAAGAAACAGTACGTTGATCACCAGTGCATATTTTGTTAAATAAAAGCCTGGGACATCGGCAGATCGGAGTTGTGCTGTATTCATTGCCATTCAACGTCACTGTGTATTATTTCCATGAATTGTGGTAGGTTTGAAATATTTGAAATCTTTTTAAATGAAAATTGAATGTAAATTGATAATTATGTCTGTATATATGTGTGGTTCAGTAGCGAACATGAGGTAAAGCCTATAGTGCTCCAGCCTGAACAGAAGGTGTCGGAGGAAAGTAAAACTACATGGAATTGCCAAGCAGTACACTGACACCTAGATTATTGACTAGAAAGAAATAATGCTGGAATTGCAGAGGCTTAGTGACAATTAAGGAGGAATATACTGGTGTAAAGTAATTCAGATGAAGCTGACAGTTGGCCTAACGCTCTGAACTCAGGTTTGTTATGTATTGTGCTCAGTGTAGAACTAGAGTATAAATTAGTTCTGAAGTAGGAGGTACAACCTTCTTGTTTCAGGGACCGTGGTCTTAAAGTTATTGAGCAGCACCTGGTCAGAGCTTTGCTGAATCCAGAGTCAGACAGCATACTCCTTGGTCCATTTAGCTATCAGTGAGGTGTCTCCAGAGCCCAGGGGAGAAATCGAGCAGAGGAGTCTGTTCCTGCCGCCATCACGCAAGATAAGCTGATGTGGCCAGCTGAGCTCAACATTATGTACCCCCCAGCTTAAACTGACAATGTAAAATCAAATTAAGAGGGGAAATTAATTGTTTTAATGCCAGGAACTGAGAACATCTCTAATACTAGTTCCAACAGAAACAAACTATTGAAGTCATGATGACAAATACCAACAGAGCTTGAAAAAAAAAAAAAAAAAAAAAAACCAGTATTCCTCATATTACTACTACACAACTGACACACATAGGATAATATTAATAAAATATGTCACTACAAGATTCATATTGATAAATTCTGTACATATAACTTGTAATTAAAATTGATTGTGATTCCTGGTTCACTTTGTATTTGAATCAGGAAACATATACATTAATGACAGCACTGAATACATATTGATATTTGAAAAGTTATCAGTGACTCATTTAAGATATTCTCATAGAGTGTTATATGTATGTGAGTGTCACAGTGTTGTCAAGTGTGGTGGAATAAATTAAATTGTTTATCTGTCTGTTGTTGTTGTGACTTACACTTCATCATATACATACCCTAGACATATAACGTAGTCATCACAATATTCCAGAATAATTCTGACTGAGGTATACATATGTGGCAGCAAGTAAGGTTATCTATAATACACTACTCTTATTAGATATAGATACCTTCACAGCTGATCTCAGTCAGTACACTAAGTCCCCTATAAATATTTATAACATCCCACTTTACCACATATATTGGGGTCTCGCTCTTGGGATTTTGAATCTTTCCCTATTAAAAATATTGGGGGTAATTCACTTCAGGGAATATAAGAATTAAAAGGTATCCTTGGGTGAAAATAAATAAGGTTGAGCTCACAGTGCCTGTGTTGTCCTGAGTTAATTAGTCATAGATAAAATTGTTTAGTTAAATATTTTAGACATTTATCTGTTAGACAATGGCCGACCTGGCAAAATTTCGATCTGCTGCTGTACAGACTGCGAAAGAGTTAGACATGGACGGGCAAATTATGATTTCTTATGTCACTGCTGAATGTGACAAATATATTGAACGGGAAGAAAGAAGATTAGAAAAAGAGGCCGAAAGAAAGTTAGAGGCTGAAAAGGAAATTAAGAGGTTGCAGATTGAGGCTGACAAAGAGGCTAAAGCATTGGAAGCCGAGGAAAGAAAATTAGCTGCAGAAAGGGAAGACAAGCGATTAGCTGCAGAGAGGGAAGCAGAAAAGGAGGAGAAGAGATTACAAAGGGAACATGAGTTACGACTAAGGGAGTTTGAGTTTCAAGGCCATGCTCCTGAAAATGGTGCCAGTCCCTTTACCTCTGATGCCACTGCTAGCCAAGGAGCCTCAACCTCAGCTATGAATTTTCATTTAGATCATTTCGTTGAGGAAGACGATGATATTGAGAGCTATCTAAATAGGTACGAACTATTAGCTACCACATATGGGTTAGAGAGAGAAAGGTGGAGCTTAAAGTTATCTCAGGGACTTCGTGGGGCAGCTTATGAAGTTTTTGCTAAAATGAGCAGAGGTGATCAGGAAAATTATGACATGCTAAAGCAGGCTCTTTTGTTAAGATATGAAAAGAATGCAGAATTTTATAGAAAAAAAATTTAGGAATGCTAAACTACTGTCAGGTGAAACCTATCACCAGTTCTCTGCACGAATAGAGACATACTTGGAGAAATGGACTTCTCTGGGGAAAACCCAAGATCTTAAGGAAATGATCCTTATAGAACAATTAAGAGAGTCCATGGCTCCAGACATGAGAAAGTTTCTCATGGAACAAGGTGCAGAGAGGCTGGGTGAGTTGCTAAATGTTGCTGAAAGGTATCAAGCAGCTCAAGCAGAGGTATCAGGTAACAAAAAGAAACAAGTGGATAACTTTAGGGCACCACGGGACTTTAATAAATTTGATCCTAGAGATCAAAACAAAGGTAAGCACCAATTTGATAGGCCACGGTATGACAATAAAAATAAAAACCCACAATTCGCTGAAAGGAAATATGATGAAAGAAAATCTTTCAACCAAGGGAAAAGGTCGTGTAAAAATTGTCAGATGGACAATCATGACACTGACCGTTGCAGAAGGAAACCTGTGTATATGGCCACCCTTCAGGTCAGGTCGACCTGAAGAAAGGAGGAGGATATTATGTTGGATACCACTCCAGAAGAGATGAGGAAGGCACAGGCTGGGGATAAAACACTCAAGCCTTGTTTCAGGAAATTGTCAACTTGTCATACAACTCCAGGCAAGGGAGATTTTTACATGAAAAACAAGTTGATGTATAGGAAGACTGGAGCTAGATCCAAAGGTCAGGGACAGCTGGTACTTCCTAAAAGATATAGGACAGACTTAATAAGGAGCCTACATGTGAAACCAGATGGGGACCATGAGAAAATAGGTACCATCATACAAAAGGTGGCTCACAATTATTATTGGCCCAAGGCAAGATGGGACATTGAGAATTTTGTAGAAAGGTGTAGCATAGCACATGAGGGAACACCCACAAGTGGGAACATGGATCAGGACCTGGACACGCCAAGGGGTAAAACTAGGCCTGAAAATACGAAGAAAAATAAATTTGCTAAGTGGACCAAAGGGAATGGGAAGCCCCTTTTCACGGACAAGCTTCACTTAACTGTTTTACAATGGCCACTATGCGGAGAGTGCAAAAAGATGTCTTACCCCAGGATAAGCCGAAAATCCCTCAATCGGACTTAAACAAACTGGAGGAAGAGGATGTAGAGAGGAAATCTCTCATCAAGAATTTTAAGTGGGGAGACAGCCCCAAGAGGAAAATTGGTAGCGGTCGTTTTGTGAATGATAATTCTGGGAAGAAAAATCATCACTATAGCGCTTCAAGTGGAAGAGACCATACCGGTGCATGGACAAATAGGTCCACAAAATTAAAGGTCCATATGTAACGCTGTTAAGAACGTGGACGGATGAAAAGGCAGAGGAAAATATTACATCTTCATACCAATATGTGAATGAGCTGACCACTCGTTTAAAAACTGGCTGGAAACTTGCCAATGAAAATTTGAAACAAGCCAGGAAGAAACATGCTGCCTATTATAACAGGAAGGCGAAAGACAGAAATTTGGCTGTGGGAGAGAAGGTACTGCTTCTTCTACCTGGTAGTCAGAATAAGTTACAAATTGGATGGCAGGGTCCATATACAGTTCTAGAGAAGGTGTCTAGAACCAATTATAAGATAGATAAGAAGGGGAAAGAAAAAATCTATCATGTGAATCTCCTGAAGAAATATTTGGAAAGAGAACATCAGGAAGAGACACACTTGTTGACCTTGTCCATTGCCATGGAGATGAAAAAGGAACCACTTTCATCATTTGAATATCCATTACACCCCTGTGAGACAGCGGCACAGGTGAAAATCAGTACACATTTAACGAAAACTCAGAAAGAGAGAGTGCAACAGGTTCTAGATACTCATACAGAGGGTTAACAGACCGACCTGGGCATACAAACCTATTGGAATATGATATGAAACTGATAGACCCCACACCTGTCTGTATGAAACCATATTCAATTCCGTTTGCTAAGGAGAAAGCTTTGAAGGAAGAGATTGACTATTTGTTGAAGGAAGGAATTATTTCACACAGTGAATCCTCGTATAGTTCCGGTGTTGTACTCTTAAGGAAGCCCTCTGGAGAACATAGACTCTGTATAGATTACAGGAGACTGAATGCTATTACAGAAGGACAGGTGGATCCATTGCCGGATACAAATCAGTTGTTTGCCAGGCTAAATAAAGCTAAATATTTCTCAAAAGTGGATCTGAGTAAAGGATACTATCAGATTCCAGTAAAGCCTGAGGTTAGACCATACCTAGCTTTTAGTACCTCAGAAGGACACTATGAGTTTAATAGATTGCCATTTGGATTGAAGAATGCGCCTAGTGTCTTCTCTAGAATGATGAGAAAATTATTGGACCCTCTGAATAAACCATGCATCACAAATTTTATGGATGATATCCTTATAGCAACAGAAACATTTGAGGAACACATTGACTCTCTGAACATGCTGTTTAATCGACTTAGGGAAACGAATTTAACAGCCCGACCAACCAAATGTTGCGTTGGATGTAAAGAATTGGAATTCTTGGGACACACAGTTTATCAGGGAAACATGATCCCTGACCCAAAGAATTTAGAGAAACTAAAGAAAGCCCCGAGACCACAAACCAAGAAGGACGTGAGATCCTTTGTCTCATTATGTGGTTTCTACCAGAAGTATATCAAAAACTTTAATTCCATATGTGCACCGCTAACTGATTTGACACGTAAAGGAAACCCAGATCGAATTACATGGACACCACGATGTGAAATGGCTTACCAAGAATTGAAGGAAAAGCTCACAAGCAAACCTATTTTGAAATTACCTGACTTAAGTCAAGAATTCATAGTAAGGACGGATGCCAGTAATATTGGGTTAGGTGCAACTCTACTACAGAAATCAGATGCATTGGATGGGGAATTAAGCCCAGTGGCATATGCTAGCAGAAAGTTGAATAAAGCTGAAACCAATTACTCAACTAGCGAAAAAGAATGTCTTGCAGTAATATGGGCGATAAAGAAATTCAATATTTATCTGTATGGGAAGGCATTTAAGTTGCAAACGGATCACAAACCTTTATCGTTTCTAGCACAGGCTAGACATGAGAATTCTAGATTACTCCGTTGGTCTTTATTGATGCAGCCATTTGAGTTCAGCATAGAGTATATAAGTGGAAAAAACAAATTTGGGAGCGGATTTTTTAAGCCGCCATCCGTGTGATGAGAATCACCCAAAACCCCAGGAATAATAAGAAATTTCTCTATGTGTATGTAGAATTATAGACTGACGTATAACGTCTGTTTTAAGAGGGGAGGATTTGTCGTGAAATTCTACATCCACATATATAAATTAAAACGTAAATGCAAAGCCTAACAAATAAATTTAATAAAAGGAAAGAAGAATGGTAAAGAACAGTGCTGTCACAATGACTGTACTCGAAATCCCCCTTGTGTTTTCCTGCGTCTGCTAATTGTAACGTTTCACGTTGATAGTAAAAGCCTTCTGCAACATACACGCGTTTCCCAAACACACTAAAAAGTGTACTCCATTTCTAAGAAAAACCTTGAAATACGCAAGTTGACCTAGAATTAAAATTCCATTCATGTCTTTTTCTACACTATGTTACCAAAAACAAAAGACAGATGGACTAAAGATAGAAAGAAGGGAGAGGCAGAAAGCAGGCACAGGCAATACTAACACGAGTCGCGCGATACACAATTACTACCATCACGCGTGTAAGGCCACAAGCAATAGCTTTTTTTCAAATCGACAGTGATAAAAACACTACCCATACCAGAGTTAGGTTTTTAAACTTACAAAATTCTTATTGGGAAACATGACATTATACTGGTTTACGTTTGAAAACATTACAGTACCCAGACAGCACATCTTCGAAACAGGAGGTAGAAGAAATTGCATATTTTGAACGCAGCCACTTAGCTCTTTTAAATTTGTATATTTGGGTTCCTTAGGACTTGCTAACCAAGAATATGTAAAACGTTACGCAAATAGTCTAGGAATTACCAAATTATAGCCAAAATAAAATAGTGAGGGTGTCAGACAACACCAAAATCAGAATCGCTCAGTGGCAGAATTTTAGGCCACCATTGTACGGGAAATGAGTCTCCATGTTAACTCCTATTTGATTGGAGCGCAACAAATGTAAGGCTAAACACGATTAGTCGGACTATAAATACTATCTTGTGTTGTCAGGGGAAACGTGAGAAGGGGTACTTTTTTGAAAAGATGTGTAGAGATGGCTTGATTGGTTAGAGCTGCGAATATACTCAATTCAGAGCGTCTGTTCCATGCCACATCTTGTAATAAACCTACTAAGAAACAGTACGTTGATCACCAGTGCATATTTTGTTAAATAAAAGCCTGGGACATCGGCAGATCGGAGTTGTGCTGTATTCATTGCCATTCAACGTCACTGTGTATTATTTCCATGAATTGTGGTAGGTTTGAAATATTTGAAATCTTTTTAAATGAAAATTGAATGTAAATTGATAATTATGTCTGTATATATGTGTGGTTCAGTAGCGAACATGAGGTAAAGCCTATAGTGCTCCAGCCTGAACAGAAGGTGTCGGAGGAAAGTAAAACTACATGGAATTGCCAAGCAGTACACTGACACCTAGATTATTGACTAGAAAGAAATAATGCTGGAATTGCAGAGGCGTAGTGACAATTAAGGAGGAATATACTGGTGTAAAGTAATTCAGATGAAGCTGACAGTTGGCCTAACGCTCTGAACTCAGGTTTGTTATGTATTGTGCTCAGTGTAGAACTAGAGTATAAATTAGTTCTGAAGTAGGAGGTACAACCTTCTTGTTTCAGGGACCGTGGTCTTAAAGTTATTGAGCAGCACTTGGTCAGAGCTTTGCTGAATCCAGAGTCAGACAGCATACTCCTTGGTCCATATAGCTAACCGTGAGGTGTCTCCAGAGCACAGGGGAGAAATCGAGCAGAGGAGTCTGTTCCTGCCGCCATCACGAAAGATAAGCTGATGTGGCCAGCTGAGCTCAACATTATGTACCCCCCAGCTTAAACTGACAATGTAAAATCAAATTAAGAGGGGAAATTAATTGTTTTAATGCCAGGAACTGAGAACATCTCTAATACTAGTTCCAACAGAAACAAACTATTGAAGTCATGATGACAAATACCAACAGAGCTTGAAAAAAAAAAAAAAAAAAAAAAACCAGTATTCCTCATATTACTACTACACAACTGACACACATAGGATAATATTAATAAAATATGTCACTACAAGATTCATATTGATAAATTCTGTACATATAACTTGTAATTAAAATTGATTGTGATTCCTGGTTCACTTTGTATTTGAATCAGGACACATATACATTAATGACAGCACTGAATACATATTGATATTTGAAAAGTTATCAGTGACTCATTTAAGATATTCTCATAGAGTGTTATATGTATGTGAGTGTCACAGTGTTGTCAAGTGTGGTGGAATAAATTAAATTGTTTATCTGTCTGTTGTTGTTGTGACTTACACTTCATCATATACATACCCTAGACATATAACGTAGTCATCACAATATTCCAGAATAATTCTGACTGAGGTATACATATGTGGCAGCAAGTAAGGTTATCTATAATACACTACTCTTATTAGATATAGATACCTTCAGAGCTGATCTCAGTCAGTACACTAAGTCACCTATAAATATTTATAACATCCCACTTTACCACAGCTGATAACATCAAAGAATGGGCAGGACACGGTTTTTCCACACTTGTACGCATTGCTGAGGATAGAGAGCAGTGGAGGACCCTGTCTGCTGATGCTTCCACCATGGCACCCCTACGACCCATGACGGGTTACGGGCTGAGATGATGATGATAAAGGCTAAACAGCCACAAACCTGAAACAAAGCCAAACGCTAGCAGCGTCACACATACTTTGTTTTTTTTCGTCATTCCTAGTTACCGATTTCTCAGCAACGCATAAACATATTCTCATCTTTCATGCACTCAGTTGAGGTACGACATGGTGTGGAGATATCCCGGTATTAATAATAAATTCACGGCGATTAATTTCACACCATGAAGTGACCCCAACAATGACAACAGACTGACGTGGGCACACATTTTCATGCTCACTATATTTAACAATAGCACGTGCGTCTCATGCCATGTCATCAAGTATGAGAATTAAAAACAGAGTGATCAGTTATGGAGAAAGCGAAACAAGTAATACGATAAAAAGAAAGTCAACTACTGATAGTATGTGTGAAACTTATGAATCCACGTTGTATCTTCAGTCCTGCAGAAATCTGACTCTATTTATTAAGTGTTTAACGTTTTTGGAAAGAAGCTAGAAAGTCTATGTCCGGATAACAGAAGTCACAAGGTAGGACATTATAAACTTTCTAAGTTACAAGGAAGAAAATCCCCGCCCACGTTTGTGCACGTCGGTGGCACAGATTTTATTCAACTGTTTATAAAGCTCATATACTCACAAGTTGATACTTTTACATTTCAAGTTCACATAATCCCAAGTTGATTCGTCTAACATCGAGTTCACGCACTCACAAGTTGATTCTTCTATATACCAAGCAATACTCACAAGTTGATTAGTCTATATGTCAAGTTCAAATCATTCGAAAGCTTATTGAGTTAAATTACTCAACGCTTCAGTGCATGAAGTGAATTCATCTATACAAAATGAATGTGCATTGCATGATGTAAATTCATTTAATCAAGTTTCATTGCCCGAAACCTAATTGTACCAGAAAATCTTTCGAGAAGAGTTCAGTCAATTCAGTGCATCCTTACAGACCAGACAGCAGACAGTTTCCTGAGACGAATGTCAAAAGTTGTTCTATGCTAGAGAGATTTCCAAGCGTTTTTTCACTACTACATGTGCGGTATTTAAATCAACAAGTACTCGTCTTTGAGATAACCCACATGGTGAACAGAGACTTTTACATTGGACAGTCGGTGTATACCTTGTATGATCATACAATGGAGGACATTTGGAAAGATTGCGGACTCTGTAGGTTAACATTCATGAGTGTGGTAACACTTAGTTTATCCCATCATCATTTCAATATTTACCTAGTTTCACTATCATATTTAATTAACTACATTTTTACATATTATGTGTGAATTGTCTTTCACAATCATCACATTTACTTTGTACAAGTCCTATGTGTATACATTTAACAAATAAACTAATAGCAGTGTTGATCGTTACTTAGTTATTTAGTGGTATCACTTGTACTGTCTGTGTTAAGTATTTATATACAGGTATAGTCCTTCATTTTGGAGGTCGGGGGTTCTTTCTTTATCGATATTTTGGGGAAATAAGTCAATGTCGCAAAAATCCTGAAAAAACTCTTCATGATTTATAACATATCAATATCTAATGGATAGCATTCGCCTTCTCTTCTTCTTGTACTTATCTCGAATATGTCTCTTTCTTTCTTAACGAGTCAGTTTCTCGAGACCTTCCTTCTTGACGACATTCAACTAATATCCCGCCCGGTATAACTGCGTGACACAGTGCAAAGGGACGCCTGAAAGGATGGTGTACAGACAACTTTATTCAATACCATAATTCCCGCCGTAAGGTACTTCGGTCTGTCGGTCTGTCACACTTTGCACACGTCATTTGCGCACTTTTTTCTATTTTCGAGAGAGTACATTATCTTTTGAGCACAGCTAAGGGGTTTGAAAATTAGGCAATAATTGAATTGTTTCCCTTTATATGTACTCTCCCGGAAATAGAAACGTGTGACGGTGTGCATTACATCAACAGACAATTAAGATACTCTTCTGTCCAGTTTCATTCGAGAAACGGATTTAACTCATCATTTTTCTTAAAAATAACCTTAAAATGTAAGTTTTTTTAACTGCTTCTTCGAGACAAAATTTTAATAGAAAGTATTGCAGACTTATTATTATGGATCAAAATGATAAGATGACTAAAAGGAAGAGACGATCGCTTGATTCACAGCGAGCAAGCGAGACTACAGAAGAAGCAGTAATGTAATATGTGTAACTGAAACAACACATAATATTTAAAAACCTGCCAATTTTGTCGGGTTGTTGCTAGTTGAAATCATAATGAAACATTGCATAACGCTAGCCAGAGCAACATAGCTGGATTAGGAACGAAAGCTACTTCTCCCCCGGGACACTTAACACCCACAAAAATACCTACCCCAAAAATATTTCAAGAATGTGTGATTCCTATATTCACATTGGGATTTCTGCTACGAACTTAGTGCACTGTGCTGAGATCCACCTTGTGTGATCTAAGGGAGGAGATCGGAGCACTGATGGAGTAGTCCGTGTGCAATGAAGATACCAGAAGTCCTTAAAACCAAATCAAATCACTTCACAGCGTAAAAGGACAAAAATATAACAAGAAAATATGGATAACAGATTTGAATAAAACACGTTTAGCAAGCACATGTTTACCCTCATCATTTGTCATCTGTGGTAAAGTGGGATGATATAAATATTTATAGGGGACTTAGTGTAATGACTGAGATCAGCTGTGAAGGTATCTGTATCTAATAAGTGTGGTGTATTACAGATAACCTTACTGTGACACTCACACACATAAAACACTCATTTATAGGTCTGTGTGTATTAATTCCTTTCAATAATAGAATCCTGATTCAACTACACAGTTGTGAAGTGGTACTATGAGGTAATACTGGCTTGTTCAAGCTTGGTTGTTGTTTTTCATCATGACTTCAAGTGTTTGCTTATGGAGGAAATAGTATTGGGAAAAGTTCACAGTTTCTGTCAATTGAAACAATTTATTGTCCCTCTGTGTTTAATATAATGTCAATTTTAGAGGGGGGGGGGGGGGCACATAATGTTGAGCTGCTCTGGCCACAGACGCTTATCTTTCGTGATAGCGGCAGGAAACGACTCCTCTGCTCGATTGCTTCACTGTGTTCTGGAGACACCTCACTGGTCGCTATCTGGACCAAGGAGTATGCTGTCATCCTCTGGATTCAGCAAAACTCAGACCAGGTGCTGCTTCAATAACTTAGGACCACGGTCCCTGAAACAAGAAGGTTGTACCTCCTATTTCAGAACTAATTTATAATCTATTTCCTCACTGAACACAATACATAACAAACACTGAGTTCAGAGCGGTAGGCCAACTGCTAGCTTCATCTGAAACAATTTACACCAGTATACTCCTCCCTAATGGTTACTACGCCTCTGCAATTCCAGCATTAGTGCTTTCTAGTCAATAAGATAGGTGTCAGTGTACTGTTTGGCAATTCCATGCAGTTTTCTTTTCTCCGACACGTTCTGTTCAGGTTGGAGCACTATCTAGGCTTTGCCTCATGTTTGCTACTGAACCACACACATATACAGACATAAATTATCAATTTACATTCAATTTTCATTAAAAAGATATCAAATATGTCAAGCTTACCACAATTCATGGAAATAATACACAAATAGGCGATGAATATGACACAAAATCCGATCTGCCGCTGTCCCAGGCTTTTATTTAGAAAAAATATAAGCTGGTTCTCAACGCACTGTTTCTTAGTAAGTTTAGTTTAAATGTGGCACTGAACTGACGCTCCTAATTGACTATATTGGCGGGTCTAACCAATCGAGCCATGTTTACACAAGCGTTTGAAAAAAAGTGCCCTTCCTTCCGTCTCCCCTAACAACAAAAATTAGTATTTGCAGCCGGACTAATCGTGTTTAGCCTTACATATCATTCCCGCCAATCAAATAGGATTTAACATGGTGACCTATTTCCCGTAAAATGGTAGTTTCAAAACATGCCACTGTGCGATTATTATTTGGTGTTGTCTGACACCCTCACTATTTTCTTTTGGCTATAATTTGTTAATTCCTAGACTATTTGCATAACACTTAACATATTCTTTGTCAGCAAGTCCTAAGGAACCCAAATATATAAGTTTTAAGGGAGCTAAGTGGCGGCGTTCAAAATATGTATTTTCTTCTACCTCCCGTTCACTTCGATACGATGTGGTGTCTGGGTACTGTCAGGCTTTCAAACGTAAACCAGTATAATGTCATGTTTCCGAATAAGCATTTTTCATGTTTTTAAACCTAAATCTCGTATGGGTAGTGTTTTTTTTTATCACTGTCTATTTGAAAAAAAAAAGCTAGTGCTTCATGCCTTTCGCGTTGGGGGTGGCATTAATTGTATATCGCGAGACTGTGGTAGTATTGTCTGCGTTCCTGCTTTCAGCCCTCCCTCTCTCTATCCTAAGTCCATCTGTCTTTTCATTACGCAGTGTATAAAATGAAATTAATGCTAGTATTAATTTAGGTCATTAAGCAGCTTGCGTATCTCAAGGTTTTCTTAGAAATGCAGTACACGTTTTATTGTTTTGTGGAAACGCGTGTATGCTGCTGTAGGCTTTACTAGTGAACGTGAAAGCGTGAGAATATGCAGACGAAGCAGAAAAAGGGGAATCTCGAGTACAGTCATTGTGACAGCACTGTTCTTTACCATTCTTCTTTTCCTTTTATTGAATTTATGTGTTAGGCTTTACATTTACCTTTTAATTTATATATGTGGATTTAGAATGTTTCACGACATCATCCCACGTGCAATTCCAGACTATTCAACCTTCTAATTTTCTTAGTGGTCGTAACAACTTCCCACCAATTTACAATCTTTTCATTGTGCATTTTCGGGAGATAGTAGAAAAGCCGCGCATTGCAACTAAATTACACACCACTTGCAATAACCCGCACTTCTTCCCATCTCTACCTTGCGGGTGTTTGATAAATCTTGTTTGACAAAATTTCTGGAATTTTCCCTATTTATTTTCACCAGAGTTAATCGCATTTCCATCTTATATTACTTAGCCAGAGAATTATATTGCTCATCATAACTTCTGTGCTTTCGTGTCACTCTTTACACTTGTTATTGATTTACTGCTGAAGTAAAATGGACAGGAATGACTATAGGAGAATTAGTACCATCATCCGAATGATACATTAGAAAGAGTACAATATAATTATCCCCTGCCATGTTTTGCCTGGCTATTTGTTCTTTTGTATATCATTTTTTGTTTCTCCTTATGCGTATGTCTGTGTTTGTGTCTAGTATCCAGAATTACCCTTAAAATTTCAATCAGATTTCCAATTTTTATAATCTTTTTTTTTTTTTAAATCGGATTATGAAAAAAAAAGACATTAATTGTTTCTTTTCAAAGTACGTTAGCAGACGTTTCCACAGCACAATGAATTGCCTTATGCGTATTGTTGAGCACTTTGCCGCTCAAATTAACACAGCATTTGCGCACAATATAAAACAAGCAGATAAATCGATTATTAAATGGCGCGATTGACCTGTGTACCTACAGTAGTTGGATTTGGCCATAGAAACCAAAAATATAACGTGTGAAATCATCTATGTCCAGTTATTTTCAGTGCGCCGGATTTACGTCATTAATGCTGAATTATGCAGACATTTAAAATATAGATTTGAGCGTGCCAGATAACTGGGATTCATGACCCGAAAAATGTCTCTAGTGAAGACGTATGTGAGTATTGATAAAACATTTGCTCTTCAAAGAATAGACAAATAATTGTTGACGGGCATTGGACTAGAAACGACAAGGTAAGTGGTAGTATCACTTATAACATTTCAGCAAACTCCAGGCATTCAACTTGAATTTATCAGAATGGAAATAACAAAAACAATTTACGGTCAGGTCGTAAAAAACATTATCATATACGGTGGTTACACTAAAGGCACAAATAAAGTACGCTCTCGATTTGCATCGATTCAAAATAACGCCAACTTTGAAACCCGAAGGCAAAATAATATGGAACAAAATAAAATATACGTTAACAGTTTTTATTACATGATTAGGAACTATCGTTATTAATTTTTTAAAAAAAAAATCAAGTTAAAGAGGTAATGAGAGTGGTCCAATAGGTAGGCTTGGAAGAGGTTACAGATTAAGACCTAACCGAGATGCTAGGAAAGGTGTGGAGAGCATCTGTCAAGTGAATACTTGCAAGAATTGGCGGCGCATCTAAGCCAACCAAAGGAAGAGGAAACAGAAGATGAAGAGCATCCTACACGAGAAAAGAAGACAGACACATCTTTTCAGACTGAGAGATGAGCTCAGTCAGACTGACCATACCAGGGAGCGGAGTGCTACAGCTAAGAGGAACCTTACGGTCGGTATCCATGAGCCCTTATTACTAGATTTTGAAGAAAGCAAAGAGAAAATCACGACAGTCAACATTGCATGCTTTCTTTAAAAAAATAATAAAAAAGTGACGATCCTTAACCAAGTACGTCGACTGAGAACAAAAGCCTTTGCAATATGCCTTGTTTGTGTAAATGTACAAAGTATTTGTTATTTAATTTACTTTATTTAATTTAATTTACTTTTTTAGTTACTTAATTAAAGAAAATATTTTACTTTATTTTATTTACTTTATTCTATTTACTTCATTTTAGAGCTTTAAATACTCGTATAATAGTATTATATTGCTCGTCAATTTTGTGCCCGGAACTTAAGCCGTTGACTTACATTAAAAAATAGTTACAATTTATGCCGATTCCAATTGCGCCAGTTTGTTCAGGAACGTATTCACTGCGTAGATCGAAGGTTACGTGTACTATACAAGTCGTCAAATCTTTGTTGAAGGACGGGAGGAACAAGATATAGAATGCTGACCTCTTCCAGTGTATGGACGGACAACTGAAGTCCGACGAAGTTTGAGGGTCCGTGGATGGATTCTACACAACCAAAAATTTTAAATGTAAAATTTGTGATCACGCGTTACAGTACCCTTTTTTCTGGGAAAGGGGTCTGTATCCTTCACTGGAAAATCGAAGGGGTTCGTGACACAAAAAAAAAAGGGTTCAGAAACTTTGCTTTGTATACTTTATGCTGGATGAAGTAACTACATTTGTTTCTGATGTCATCATTCCTCGTTCTGTCTCTCATGGTAACATTAATGGCTTTTCTTAGATATCTCATCTCGCTCGCAGGATGTGATTTTCGTTTCCTGTGCTTTGTCTGGAACCATGTTTGACACTAATAGTGAAGATTTTGTAATAATGTACTATCCATCAGCTGTTGCGTAGTTTCCACACTAATATTCGGATATATGAGTAGTGGTGACAGTTGGTAAGTTACTGTACTTTTCTTTTTTATAATATCTTGTTTCAATTTCTCTGTCAAGTTTTCTGCTAAACTTTCTTATTTGGTTGCCAGTATTTATCGCTGCTGTTTGTTGGCAATACGCGTTCTATTTATTATTCCCCGGCCCTATTCATCGATGTTTATGCTTTCTAACATTTTGATAATTTTCTCATGTTTCATCTAGTAAATTTCTGAAATGATATCTCTAAAAACATACTTTTACTTACTTAGTCGTCTCTCTCCTATCATGGGGTATAGAGATTTGCCAGAGAGAGTGCCATACTATCCTATCAACTGTCTTCCTCCTGACCTGGTTCCAATCTAGTCCTGAGTCCTTCAGGGGATTGTCTAATCTTGTTCTCCCAGCGAACTCTGAAGGTCTGGATCCCTGTCTCTTAGTTTCCCATACTTGCCGTGGCAACCGATCTTCTCCCATTCTGCAGACATGACCAAACCATCGTAATTGGGACTGTTCTACTTAGGTCTGCACGGTCTGGGTTCTTAGGCTTTGCCGTATCTTCTGGTTGCTGACCATGTCTCTTCTTGTTACTTCAATCACATTTCTCAGATACCTCATTTCTGAAGTTTAGAGCTGGCTTCTATAAAAACATACACTTTGTAAAGGTTCAATAATCACAGAATACTAATAGTTTGACCCATTTAACATCGGGGGGTACCAGATCCCAGAAATCAGATATGCTGACGTCACAGTCCTCCTATCGACCAACCCAGAAGGACTTGAACAATTAATTCTGTCCACCAAAAAACACAGCGAGGCCCAGAATCTATACCTAAACACCAAGAAGACCAAAGTATTGACAACAGACAAAGTAAAGACCAAACCAGAAATTGAAATTGATAACGAAGAACTGGAAAGTGTTAATGAATTCGAATACTTAGGATCAATCATTAACAGCTCTGGCGACTGTGCAGTAGAAATTAAAAGAAGACTTGCAATTGCTTCACATAAACTAATACAGATGAAAAACTTATGGCAAGGCACAAGCAAAGAAACAAAGTTACAACTGATCAGAGCATGTATATTCCCAGTAGCAACATACGGCTGCGAGACTTGGACACTTAATAAAACAGTTGCAAAAAAGATTACATCATTCGAAATGAAATGCTACAGAAGGATGTTGCGAATACCCTGGACAGAAAAAAAGACCAACAGAGAAGTACTGCACTCACTAAACGTACAGGAATATTGGCTCCTAAATACCATCGCAATAAGGAAGCTGAAATTTTTCGGTCATATAAAAAGACATAATAGTCTGGAAAAATTAGTGATGGAAGGCATGGTCCCTGGAAAAAGGGGAAGGGGTCGACCTAGACGACGGTGGACCCAGGACATCACAGAGAGTCTGAACTTGTCTTTGGCTGATGCAGGTCGACTTGCCCAGAATCGTGTTGCGTTTAGAGCAGCTGTAATGGAGACAACGTTCTGGAAAGAATACGTCACATGATGATGACTAATAGTGAAGATAATGGCAAATATGTAGACGAAGGCAATGAACGATTAAAATTTTGTTTCACCATTTTGGCTATAGCTTTGCAAGTTTTGATTATTTTTTTTAAGACCACCCCTGCGACACAATAAATGTAATAACACGCATCGTTGTGACTGTAGGGGAGATTACACAGTCCTCCATATATAGTACCGGTTAGCCTTAAACAGGGGGAGGAAATGTGTTTTGTGTTATTCAACTTGCTGTCTTAATTAATTCCCTTCATTAAAGCCAGAAAAAAAAATTATTCGCAATAGCACAAGGAGAGGAGACATGGATACATAGAGAGAGAGAGAGAGAACAAAGATTTAATATATTAGAATCTTCATTATTTTTCATTATCATCAAAACTTTTCAGCTCCTCCTAGAATCTAGGCCTTCAATAAAATCATGCCAAGCCCTGCTGTACTAGTTTATTCCGTTCAACACTTTTCCATGTTTTCTCTATCTATTTCAAGTATGTCTCTAGCTCTTTTCTCCGTATAATTTTGGTGTTCCTCTATTTGTCTCACCCTGCAGAATCTAGGACAAGGACTTTCATGTAATACTATCAACTTATTTTCCTACTATGTGTCATATCCAACGGGAGTGTCTTCTCTCGCCTTCTGATCCCTATTGCATTTGTCTAGTTATTTCCCTTGTTTCGACAATTACTCTTGCGAGACCCAGTTTTGTGCTAATGAGTTGGATTACACTATAATTTGCGCAAGTGATGTTCACTGTAGCACTTTACAATGCCATAATAAACGTATCATATTAAAATCTTGTTACTGTAGGTAATTTTTTTCTTTATTCATTATGAATTACAGATGGATGCTTGACGCGCCGTCTTAAACAAAAAGATATAATATATGCATATATGAAAATGATCAGTCGAATATAAGCAAAAAAAATTTTTAACTTTGAAACTTTCACTTTGATTGTTCTTGTTCTTTTAAAATGTTAATGTTTTTATTTATTTATTTTTGTAAATGTCTCCCCGAAGTCAGCGCCCTGGCGGCCGCCACATTCACGCTTGACAAGAGCCGGCTAGCTGTATCCCTCTTTTATATAGTAAATGTTAGTTACTTGTTTTCTGCAGTTTAAAAAAAGTGTGATAAAGTAAAATACATTTATTTTAAATTCTCCCGCGTACCATTTGAATTCCTTTCGCGTACCATCGGGGTACGCGGGCCATGCTTTTGGAAAACACTGACGTAATGGAATTGACATGCCTGACGTACTAAATACTGTCTTCCTTTGTGCCCCCTGTGAAGCATAGGGACACCACTAGAGCTAATCTTCTTGCAGGAAGTCTACACCAACATTCATATGTTCTTGCAGGAAGTCTACACCAACATTCATATGTTCTTGCAGGAAGTCTACACCAACATTCATATGTTCTTGTAGGAAGTCTACACCAACATTCATATGTTCTTGCAGGACGTCTACACCAACATTCATATGTTCTTGCAGGAAGTCTACACCAACATTCATATGTTCTTGCAGGAAGTCTACACCAACATTCATATGTTCTTGTAGGAAGTCTACACCAACATTCATATGTTCTTGCAGGAAGTCTACACCAACATTCATATGTTCTTGTAGCTGTGATTTCTGTAGCTGTTTTCATTTTTATGTGATGAAGTTGCCAGTCTATTGCACAATTTTATATTAGTCGCTTTTTACGGTATACCTGAGGGAGTAGTAGGCACATTCTTTAGTTGTCTGATCAAGGCCCCCTGGATCTACCAGGGGGCACATGGGGCACTTATTTTCCTTATAGAGTTCAAAAGACAGAAGACTATACAGTAGATCGTTTCTTGCCAGTTTCCATGGAAGTGCAGAAACATGATGTCCTTGTTCTGTTGAAGTCCTTGTTGAGCACTGTTTTATTTCTCCCGGCAGAACGGATGCAAACATGACCAGTGGCACACAAACCAGGGTTGAAGAGAAATGCGATGAACTCTGAGTATGGTACAGCTTCGAAATCTTATTTCACATCTCATATATATAAATATACACGGGATCTGGACATTGTAATAAGAATGGAGTTTGATACATCTGTCTGAATTATTAAATTGTTACTGTCATAACTGATGCTAAGGGGCACAATAAAAGAAACCAGGTGAAAATAACTAGTTTGAAAATTGTAATCAAGGGGGAGTAAGTTCACCCTGTGTTGTCGTTCCTGTGAGTCTCTGAAGAGACAAAGAAAACATTGGATTGCAGTACCCTCAAGCATGTTGTGCAAAGAGATTAAAATGAGGTTGTGCATGAGCCTGCCAACCTCATCACGTAAAATAAACTGCAACAGAAACCATCTATACAAGTGCATTTGACAACTTGGTGCTGGTTTCCCGCGACGGGACCAGCTACAGGTGTAGCTCCATGCTCCGTAAGAAGCACAAAGGATGATGATAATGATGGAGTGTGTTCAGTTCCCAGTGCACGCAAAAAAATAAACAGGATGATGACACTCATGACCTACGTTGGCCTGCCCCTTTAGAGTGCCAAGGAGGTAGTAGGGTAAAACACTATTATGATGGGAGGATCAATTCTGATGATAGCATACCGTCCTATTGTAATGCACTGCATAGAATTTTCCATCATCACAGAATCATAAGCAAATGATCAACTTAAAGTGATGTTCCTGAATGTAGCTGTTCTGTGTAGTTCCAGCAGGTCTCTGGGGAGACAAAGAGAGAACTGACCTACTGACACCTCAGACATGCTATAAATGTCAACTACTGTGAGGTTGTGCACGATACCGGCAACTTCATCGTGTAAAACAAATTGTTACGGATACCACTTCTACAAGAGTTTATGCTTCGGTCTTGGCTTCCTGAAAGACGCTATTTGCAATGATAGCTTTAAGCTGCTGGAATAGCTTGGGGAGCAGACGAGAGAGTACTAAAGACACTATACGCAGGGCGAGGGAGACCAATCCCTAGAATATGGCATTGCAGCATGAGCAACAGCAGCTAAGTCAACCTTCGATGAAATTAACAGACTCCAAAACCAAGCAATGGGAATCATAACGGGAGACATGAAGTCAACAGTAAGTAAATAATACACTTATAAAGGTATGTTTCAGGCACTCGTGAGAAATAAAGAGGTAGAAAACTAGACAACAGAAAAACAACATAAGTGATAAGCTTACCGGAGAATCGAACCCAGGACCTTCCGAACGGCAATACCGCCTAGCTACGGAAGCGAATCGCACAATCCTACCTGCCAACCGGGTACCACAAAAATAGTGCTTCGTAGACAGGGGTCATTATAGCGATTTTCAACACGCAACACCTGTACTTAGTGTGATCCAGCCTGATTAATGACGCTATCACTTCAGCGGTCCCCTATTATACAGTATAGGTCAGATTACACAAGATAAAGACCTTAATACTGTGTCTAGTAAATGAAAGAAGACTCAGAACAGTACAGGACAGAGGGTAGGTTTGGTAATGTAGAAACTTTTAAATAAATAAAGAGGGAAACCCGAGGCCTGTAAACAGTAAATAAATAACACAAATATAAAGATATGTTTTAGGCATTCATGAGAAAAAAGAAGTAGAAAACTAGACAACAGAAAAACAACATAAGTGATAGCTTTACGGGAGAATCAAACCCAGGACCTTCCTAACGGTAACATCGCCTAGCTACGGAAGTGAATCGCACACCTATTAAAAAAATCGAAAAGATTACGTATTCCAACCAATGGAGGATAGAAGAGATAGCAGGGTCCAACAACAAGCTGATAAATTCAAAAGACTAGCAGACCACCCAGTGTACCATAGAATAAAAGCTCTTGGAAAGGAAAGACTCAAGCGATGCAACTTTGTAGAATCAACCACAACAAATATGAGAGCAGTTACCATAAATGCGGCATCAACAATTAAACCAAGCTACGCAGCACATAAGCTCCCAGTTTTGAAACAACATCGTTTTCTTGAAATGATGGAAAACATTCCTGGTATGGATAGAAAGAAGAGCCAGGCTGCAACAGGGAGAAAAGCCATAACGACAATATACAAAGAGAAACATTATTCAAGCAACACCTGGACCCACGCATGCACAGATGGATCAGCAACAAATGAGACAGGAGATGGGGTTTGAGGTGTGATTCTGCTCTTAAGCACTTGTACACAACAAAAGGTGTCAGTGGCAACAGAAAAAATGCTCAAGTAACTTCAGGGCAGAAGTACAAACCTTAAAAACTGCATCTGAGGTTCTAATGGGAGAGGAAAGCGCGGGAGACAAGTTGTTTTCTCTTCACAGACGTACTGTCAGTAGACACAACGCTGAGGGACCAAAATAATGCAGACCTGGATGACCAAAGAGAACGCTCCAAAAACTATGTCAACGATTCAAAAGGTTGTGATAGAATGGATCCTATTCCAGTGTAGCATTCCTGGCAATCAAGAGGCTGACAGAGTGACAAAGGAAGATGGAAAGCCGCCTCAACCTGATACAAGCATAACTTAACAAGTGATAATCTTCAGACTCCGCATGGGCCACTACATATTGGGATACAAAAATCTAAAGATAGGAAATACTGATGAGTGTAAATGTGGCACTGAAAAAATGACTGTTGAACATCTGCGTCAATGATGCCCAATATATCTTCTTCTTCGTACACTCTCAGACGTCCACTTGAATGTTCTCAAAGAAAGTAGTAGTCAGTTTGAGGCTATTTGAATCCCCGTAAAGCTTTTCCACGAAAGGAGCTGGCGTCGGCCATTTGCACTTTCTCTGTACCACATATAAGGGGCAACTTTGAAGCAGACGTTCAGCAGTCATTTTATCAGTGCCACAGTTACACTGATCGGTAATTCCTATCTTTAGCTTGTTGAATAGATGGTATCTCAATCTGTTTGGCCAGTGCGGAGTCTGAAGATTACCTCTTGTTCTCTTCTGTGGAGCTGGTAGTAAGCACAATTCTGTGTGTGCCCTGGATGTTCTACATTCCATTTGTTTCTGTATCTGATTCTGATAAAACTCTTTGCCTCCTCAAAAGTTATGCTTGCATCAGGCTGAGGTAGATGTGAACCTTCTTTTGCCATTCTGTCAGCCACTTCATTGCCGGTGATGTTACAATGAGATGGGATCCATTGGATCACAACACTTTTGAATCGTTGACAAAGTTTGTGGAGCACTATTCTGAGATCATCCAGCTCTGTATTATTTTGGCTTTTCAACGTTGCAATTACTTGTGACCGCTTGGCCTTTCACGCTAGCTTTGTCCGTCCTACTTTCAATCTAAGCATTTATGCGTGCTATAATATGCTACATGTAAGAATACCAGACCTTAAAAGCAAATAAGACGTTTTTACACAAAACGCAGTATTCATTCAAAATTCAGTTGGCATTTACTGCTCTGACAGGGCAAACGTAGGTCAGTCCCAGATAATAATGAATGGGTTTTATAAGCGCAAAGTGGGAAATGAATATTTGTGTGATCTGGGTTTTTTTTTTCTCTCTCTAAGAGACTCTACCAATAGGTTAGTCGTTTATAACAGTCACTAGCTTGAGGTACTTAGTTGATAGTACGCAAATGTCTCCCTCTGGGATACATTTGTGTGGCCAGGGGCGTATGTGACCGCTTGGCCTTTCACGCTAGCTTTGTTCCTCCTACTTCCACGCTAAGCATTTATGCGTGCTATAATATGCTACATGTAAGAATACCAGACCTTAAAAGCAAATAAGACGTTTTTACACAAAACGCGGTATTCATTCAAAGTTCAGTTGGCATTTACTGCTCTGATAGGGCAAACGTAGGTCAGTCCCAGATAATAATTAATGGGTTTTATAAGCGCGAAAGTGGGAAATGAATGTTTGTGTGATCTGGGTTTTTTTTTTAAATCCTATTGTTAAGTTAGAAAAGATAACACATGTGAAAAAAAAGTCGAAATAACAGAATGTCGTGTGCAAAAAGGTCGAAAAGCTGAGGAGAGGAGTGCAAATGTTAATTATTGTACCGTATGAAAAAAGGCCAGGTCGTGTGAAAAAAGGCGGGAAAAAAGAAGAAATAGTATAAATAGAAGAGTTGTGGGCGATAGGCAGAGATTTCAGGATTTATGATTCTAATGAAACCATAACTTTAGACTAGAGGATTTTTACAGATAGCGTTAGGTGAACTTCGTCTTTGAGGATACCAAGACAAGTTTTTGAGTAGACAAATCAGTATATTATTCTAATTGGATATACATATATTATTCTATTTGGATATACATATATTATTCAGTTGGATTACATATTTTTTCATCTTGGATAACCAATCATCATTGTGAAATTTACAGTGTTTGTCTAATGACATCAATAAACTCTAATTAAATTTTTCTACATTGCTGTTTGTGGAACTTTACAGTAATTTCTTTTGAATATACGTTGTTATGCTGAAACTGTTTTTCGTATCACCATGGTTTGGTTGTTCGTCTATCACGGGTGATGAAGACCACTCTGTTCATCCAATTATTTAAGAATATGTTAGGTTAGTCTATGGGTACGAAGGTGACTGAAGAGCCCGATGCGGGCCTGGAAAGATCTTGGACAGTGTGGGCAGGGAATGTTTGCTTCATGTGAAGGTTTTATTTCACGGTCCTTTCTAGCTTGTCTCCGCTGTTCCGCTGCTGCTCTTCTGGATGATTCGCATGCTGCTGCACCTTTACGAAGAGATGTGCGCCAAGCAGTTCGGTCTTGCGCAGCAGCTTCCCATGTGTCTGGGTTTATGTCAAAGGTTTTCAATGACGTCTTTAACGTGTCTTTGAAGCGCTTCTTTTGGCCACCATGGGAGCGTTTACCCTTCTGCATCTCACCATAAAAGAGTATCTTTGGCAGTCGATGGTCTGGCATGCGGACTACATGACCTGCCCAGCGAATTTGTGACTGCATCAGAATAGTATCAATACTAGGGATACCAGCTCTGTCAAGAACGGCGGTATCCGGGATCTTGTCTTGCCATTTGATGTTCATTATCTTCCTGAGACAGACTGTATGGAAGTGGTTTAGCTTCTTTACGTGGCGCCTGTATACAGTCCATGTTTCACATGCATATAGCAGCACTGGAAGCACCGCAGCTCTGTACACCTTCAGCTTTGTCTGTAGACTAATGCCACTTCGATGCCAAACGTTGGTGTATAGTCTGCCAAATGTGCTGCTGGCTTTGGAGATCCTGGTGTTCACCTCATCATCAATGACAATGTTCTGGGATAGTGTGCTACCAAGGTATGTGAATCTGTTCACAACATTCAGTTTCTCACCATTAACCTTGATGACTGGCTCAGTATAAACTGTGCCAGGAGCTGGTTGGTACATGATTTCTGTTTTCTTCGTGTTGATGGTAAGCCCAAAGTTGGCGCAGGCTTCGGAGAATCTATCCACACTATGCTGCAGATCAGCCTCTGAGCCAGCATTGAGGGCACAATCATCAGCAAACAGAAGATCTCTGATGGTGTGTGATTTGACCTTGGTTTTTGCTTGAAGCCTCCTAAGGTTAAACAATTTTCCATCAATACGATAACTAATGTCGATTCCTGTGTCCCCGTCTCTAAAAGCATCAGTCAGCATAGCAGAAAACATGATACTGAACAGAGTCGGTGCAAGTACGCACCCTTGTTTAACTCCATTTGAGACGGGGAAAGGCTCTGATAGCTCACCGTTTTCCTGAACTCTAGCCTGCATTCCATCATGCAGTTGCTGCACTATTGTGATAAATTTCTTTGGGCAGCCGTATTTTGCCATGATCTTCCATAGACCCTCTCTACTGACCGTGTCGAACGCCTTTGTCAAGTCGATGAAAGCTGTGTACAGGTCACAGTGCTGTTCTTGGCATTTTTCTTGTAGCTGTCTTGCAGCGAACACCATATCTGTGGTTCCACGTTCTTTCCGGAATCCACACTGACTTTCAGGTAAAAGACCTTTGTCAAGATGAGCCGTAAGGCGATTCAAAAGGATTCTGGCGAATATCTTCCCAGCGATTGATAAAAGAGAGATGCCTCGATGATTGTTGCAGTCTTGGCGATTACCTTTACGTTTATATAGATGTATAATTGAGGCATCTTTGAGATCGTGTGGGATGGTTTCACTCTGCCACATTTGCTGGAAGATCATATGAAGTTTCTCTATCAGAACTGCACCGCCATCTTTATAAACCTCAACAGGAATTGAATCGGAGCCAGGGGCCTTTCCACTAGACAGTTGACGAATCGCTTTTTTAGTTTCCTCCAGAGTTGGTACATCATCTAATGCTTCATTTATAGGAATTTGGGGCAGGCGGATGATGGCTTCGTCGTTAATAGATGATGGCTGGTTCAAGATAATGGATGAATGGATGAATGGATGAAAGAGTGACTTGCGCGGTGATTTGGATTAAAGTGAGGAAGAGTTGCGCAATTCGTCGACCTCACTCTCTCGCCTGGGTCCATCTCAATCCAGTGGCAAGACAAGTCAAGACGACTGGAGATGAAGTCAGGTGCAGTGGATGACCAGGGCTTTCTACGTGCCTCGCCGTGCTCCTTACGCTCCACAGCGCGTTGCTGGTAATCGCCGTCATGCCCGTTGAACCAACAGGTGGTTTCTTCCGCGCAGTCTATCGAATCCAGTCTTCGCATGCATGGGTAGGCAGACCCTAACTCACCGAAGGTTTATAACCATTCGGCTACCCTCACCTAGTTTAGCCGGCCTGTCAAAGCCGTTGTCCGGGGGTGGCCGCTGTCGCATGCTGACAGCTACGAGGAGCCACAGGTGAGAGCTGCATGCCAGGTTTGGACCAAAGGTGGCTGAGCTGCCCTGAAAAGGGCATGACAGCTCCTTCACCAGAGGTACTACCAATACCTGACTTCCCAACAACTTCATATCACCAAACTCAAAGGGAAGAACATTCCTGGGTTGAAAAACTGAGTAAAGGTCAAGTATCACCATCTCTGGCGGAAGGCCAGTTAGCACTTGAACCACAACGACATATGAAGGATTAACTCTGACTAAATAAAATCAATATAACTACTAGTGCCGTATACAACTGACGCGGGCATATATTGACTGTGCATCAGTAAAGAAAGCAACTTGTCTCTCTGCGCTTTCTTCTGTCAATATAACCTCTGCTGCAGTTTTCAAGGCCTCTGCCTCTGCTCTGAAGTTGCTGGAGAATCGTCCTGTCGCTACTGACAGCCTTTTTTCTGCACCAGTGCAGAAAGACACCCCTACCTCTATTTTCTGTTGCATTTGTTGCTGATCCATCTGTGTATGCAGGGTCCAAGTGTTGCCCAATATATGAGAAACATAGAAAGCACGTGTGGCCGTTAAAAGTAACATTTTCGAAAGAAAAAAAAAAGCTATGGATATGCAAATGGCCTAAGCTAACCACTGCTTTCTTTTGAAAATATTCAAGTAAACGTCTGAGAGTGTGCGAAGAAGAAATGTACCGGTAAGAATTTAGTCACCTAATCCAAGCCAATGAGGCGGGAAATAATCGTCTCTTGAAAAACCTATGGATAAATTCGAACCCTTCGCTGGATAATTTTCATAATACACGGCATAACCTCCAGCCAGCCATGCCCCCCACCAGCCAAAAGTGCCGGTAGAGATTATTACATGATCACAACTTGTCAACACAGCGAGATGAACCACATGCGAAGTTGGTGGCATGAGTACAATGTCATTTCCGCTTAAATGCTTCTCACACCAAGGGAAATCGTCGCTGGCAATGAGAAACATAACTTTCTCTCCACTAAACTTTGCTCTCATCCAATCAAAAGCTTTTAAAAAGTATGACCTCTCGGGAACGGTGTATCCCATAGCGATACTTTTTATTTTCAGAAGATCTGATCGTCTCACGTGAACGCCAACCAATACCACTTCTTCTCGGGGAACCTGGAGTATTGTTTGAATTACCTTGTCCATCTGGCGAAGAACTGAAGTCCGGAATGTAAATTCAGTTCTAATTTCGTGCGCGATGTTCTTAAAATATTTCCATGACTGAAAGTAGCCACTTATGGTCAGGTTCTGGTGCAAGAATTTCTTACTCAGTAACTTGTCCAGCAACTTCCTTTCAAACTTGGCATACTGAGTCTGTTCAACTGTCGGCCATCTGCAAAAAAAAAACATATATATATATATAATATATATATATATATATATATATTATATATATATATAATATATATATATATATATATATATATATATATATATATATATATATATATATATATATATATATATATATATATATATATATATATTGTCGTGGAATATTCTAATCCACATATATAAATTATCAAGTAAATATAAAGCCTAATAAATACATATAATAAATAAAGAAAAGAGCAATGGTAAATAACAGTGCTGTCACAATGACAGTACTCGAAATCCCCCTTGTTTTCTGCTTCGTCTGCAAATTGTAACGCTTTCACGTTGATAGTAAAAGCTTACTGTATTATACCCGCTTTCTTCAATGAAACGTGTGCTGTATTTCTTGGAAAAACATTGAGAGGCACCCTGCGTAATGACCTAAATTAATCCTAACATTAATTATACTGCGTTACCAAAACGAACGAACAGATGGACTAAAGGATAAAAAGAGAAGGGAGAGGCAGAAAGCCGAACACTAAACACGCTTCGCGCGATACACAAATGCTGCCATCACGCGTGTAAGACTACAAGCACTAACTTTTTCGGACGGACAGTGATAAATTCACTACCCTTCCCAGAGTTAGGTTTTAAAATCATAAAAAACGCTTATTAGGAAAGATAACAATAGATGGGTTTACGGTTGAAAACATAACAGTACCCAGACAGCACATCTTCGAAACAGGAGGTAGAAAATACATATTTGAACGCAGCCACGTAGCTCTTTTAAACTTGGATAATTGGGTTCCTTAGGGCTTGCTGACAAAGAATATGTAAAACGTTACGCAAATAGTCCAGGAATTAATAAATTATAACCAAAATAAAATAGTGGGGATGCCTGACAACACAAAATCATTTCTGCTCATAAAATTTTTTATAACGTGTTTGAAAAAAATCTTACGTTACATAAATAGCCTACCATGTAAACTCCAAATTGATTGGAGCGCAACAAATGAAAAACTAACCACGATTGGTCGGGCTATAAATACTATCTTGGTTGTTAGGGAGACGTAGAAAGGTAACATTTTTTCAAACACTTGTCGAAACGTGGCCTCATTGGCTAGACTCGCTGATATACTCACTTGGGAGCGTTAGTTCGAAACCACTAGTGCCAATAAGCTTGATAAAGCGACAGTGCGTTGAAGCCAGCTCACATTTTTGCTAAAATAAAAGCCTGGAACATAAGCAGATGGGAATTTGTGCCAGTAATTGTGCCAGAATTCATTGCTAATCAACGTATCTGTGTTTATTTCCATGAAATTGTGGTAAGCTTGAACCATTCAGTATCTTTTAATGAAAATTGAATGTAAATTGTTAATTTATGCCTGTATATATATGTGTAGTTCAGTGGCAAACAGGAAATAAAGCCTATAATGCTCCAGCCTGAACAGAGGGTGTCGGAGGGTAGTAAAACGGCATGGAATGGCCAAATAGTACACTGACACCTAGATGATTGATTAGACAGAAATAATGCTGGAAGTGCAGAGGCGTAGTGACCATTAAGGAGGTAAATACTGGTATAAAGTATTTCAGATGAAGCTGACAGTTGGCCTAACGCTCTGAACTCAATGTTTGTGATGTGTTGTGATCAGTGTAATAGAGAGTATAAGTTAGTTATGAAGTAGAAGGTACATCCTTCTTGATTTCAGGGACCGTGGTCTTGATGGTACTGAGCAGCACCTGGTCAGAGTTTTGCTGAATCCAGAGTCGGACAGCATACTCCTTGGTCTTTTTAGCTATCAGTGAGGTGTCTCCAGAGCCCAGGGGAGAATTCGAGCAGAGGAGTCCTTTCCTGCCGCCATCACGCAAGATAAGCAGATTTGGCCAGCTGAGCTCAACATTATGTCCCCTCATCTTGAAATAACTTTGTAAAAATAACATTCAGAGGGGAATTTAATTGTCTTAATATCAGGAACTGAGAACATCTCCAATACTAGTCCCTAAGACAAACTATTGAAGTCATGATGACAAATACCAACAGAGCTTGAACAAAACAAAACCAGTATTACCTCATATTACTACTACACAACTGACACACATAGGATATTTTTAATAATATATGTCACTACAATATTCATATTGATAAAGTCTGTACATATACTTGTAATTAAAATTGATTGTGATTCCTGGTTCCTTTGTATTTGAATCAGGACACATATACCTTTATGATAACAGTGAATACATATTGTTATTTGAAAAGTTATCAGTGAGTCCTTAAGATATTCTCATAGAGTGTTATATGTATGTGAGTGTCACAGTGTTGTCAAGAGTAGTGGATTAAATTAAATTGTTTATCTGTCTGTTGTTGTGACTTACACTTCATCATACACATACCCTAGACACATAACGTATTCATCACAATATTCCAGAATAATTCTGACTGAGATATATAGATATGTGGTAGCAAGTAAGGTTATCTATAATACACTAATCTTAATAGATATAGATACCTTCACAGCTGATCTCAGTCAGTACACTAAGTCCCCTATAAATATTTATAACATCCCACTTCACCACATATATTGGGGGCTCGTCCGGGATTTTGAATCTTTACCTATTAAAAATATTGGGGGTAATTCACTTCAGGGAATATAAGAATTAAAAGGTATCCTTGGGTGGAATTAAATAAGGTTGAGCTCACGGTGCCTGTGTTGTCCATTATATATATTTAGAATTTGAATTGTTGGTTAGACATTGTAGAAATTTACCTGATAGACAATGGCGGACCTGGCCAAGTTTCGATCTGCTGCTGTACAGACTGCAAAAGAGTTAGGATTAGATGGGCAAGTTATGGTTGCCTATGTCACTACGGAATGTGACAAATTTATTGAACGCGAAGAAAGAAGATTAGAAAAAGAGGCCGAAAGAAAGTTAGAGGCTGAGACTAAGAGGTTGCAATTTGAAGCTGAGGCTGAGACTAAGAGGTTGCAGATTGAGGCTGACAAAGAGGCTAAGAAATTGGAAGCAGAAAGAGAAGACAAAAGATTAGCTGCAGAAAGAGAAGCCGAGGAAAGAAGACAGGCTGCAGAAAGGGAAGAGAGGAAATTAGCTGCAGAAAGGGAAGCAGAAGATAAAAGATTACAAAGGGAACATGAGTTACGACTAAGGGAGTTTGAGTTTCAAGGCCATGCTCCTGAAAATGGTGCCAGCCCCTTTGCCTCTGATGCTACGGTTACTCAAGGAGCCTCAACCTCAGCTATGAATTTTCATTTAGATCATTTTGTTGAGAAAGACGATGATATTGAGAGCTATATAAATAGGTATGAACTATTAGCTACCACGTATGGGTTAGAGAGAGAAAGGTGGAGCTTAAAGTTATCTCAGGGACTTCGTGGGGCAGCTTATGAAGTTTTTGCAAAAATGAGCAGAGGTGATCAGGAAAATTATGACATGCTAAAGCAGGCTCTTTTTGTTAAGGTATGAAAAGAATGCAGAATTTTATAGGAAAAAATTTAGGAATGCTAAACTACTGTCAGGTGAAACCTATCACCAGTTCTCTGCACGAATAGAGACATACTTGGAGAAATGGACTTCTCTGGGGAAAACCCAAGATCTTAAGGAAATGGTCCTTATAGAGCAATTAAGAGAGTCCATGGCTCCAGACCTGAGAAAGTTTCTCATGGAACAAGGTGCAGAGAGGCTGGATGAGTTGCTAAATGTTGCTGAAAGGTATCAAGCAGCTCAAGCAGAGGTAACGGGTAATAAAAAGAAACAAGTGGATAACTTTAGGGCACCACAGAACTTTAATAAATTTGATCCTAGGGATCAAAATAAAGGTAAGCACCAATTTGATAGGCCACGGTATGAAAATAAAAATAAATTCCCACAATTCGATGAAAGGAAATATGATGAAAGAAAATCTTTCAACCAAGGAAAAAGGTGGTGTAAGAATTGTCAGATGGACAATCATGACACTGACCGTTGCAGAAGGAAACCTGTGTATATGGCAACACTTCAGGTCAGGTCGACCTCAAGACAGGAGGAGGATATTATGTTGGATACCACTCCAGAAGAGATGAGGAAGGCACAGGCTGGGGATAAAACACTCAAGCCTTGTTTCAGAAAATTGTCAACTTGTCATACAACTCCAGGCAAGGGAGACTTTTACATGAAAAACAAGTTGATGTATAGGAAGACTGGAGCTAGATCCCATGGTCACGGACAGCTGGTTCTTCCAAAGAGATATAGGACAGAATTAATAAGGAGCATACATGTGAAACCAGATGGGGACCATGAAAAGATAGGTACCATCATTCAAAAGGTGGCTCACAATTATTATTGGCCCAAAGCAAGATGGGACATTGAGAATTTTGTAGAAAGGTGTAGCATAGCACACGAGGGAACACCCACAAGTGGGAACATGGATCAGGACCTGGACACGCCCCGGGGCAAAATTAGGAATGATAATAAAAAGAAAAATAGATTTGATAAAGTGGACCAAATGAAATGGGAAGCCCCTTTTCACGGACAAGCTTCACTTAACTGTTTTACAATGGCCACTATGCGGAGAGTGCAAAAGGATGTCTTACCCCAGGATAAGCCGACAATCCCTCAATCGGACTTAAACAAACTGGAGGAAGAGGATGTAGAGAGGAAATCTCTCATCAAGAATTTTAAGTGGGGAGAAAGCCCCAAAAGAAAAATTGGTAGCGGTCGTTTTGTGAATGATAATTCTGGGAGGAAAAATCATCACTATAAAGCTTCGAGTGGAAGAGACCATACCGGTGCATGGACAAATAGGTCCACACAATTAAAGGTCCATATGTAGCTATGTTAAGAACGTGGACTGATGAAAAGGCAGAGGAAAACATTACATCTTCATACCAATATGTGAATGAGCTGACCACTCGATTAAAAACTGGCTGGAAACTTGCCAATGAAAATTTGAAACAAGCCAGGAAGAAACATGCTGCCTATTATAACCGGAAGGCGAAAGACAGAAATTTGGCTGTGGGAGAGAAAGTACTGCTTCTTTTGCCCGGGAGTCAGAATAAGTTACAAATTGGATGGCAGGGTCCATATACAGTTCTAGAGAAGGTGTCTAGAACAAATTATAAGATAGATAAGAAGGGGAAAGAAAAAATCTATCATGTGAATCTCCTGAAGAAATATTTGGAAAGAGAACATCAGGAAGAGACACACTTGTTGACCTTGTCCATCGCCATGGAGATGAAAAAGGAACCACTTTCATCATTTGAATATCCATTACACCCCTGTGAGACAGCAGCACAGGTGAAAATCAGTACACATTTAACGAAAACTCAGAAAGAGAGAGTGCAACAGGTTCTAAATAATCATGCAGAGGTGTTAACAGACCGACCAGGGCATACAAACCTATTGGAATATGATATGAAACTAATAGACTCCACACCTGTCTGTATGAAACCATATTCGATTCCGTTTGCTAAGGAGAAAGCTTTGAAGGAAGAGATAGACTATCTATTGAAGGAAGGAATTATTTCGCACAGTGAATCTTCGTATAGCTCCGGTGTAGTACTCTTAAGGAAGCCCTCTGGAGAACATAGACTCTGTATAGATTACAGGAGACTGAATGCTATTACAGAAGGACAGGTGGATCCATTGCCGGATACAAATCAGCTGTTTGCCAGGCTAAATAAAGCTAAATATTTCTCAAAAGTGGATCTGAGTAAAGGATACTATCAGATTCCAGTAAAGCCTGAGGTTAGACCATACCTAGCTTTTAGTACCTCAGAAGGACACTATGAGTTTAATAGATTGCCATTTGGATTGAAGAATGCGCCTAGTGTCTTCTCTAGAATGATGAGAAAATTATTGGATCCTCTGAATAATCCCTGTATAACAAATTTTATGGATGATATCCTTATAGCAACAGAAACATTTGAGGAACACATTGACTCTCTGAACATGCTGTTTGATCGACTTAGGGAGGCAAATTTAACAGCCCGACCAACCAAATGTTGCGTTGGATGCAAAGAATTGGAATTTTGGGACACACAGTTTATCAGGGAAACATGACCCCTGACCCAAAGAATTTAGAGAAACTACAGAAAGCCCCGAGACCACAAACCAAGAAGGACGTGAGATCCTTTGTCTCATTATGTGGTTTCTACCAGAAGTATATCAAAAACTTTAATTCCATATGTGCACCGTTAACTAAATTGACACGTAAAGGACATCCAGATCGCATTACATGGACACCACAATGTGAAATGACTTACCAAGAATTGAAGGAAAAGCTCACAAGTAAACCCATTTTGAAATTACCTGACTTAAGTCAAGAATTCATAGTAAGGACGGATGCAAGTAATATTGGGTTAGGTGCAACTCTACTACAGAAATCAGATGCATTGGATGGGGAATTAAGCCCAGTGGCATATGCTAGCAGAAAGTTGAATAAAGCTGAAATAAACTACTCAACTAGCGAAAAAGAATGTCTTGCAGTAATATGGGCAATAAAGAAATTCAATATTTATCTATATGGGAAGGCATTTAAGTTGCAAACAGATCACAAACCTTTATCGTTTCTAGCACAGGCTAAGCATGAGAACTCTAGGTTACTCCGATGGTCTTTGCTTCTGGCTCCATATAATTTTAGCATCGAGTATATATCTGGAAAAACCAATTTGGGAGCTGATTTTTTAAGCCGCCATCCGTGTGATGAGAATCACCGTAAACCCCAGAAATAATAATAAATTTCTCTATGTGTATATAGAATAAAGGACTGACATATAATGTCTGTTTTAAGAGGGGAGGTGTCGTGGAATATTCTAATCCACATATATAAATTATCAAGTAAATATAAAGCCTAATAAATACATATAATAAATAAAGAAAAGAGCAATGGTAAATAACAGTGCTGTCACAATGACAGTACTCGAAATCCCCCTTGTTTTCTGCTTCGTCTGCAAATTGTAACGCTTTCACGTTGATAGTAAAAGCTTACTGTATTATACCCGCTTTCTTCAATGAAACGTGTGCTGTATTTCTTGGAAAAACATTGAGAGGCACCCTGCGTAATGACCTAAATTAATCCTAACATTAATTATACTGCGTTACCAAAACGAACGAACAGATGGACTAAAGGATAAAAAGAGAAGGGAGAGGCAGAAAGCCGAACACTAAACACGCTTCGCGCGATATACAAATGCTGCCATCACGCGTGTAAGACTACAAGCACTAACTTTTTCGGACGGACAGTGATAAATTCACTACCCTTCCCAGAGTTAGGTTTTAAAATCATAAAAAACGCTTATTAGGAAAGATAACAATAGATGGGTTTACGGTTGAAAACATAACAGTACCCAGACAGCACATCTTCGAAACAGGAGGTGGAAAATACATATTTGAACGCAGCCACGTAGCTCTTTTAAACTTGGATAATTGGGTTCCTTAGGGCTTGCTGACAAAGAATATGTAAAACGTTACGCAAATAGTCCAGGAATTAATAAATTATAACCAAAATAAAATAGTGGGGATGCCTGACAACACAAAATCATTTCTGCTCATAAAATTTTTTTATAACGTGTTTGAAAAAAAATCTTACGTTACATAAATAGCCTACCATGTAAACTCCAAATTGATTGGAGCGCAACAAATGAAAAACTAACCACGATTGGTCGGGCTATAAATACTATCTTGGTTGTTAGGGAGACGTAGAAAGGTAACATTTTTTTTCAAACACTTGTCGAAACGTGGCCTCATTGGCTAGACTCGCTGATATACTCACTTGGGAGCGTTAGTTCGAAACCACTAGTGCCAATAAGCTTGATAAAGCGACAGTGCGTTGAAGCCAGCTCACATTTTTGCTAAAATAAAAGCCTGGAACATAAGCAGATGGGAATTTGTGCCAGTAATTGTGCCAGAATTCATTGCTAATCAACGTATCTGTGTTTATTTCCATGAAATTGTGGTAAGCTTGAACCATTCAGTATCTTTTAATGAAAATTGAATGTAAATTGTTAATTTATGCCTGTATATATATGTGTAGTTCAGTGGCAAACAGGAAATAAAGCCTATAATGCTCCAGCCTGAACAGAGGGTGTCGGAGGGTAGTAAAACGGCATGGAATGGCCAAATAGTACACTGACACCTAGATGATTGATTAGACAGAAATAATGCTGGAAGTGCAGAGGCGTAGTGACCATTAAGGAGGTAAATACTGGTATAAAGTATTTCAGATGAAGCTGACAGTTGGCCTAACGCTCTGAACTCAATGTTTGTGATGTGTTGTGATCAGTGTAATAGAGAGTATAAGTTAGTTATGAAGTAGAAGGTACATCCTTCTTGATTTCAGGGACCGTGGTCTTGATGGTACTGAGCAGCACCTGGTCAGAGCTTTGCTGAATCCAGAGTCGGACAGCATACTCCTTGGTCTTTTTAGCTATCAGTGAGGTGTCTCCAGAGTCCAGGGGAGAATTCGAGCAGAGGAGTCCTTTCCTGCCGCCATCACGCAAGATAAGCTGATTTGGCCAGCTGAGCTCAACATTATGTCCCCTCATCTTGAAATAACTTTGTAAAAATAACATTCAGAGGGGAATTTAATTGTCTTAATATCAGGAACTGAGAACATCTCCAATACTAGTCCCTAAGACAAACTATTGAAGTCATGATGACAAATACCAACAGAGCTTGAACAAAACAAAACCAGTATTACCTCATATTACTACTACACAACTGACACACATAGGATATTTTAATAATATATGTCACTACAATATTCATATTGATAAAGTCTGTACATATACTTGTAATTAAAATTGATTGTGATTCCTGGTTCCTTTGTATTTGAATCAGGACACATATACCTTTATGATAACAGTGAATACATATTGTTATTTGAAAAGTTATCAGTGAGTCCTTAAGATATTCTCATAGAGTGTTATATGTATGTGAGTGTCACAGTGTTGTCAAGAGTAGTGGATTAAATTAAATTGTTTATCTGTCTGTTGTTGTGACTTACACTTCATCATACACATACCCTAGACACATAACGTAGTCATCACAATATTCCAGAATAATTCTGACTGAGATATATAGATATGTGGTAGCAAGTAAGGTTATCTATAATACACTAATCTTAATAGATATAGATACCTTCACAGCTGATCTCAGTCAGTACACTAAGTCCCCTATAAATATTTATAACATCCCACTTCACCACATATATAAACAACTGGCCCGCGTAAAATTGTTTCATGGCCCGCGCTCATACAGAAAATATTTCTTTAATTATATGGTAAAGTAATTAATACTTTGAGATTAGACTCAAAACGTCCAGTGCAAAGCAATGTTTTAATACGTGCAGTCAGCATCCAAAAGCGCTCGATTGACATTGATATCGAGACTCTGGTTACAGAAAATCCACACCCTACCTTCCCAAACATCCCATTAGGAGGAAAGAACAGGGTTGTTGATCCGGGGGGGACGGGGGGAATTGGGGGTGTGTGTTCAACCCCCCCCCCCCCACCCCCCGGGAGGAAATTATACTGAACTGGCCCCAAAATAGTGCATTTAAAAAAAATGTTGGTATTAATCCCCCCCCCCCCCCTTTTATTAAGTCCTATCTACGGCCCTGGGTAAGAATAAAACTTAACTTATTTCAACAGAAATTCAAATCTCATTGTCATTTTTATTGTATTTTATTTTTAATTTCACACTCTTCGATTTTCATTCATTTTTCACGGAGCTTTTAAATAATTTTTTTTTTTTTTATCATGAATGGCCCGTGGACTTGAAATGTTTGGTTTATGTGGCCTTCATGATAAAATAACAACATGCCTAAGAAAAATTCATCGTATCTGTTGGCCGAATACCATCACCAACCAAGATCTGCTTACTCGTAGCAAGCAAGAGGACATGCACACCATCATAGCTGGCAGACGCTGGAGCTGGGTTGGTCATGTCCTCAGAAGAGACCCCGATGCCATCACAAGAACAGCTATGCTGTGGACCCCTGAAGAAAAACGAAAGAGAGGCCGACCAAAAACAACTTGGCGGAGGACTGTGGAGGCTGAGATGCAAAGAATGAACCCGAGTTGGGGCACTGTACGAAGGATGGCCACCGACCGAGCAAAGTGGAATCAATTTGTTGTTGCCCTACAAGACGCCACTAGGCGTGATGGCCACTGACTGCTTTGACGCTCGGTGGTTAAGGATCTAAGAAGAAGAAGAATGATAAAATAAGTTGGATCACTCTGATTCATATATGAGTTTGTGTGTGAGTGTGTGTGTGTGAGTGTGTGTGGTATCATGGGTGTTTTAGGGTTAAAAATATGTATAGTTGTTGATGATAGATGTTATATAGCGTGTTTGTGATCTGGCTGAGTACTGAGGGCAGCTGTGAAATGTTTTCCTAGTGGTAGATGAGCAATGTATAAGCTGTCGTGAATCATAGTTTATGTGGAGGGTACCCACTGTTGTGAGTTCCGGTTATGTGTCAGCAGATAAGCGTGAATTGGAAAGAGGTCAGCTGGTGGAGAGAAAATAGTGTGTCAGATAAACGAGGCAGTTGGATGATGGTTTTCAGACAGGCAGGTTGTTTGTGAGTAGTTCCTGCTATGGTAATGCTTGCGTCTCGATCGTTAGATATGTTTGGGCTGTTCGATTGTAAGAAATATTTAAGATAAGAGTTCTTTTTGTTTCACATTGCATCTATTTGTATTTGATATTACATCAGTTGGCTGATGTGTGATTTTTTTAATGCTTCAGTGAATTCCCAATGTAACTGAGTAAAATGAATAGATTATATCATCGTGGAAACCGGAAACTGGAAGTTGGTATAATTTTTCCAATCCATGTCAAATGTACTGTCGATGTGACGTCAGCTTATATATATATATATATATATATATATATATATATATATATATATATATATATATATATATATATATATTGTGGTAAAGTGGGATGTTATAAATATCTATAGGGGACTTAGTGTACTGACTGAGATCAGCTGTGAAGGTATCTGTATCTAATAGGTGTAGTGTTTTACTGACAACCTTACTTGCTGCCACATATGTATATCTCAGTCAGAATTATTCTGGAATATTGTGATGACTACGTTATATGTCTAGGGTATGTATATGGTGAAGTGTAAGTCACAACAACAACAGACAGATAAACAATTTAATTTATTCCACCACACTTGACAACACTGTGACACTCACATACATATAACACTCTATGAGAATATCTTAAATGAGTCACTGATAAATTTTCAAATATCAATATGTATTCAGTGCTGTCATTAATGTATATGTGTCCTGATTCAAATACAAAGAGAACCAGGAGTCACAATCAATTTTAATTAAAAGTTATATGTACAGAATTTATCAATATGAATCTTGGAGTGACATATTTTATTAATATTATCCTATGTGTGTCAGTTGTGTAGTAGTAATATGAGGAATACTGGTTTTGTTTTGTTTTTTCAAGCTCTGTTGGTATTTGTCATCATGACTTTAATAGTTTGTTTCTGTTGGAACTAGTAGTAGAGATGTTCTCAGTTCCTGGCATTAAAACAATTAAATTCCCCTCTTAATTTTATTTTACAATGTCATTTTAAGATGGGGGTATATAATGTTGAGCTCAGCTGGCTACATCAGCTTATCTTTCGTGATGGCGGCAGGAAAAGACTCCTCTGCTCGATTTCTCCCCTGTGCTCTGGAGACACCTCACTGTTTGCTATATGGACCAAGGAGTATGCTGTCCGACTCTGGATTCAGCAAAGCTCTGACCAAGTGCTGCTCAATAACTTTAAGGCCACGGTCCCTGAAACAAGAAGGTTGTACCTCCTACTTCAGAACTAATTTATACTCTATTTCTACACTGAGCACAATACATAACAAACCTGAGTTCAGAGCGTTAGGCCAACTGTCAGCTTCATCTGAAATACTTTACACCAGTATATTCCTCCTTAATGGTTACTACGCCTCTGCAATTCCAGCATTATTTCTTTCTAGTCAATAATCTAGGTGTCAGTGTACTGCTTGGCAATTCCATGTAGTTTTACTTTCCTCCGACACCTTCTGTTCAGGCTGGAGCACTATAGGCTTTACCTCATGTTCGCTACTGAACCACACATATATACAGACATAAGTATCAATTTACATTCAATTTTCATTAAAAGATGTCAAATATTTCAAGCTTACCACAATTCATGGAAATATTACACAGTGACGTTGAATGGCAATGAATATAGCACAACTCCGATCTGCCGATGTCCCAGGCTTTTATTTAGAAAAAAATATATCCTGGTGCTCAACGCACTGTTTCTTAGTAGGTTTATTACAAGATGTGGCCCAGAACCGACGCTCTGAATTGAGTATATTCGCAGCTCTACCCAATCAGGCCATGTTTACCCAATCGTTTGAAAAAAAGTACTTCTACTCCCGTTTCCCCTGACAACGAAAGATAGTATTTATAGTCCGACTAATCGTGTTTAGCCTTACACTTGTTGCGCTCCAATCAAATAGGAGTTAACATGGAGACTCATTTCCCGTACAATGGTGGCCTAAAATTCTGCCACTGAGCGATTCTGATTTTGGTGTTGTCTGACATCCTCACTATTTTATTTTGGCTATAATTTGGTAATTCCTAGACTATTTGCGTAACGTTTTACATATTCTTGGTTAGCAAGTCCTAAGGAACCCAAATATACAAATTTAAAAGAGCTAAGTGGCTGCGTTCAAAATATGCAATTTCTTCTACCTCCTGTTTACTTCGAAGATGTGCTGTCTGGGTACTGTAATGTTTTCAAACGTAAACCAGTATAATGTCATATTTCCCAATAAGCGTTTTTCAGGATTTTAAAACCTAACTCTGGTATGGGTAGTGTTTTTATCACTGTCGATTTGAAAAAAAGCTAGTGCTTGTGGCCTTACACGCGTGATGGTAGTAATTGTGTATCGCGCGACTCGTGTTAGTATTGCCTGTGCCTGCTTTCTGCCCCTCCCTTCTCTCTATTTTTAGTCCATCTGTCTTTTGTTTTTGGTAACATAGTGTAGAAAAAGACATGAATGGAATTTTAATTCTAGGTCAACTTCCGTATTTCAAGGTTTTTCTTAGAAATGGAGTACACTTTTTAGTGTGTTTGGGAAACGCGTGTATACTGCAGAAGGCTTTACTATCAACGTGAAACGTTACAATCTGCAGACGCAGGAGAACACAAAGGGGATTTCGCGTACAGTCATTGTGACAGCACTGTTCTTTACCATTCTTCTTTCCTTTTATTGAATTTATGTGTTAGGCTTTACATTTACGTTTTAATTTATATATGTGGATTAGAATTTCTCACGACATATATATATATATATATATATATATATATATATATATATATATATATATATATATATATATATATATATATCATTATCATCATCATGTGACGTATTCTTTCCAGAACGTTGTCTCCATTACAGCTGCTCTGAACGCATCATGATTCTGGGCAAGTCGACCTGCATCAGCCAAAGACAAGTTCAGACTCTCTGTAATGTCCTGGGTCCACCGTCGTCTAGGCCGACCCCTTCCCCTTTTTCCAGGGACCATGCCTTCCATCACTATTTTTTCCAAACTATTATGTCTTTTTATATGACCGAAAAATTTCAGCTTCCTTATTGCAATGGTATTTAGGAGCCAATGTTCCTGTACGTTTAGTGAGTGCAGTTCTTCTCTGTTGGACTTTTTTTCTGTCTAGGGTATTCTCAACATCCTTCTGTAGCATCTCATTTCGAATGATGTAACCGTTTTTGCAACTGTTTTATTGAGTGTCCAAGTCTCGCAGCCGTATGTTGCTACTGGGAATATACATGCTCTCTGATCAGTTGAAACTTTGTTTCTTTGCTTGTGCCTTGCCATATGTTTTTCATCTGTATTAGTTTATGTGAAGCAATTGCAAGCCTTCTTTTAATTTCTACTGCACAGTCGCCAGAGCTGTTGATGATTGATCCTAAGTATTCGAATTCATTAACACTTTCCAGTTCTTCGTTATCAATATATATTATACATATTGTTATCGTTGTTTCTGAACTTCTGTAGGGGTGCTGTGCTTTAGTACTTCTGACAAGGTTGATGTCAGCAATGTCGGCTTACTGTTAGTGGCCGATAGTGTTTAAGATATATATATATATATATATATATATATATATATATATATATATATATATATATATATATATATATATATATATATATATATATATATATATATATATATATATATATATATATATATATGGGCGAAGGTCGTGAGTTTCTTAGGTTTATTTACCTCTGATACCACCCACACTACAGTAACGTAAGGTCAGGAAATAGACCAACGGGTAAGACCAATAAGTTTTCCAACGCATACACCGTTTATTGACTACAGCAACATTGACATCATGAACAGTAAATCGTTACAAAGTTATAATGGCAAAACATATGCCCGTTAATGCTAATAATCCATATTAACTTTGATTGCATGAACAGCAAAGCGTTACAAAGTTATAATAGCAAAACATATGCCCGTTGATGCTAATAATCCATATTAAATTCGATTGCAAGAACAGCAAGGCGTTACAAAGTGTCATAGATTTTAGCTGATAGGTAATAGATGTTTATAGTCCTGTCTGAGCAGATGTGATAGTGTTGACTATGTGACAGTAAGGTGGAAGAAATAGATTTTCTCACAAGGTAATAGTGTAAGAGAAAGGACAGTCTCTGGGTTAAGTAATTTCTCTAATCCAGCGTATCAGTACGACTTTCTTTAAATCAGACGCACTTTCTCTCCTTGTACAAGATACAAGTTACACTGCACCAACACGCACAAACTTCTGATACAAATACGCACAAACGTGAAAACAAACTATGGATAACGGATAGGGTAGGGGTTGACCAACGCAATAACTTAAGGTTTATTAAGTTTATTTATCACTAGAACTTTACAACATAAATCATATACATCAATAGATCATGGTTTGAAGACAAAATGAAAATTAATCAAATAGGATCTCCCCTCTGGTAAAGGAAAAGAAAAGAAGATCCCAACAGAGGTTTGACGTACGTCTAGTTTGACAAGTGAATTGTCCCTGATATGATGGATGATTAAAGGGACTTTTAGCTTTTCATAACATTAGAACCCCTGAACATTTGTTGTAACTTTTCGTTTCGCCAGAGCGAACCGACCGGGACTCATTTAGTATGCGGCACGGGATCAAAGAGACAGACTGAGGGATTTCAGGGGAGACTATCGGCGCTATCAAAGACAGTAGTGGTCCCTGAAACGATTTCGCATCTCGGTGTTAAGCATGGAACCGATCGCAGCCAGAGCGAACGGGGAAAGCTGACGCAAGCAGCGAGCAGATACGAGAGGCCAGGGGCGGCTTCTCTCTTTGGATTTGGCGGTCAGATCCCCCAAAGTCATGAGATCAAAAAAGCTGTCAAAGTTCTCATGTCCCACTCATCTTGCATTCCAGTTGTAGATATACAGATCACTTAGAAATACACTTCATCATTCGCTGGCCAGAACTTGATAGAAGCACTAGCGATATTTGAAATCTTGCTAGATTATCCCATGGATTTTATACATATTTGCAGTGAATTCTATTCTGTGCAAAGCGGTAATATATATATATATTGTGTAAAGTGATCAGTGGTCGAGTCCATTCATTATATTTCATTGGATTTTGTGTTAATTTAAACCTATTAAATTAAACCGTCTCAATAGTTCCAGTTGTAAATATAATGATCTATCTATTATATTATTTCAAAAGATAATAGATGTTAATGCTTAAATTAACTTTTAAAGTCGCGAAGGAATTTATAATTAATAAATTCAGTTAAGTCCTATATTTATAGATGTGTGATTTAACCACTAGAACTCGCGCAGTGTTTATTAAATACATAATTAAATACTCGAGTGTATAATAGGCTTAACGGGAAATTTATCGCGCGCTTAGAAGATTATTTGTTTTAAAGTATGATTATGTTGTTATGGATTTTCTATCTTTTTCTCTAGATTGATCACCTTTTGCAATCCCAGCAATAACGAAATCTTTCAGAGTTTCCATACTCGGTTCTTAAACTTCCAGACAGTTTGATGAGACATTTTTTTTAAAGTAAATCTTGTGGTGGTCCGGTACGGCCTAGCTAACATAATTACATGAAAGAAAGCCAACCCAAGATCATTTGATTATTATCATCAAATTAAATCTGTAAGATAAACTGGAAGATGAACAGTGCCAGTAGCGATAGTTTATATACTGCTCTATTGTGAGAGATTACCGATTTACCTGAATGTGACCGAGCCTAGTTTTTCCTCACTGGATTAAAAACTTTCCCGGTCAGTGGCTATCATCACGCAGTGAAGGATTATACCATCACCTCATTTTTCACCCCTATGTCGAACTGCGTCAGTGCCATCCCATAGACTCGTTTCTTTATAATAAAACACAAGAACTCTTAGAACTTCAAGTCCGGCGATAAGCGGGAATATTTGCTCTCAGTGAATCCTCGCATTATCTGGGGCGGGACATAGAAGGACTAGACAGTTGTCATACGTCAAGAGTTAATTATTGTGTTTATCATTCTAAGGGATTTTCTGATGCTGCAACTCAGTAAGTGTGTGGTGTATATGAGTGTGGATCCGCACAGAGTGCATGAATGACAAGAGATTTATTTTTTTGCAACATACCATTTGTTAACTTGCCTACCGGGTAATACGTTTCTGTATACCCGGCATTGTTCCCTTTAGTGGGATAATTTGTTAACTCTGTTTCATCCCCCCCCTTTTTTTTTCTTTGCTTAGTAAAGGGAAGACACCATTGGGATAACAGTAATTTTTGTCTACCACCATAACTAATATTGGTAACACCTCTTTTCAGAGTAATTAACTTTACTGTTAGGTTAACTTACCTATTGTTACGCACAAATAATTACTTTTTTCAAAGCCTTTGTATGATCATTTTTCGTATGTATGATCATTTTTTGACTGAAGTGTGTATTATGTTTTTTACAGTCAAAGGGACATAATCCGAGTTATCGAGACTACAATTTTTTTAGGAGTTTGCCTTCTCTTGTATAGAGACACGTTCGGTCTATAATTTCTTGAACGAAGCGTGACCATATCTCCTTATTTGGTAGTATCAGTCAACTGTTGTAGATGCCTGAAACCTTTCTTAACGCTTCTGTTCATGACCATAAAAGGCGCGACTGTGTAAGACTTTTATCTCGAATGTTCTTAGAATCGTCTTATTGTGAACGGCGACTCAGAGATTGTCGCTCTGCGCATGTCTCGACTTGGTTTTCGTTTGTTGTTCCGCCCAGCTCGGGCAGTTTAGAAATGGTCTAAGTAGCGAGCAGACGCGACCTGCGTCTTGTGATTTTCTGAGGGAAATACATTGTCTTTGTGAGTTAGTTAGCTAACTAGACTATTTCCCAGTATTATTCAAGCCTGCCTGGAGGCATATGTTCATGGTTGATTTTCCGAAATAAGGTAATTCCTCTTGTATCGAACTTTATGCTATCATCTAGAGGTTCGTTATTTTGTCGCCTTTTTGCTCGCCTGTGTGATTCAAAATGGAGAGGTACTTTGACTAGGATTAAGTCACCGGTATCTTTATACCTGAACTAGTTATATATATATATGGGTCGCTCTAGACCAACAAGACTATTGTCTGTGTTCCAGGATTCGTTATATCAGAGATCACGTCCAAGTCAGATGGTTAGACTTAGGAAGGTTATAAAGGTCGAGCTGACCTGTAATCCATGTATGCTATTCACGTGCAGACAGTAAACGGACTTATTGTATACATCTGATCTGCTAGCATCAGGAAGGGAATAATTATTATTGTCTATGATCATTGAAGATCTGCAGCTGACACTGTTGCAGAAGTTATATATATTATTTATAAAGCTTCACGAACCAGAACTTTATGATATCTGTTTACCATACAACTATGGAGTATTGAATCCTACATGACTATCAGTTAATATGATTTTGAATGCTGCATTCGTTATACTGTGCTGACGATGACATAAATATCATGACTGTTTTTGTGGCGTGCAATAAATGGTATAAAACTAAAGCGAAGTTACCATTTCTATGACTCTACACGTCATGTTGCCTGTGGTGTACCCTGTGAACTGTTCTACTGCAACACACACAGCAACATTCTAAATCAGAGAAGACACCTACATCTTGCACTTTAATACCAGGTGTCGATAGGGGTGGCAAGTTATCATTTCAGCTCAAATCCACCCTTATCATTTTTGGTGGCCATATGTTGGTTTACTCTGATACCAGCTATCAAGGGGGTCAACAAACCCAGACATCATCAGCAGACTACAAGACAACGTTGCAGTTTCTATTCATCACCTTTGATGAAATTTTTTTTGAAAGACGCGGCATTACTGACAGTTGTTGATATTTTGAAACTACCCGGCGCTGCTCGGCAGTATTGAAGTTTGTCTACAACTAGAAGGACAAGTACCGAGCGAATGGATTTCCTGATCTGTTAAGAAGAAGGACAAGTGCCGTAACAACTGTTCCGGTCTCAGAGGTACTGTTGCAGATTCAGAAGGTCAAGTGCTCAAGTCAATTTGTAGAATTCAGAAGGTCAAGTTCAGAAGCTGTTTCCTGTCAGAAGCTCATTTCCCTCGTCATGGCTGTCTATGGGAGCAGATGTTAATCAACGTTGGATCTTTATCCTCAGAATGCTGACGACATCCTGTTCTGCACCGTGCTGACGTTGTGGATACATAGAAGTTAAGTGGCCTGTTTTGTTTGTGAACTGTGCCCTTATGTTCTAACTGAGCCTTCTGTCTATCACATTTTTTTTCACTGTTTACATGTTTATATGTTATATGTTATTTGTATTTGTATATTTATATGTTTATATTTCAGCGGGTTTTTTCGGTTGGGCGGTGTCTTTCAGTGGAAGATACCACGTCACAGAGGTTCTACTGTTAGCGTTTTCGTTAGGGACTATGCGAATTTCCTACTGTGAAATTTGCTAGCGACAATCGTTGCTATATCTGTTTAGTTGTGACGAGTTGTGCTTTATTTTTGTTTCTTGTATATTTTTTTTTCTTTTTCTTTTCTCTCTTTCTTTCTGTTTTTTAGTTTCGATTTCGATTGTTTGTATTTGTAGGTCTCCCCTTTTCTATTATTCAGTTCTTTACGTATATTTTTGTGTATACACTGTAGCGTCATTTGTTTGTCATATTTTCGCATATTTCTTTTTAGTTTCGCTGTTTATTTATTTGACTTATGCGAATGTTTTCATATTGTTTGATCTTTGTTATTGTTTACATTTACTCTGATCTTTGTTGTTGTTTACATTGACTTTGATCTTTGTTGTTGTTTACATTTGACTTTGATCTTTGTTATTGTTTACATTGTTGGTGACCTTTGTTATTGTTTACATTGTCTTGTTATTGTTTGCATAGTTCTTGCATAGTTAGCTTTCACTATTGTTACATATATGCTCATGCACTATTGGTCTATAGTGCACTTATCATAACTAACTGGTGGTTTTTTGCTTATGCACTATTGTAGTGCAGTTATGATAAATAACTGATGGTTATGCACTGATTTGTGTAGTGCACTGATAATTAAGAGGTGACTTGTGATATTATTATACATTTGATAATACAAGTTGGTGTCAAGTCTTGTTTCCCACAGAGATTGGAGTAAACATATTGATTATACAAGCACTTTATTAAGTCTTGTTGCTATTAAGATTGAAATAAGATAATTAATTATTTCAGGTTCTGTACTCACATTTTAGACATCATGTCTACATTTGAGTACTTTATTGAGCAGGGTAAAGCCCTTGGGAAGACAGGTGATAAATTAGAAGAATTTGCGACTGTTCAATATGCCAAGGCATTGAAGTCGGGGAAAAGAAAATGAAAGAACTAACTGAACAAAAGAGAATAGATGCTGAAAATTTAAAACTGCAGATGCAGGTAGATGAAAAGAGATTACAAATGGAAATGGAAAAACAAAAAAGAGAAGCAGAATCTCAGGAGAAGAGACTTCAGGCTGAGGTTGAAAATAAGAGACTTGAAAAAGAAGCTGAAAATAAGAGACTTGAAATAGAAGCTGAAAATAAGAGACTTGAAAAAGAAGCTGAAAATAAGAGACTTGAAATAGAGGCTGAAAATAAAAGATTAGAAAAACAAGCTCAGGTTGAAGAAAAAAAGTTACAATCTCAAGCTGAAGAAAGAAAGTTACAGGCTGAGGCTGAAGAAAGAAAGTTACAGGCTGAGGCTGAAGAAAGAAGGTTACAAAGAGAAGCTGATGAGAGAAAAGCAAAAATGGAGCATGAAGAAAAACTCTTAGCTTTGGAGTTAGAAAAGTTGAAGTTATCTAGTAATGCTAATGATGCTAATAAGATATCATCTGCTAATAAGTCTAATGCTGTTGATTTCAAGCTTAATTTACCAGCATTCAATGCTTCAATTGATGATATAACATTTTATCTAGATAGATTTGAAAGTGCATGTAAGGTGCATAATATAGATAAAACATTATATGTTTATCATCTGTCCAAGATACTTAGAGGTGATGCTTTGACTTTATTGGGTATGGTAGATGTGCCTGACAAAAACAACTATGAGGTTGTCAGGGCGGCATTGTTAAAGAAGTACCAACTTAACGAGGACGGATATCGTCTTAAATTTAAAAACATGTTACCAGAAACTGGAGTTGAATTCTCTGAATTCATCTCAGGCATCCGTCTTACTTTTTTACGATGGGTTGAGTTGTCTAAAACAGAGAGTACATTTGAAGCTCTTATGGACTTACTACTTAGAGACAAGGTCATGTCTTCTGTTAATGAATCCTTTCTTTCTTTTCTTCATGAGCGTAAGCCTAAAACATAAAAGAAATGGAAGAATACTGTAGCCAGTATGTTACTGCGCATCCCACATAACCATTAGCAACTCTAAAGTAAAAGAAGGTCTGCCAGTTGCTTCGGCAGCACCTTATGGCCCAAATTTTATGCGTAAATTTCAGGGTAGCCAGCAAAATTTCAATAAAAAGAGTAACCGTAATTATGCCCAGAATCATAGTAATCAATTCCAGGGTGATTCTTCTTCCCAGAACTGGAGACATCCTAATACTACACGTTATTCTACTCCGGTTAACTTTAGAAATTTTCACAAAGGTAATCGGTATAGAGGAAAATATTTTTCTCAGAGACCTCAATACCAGGATAATAGAGGTTCTCAACAGTATAGAGATGGTAATGACAGTTATGGAAACTGGAACTCAAACCAGGATAAAAATTACAGTAGGGACTTTAATGATAATTGCAGAGGCAATAATGGTCGCGGTAGATCGCAACATAAGAGAAAAAGATATCAACAGACAAACTCTGTTCAACAAGAATCTCATGGAGTAGATAAACAGGTTAATGATAATAAAGACCATAATGCTATCGGATGCTCATCTTTTGATTTTGGTAGAGCAAATAAATGTATCCAATGCAGTACTTTATTTGACCCAAAGACCGTTAGTACTTTAAGCTGTGGTCATCCTTTGCCCGCTCTTCCTGCTAATGTTGCTCATGATGGGAGAGGTTCTCTTATATTACATAAGGGGCTTGTAAATAGTAATCCAGTCTCAATGTTGTTTGACTCTGGATGTACTACTGTCGGGGTTAGGCAATCTCTTGTAGATCCATCCTGTGCTACAGGAAAGGTCATCAAATGTGTCACATTTGGTGGCACGTTGGAAAAGTATCCTACTGCTATAATACACATTGCTACTCCTTTCTTCACGGGAGAGGTCCACGCGTGTCTACTTCCAAACCCTATTGCGGACCTTATTATTGGTCGTATTCACGGAGTTAGGGAATGTACCCCACAGCAGATTGCTGTTTGGGAAGAGCAAAACATTGAAGCTACCAATGCGGTGGTCACAAGAGCACATGCTCTGGATCCACCTCAAACTTCATTAACTAATAATGATGAAGTAAATGACCAAGATAGTCACTTGACTATTACACGTGACTCATTTATCAAATTGCAAGAAGAAGATCCTTCTTTACAAAAATTCTTCATTCTAGCAAAAAAAGGTGATCCTAATCAGAATACTAATAGAAAATCTTGGATTTCTATGAAGAACGGCGTACTTGTACGTATGGTACAAGACTCGACTACGTCCACTCATTCACAAATTCTTGTGCCTAAGAGCATGAGATTGCAAATATTGCAACATGCTCATGACTCGCAATGTGCTGGACATATGGGTTTTTCCCGTACAAAGTCGAGAGTTCTTGCGGCTTTCTTTTGGCCATTTGTGAGCAAGGACATACGAATGTACTGTCGCTCTTGCAAAGTATGTCAGGAGGTCAAATCTAAAGGACCACGACATGCTGCGCCTATCCAGGCTGCTGACATCCCTATTCGCCCTTTTCAAAAAATGGCAATAGATATTATCGGTCCTTTTAGAATTAAGTCGGCTAGAGGACATCAATTTATCCTTACATGTGTCGATATGTGCACACGTTGGCCAGAGGCAATACCTCTCAAGAGCATCTCAACTGCTGACATCGCAGACGCTCTTTGGCTGATATTTTTCTCGCTTGGGTTTTCCCGGAGAAATATTGTCAGACCATGGCACTCAACTTATATCAGACACTATGTCACAGGTAATGTCTATGCTACACATTAAAAGGTCTCTCAGCAGTATCTATCACCCAATGTCTAATGGGTTGGTCGAACGTTTAAATAGGACTCTGAAAACTTTACTTGGTAAAATAACTGAGGATCATCCTCAGGATTGGGACAGGGTCTTACCCGCGGCTCTCTTTGCGTATAGAGAGGTCCCCAATGAACATACGGGGTTTTCCCCTTTTGAACTTGTCTTTGGCGCGCAACCGCGCGGCCCTATGTCTTTACTTCACGATCTAATCACTGCCGATAATATTAGCGATGAAACTCAATCTTCTTATGAGTACGTCATTGCTCTTAGGCAAAAGATCATCGAGGCATGCAAACTAGCAACTTCGTCTTCCGAATTTGCTAAAGAAAAGGCAAGGCAGTTTGCAAATAAGAATAGATGTCTACGACAACTTTGTCCAGGTGACAAAGCTCTCGTTCTACTTCCTTCAAGGGAGAACAGACTTCTAATTGCATGGAAAGGTCCATATGCAATAGTCTCCAAAATTTCTGATGTCGACTATGTTGTCGATATTGATGGAAAGCATAAAACTTTCCACATAAATATGCTCACGGAATTTCATGAAAGACCAGACTATTTGCAGCCTATTTTCCAGGCAACGGACAATTCTCAAGCACCTCATGGTCAGTACTCATCTCTGTCAGTTATACAGGATGAGGAAACTACTTTTTCTGATGTCAATCTTCCTCTTTCTATGGTCCCACTTTATTCTACGGAATCTTGGAAAAAACGTGACCGTTTCTCCAAATCTTTCCGCTGAGGAACATCGACAAGTTTCTTCGATGTTGCAAACATTTCAGGATGTTCTTACAGACATCCCGGGACACACACATGTCATTGAACATGACATTGTGCTAACTGATCATAATCCTATCAGAGTCAGACCTTATCCAATACCTATCCATTTCCAGTCTCAAGTCGAAAAAGAATTGGATGAAATGATACGTTTGGAAATCATTGAACCATCCACTTCAGCATACTCTTCGTCTATGGTTATTGTTCGAAAGAAGGATAATAACATTCGCATTTGCGTAGATTATCGCAAATTGAACCAAGTTACGAAGTTCGATGCTGAACCTATGCCTTCATTAGAAGAACTACTCAATAAACTTTCTAATTCTAGATTCTTTACCAAACTAGATTTGTCTAAAGGTTATTGGCAAGTTCCTCTAACCGAACGTGCCAAACCTTTTACAGCTTTTTCTACACCCAGGGGTTTATTCCAATGGAATTTCATGCCTTTTGGTCTTATGAACGCCCCTGCTACATTCGTACGCATGATGCGGCGAATTCTCGCATATCGTACAGATGTCATAGCATACCTAGATGATATCTGTCTATTCAGTGATTCCTGGGAAGATCACTATTTGGGTTTATACGAATTACTGTCCACTCTTCGCGAGTATAACTTGACTGCAAAACCCTCTAAAGCCTTTATAGGATTTAGTGAGATTTCTTTCCTAGGTCATCGTGTTGGTCGTGGTCTTTTAAAGACAGAGGACCACAATGTTTCAAAAATACTTAACATTTCGGTCCCTAAGACGAAGAAACAAGTAAGGAGTCTATTAGGTTTGATCCAATTCTACGGACGATTCATTCCGAATTTGTCCTCCATTATGGCACCGCTTTCTACTTTATTGAAGAAAGGGTCGCCTAATCTGATCCGCTGGTCTAAAGAATGTCAATCCTCATTGCACCAGGTTAAAGCCCTATTTTCATCTCCACCTATTCTTAGGTTACCTACTATTGAGAAGACTTTTGTTCTTCGAAGTGACGCCTCGTCAACTGGGATTGGGGCGGCACTAATGCAGGAGTATTCTGATACTCTGCATCCGGTGATGTATATCTCTAGGAAATTAAATGCTGCAGAAAAGAATTACTCGGTTTTAGACCGTGAGTTATTGGCTATGGTATGGTCTATTCTGAAGTTACAAAGATTTCTTCTAGGCGCACATTTCATTGTGGAAACCGACCAGAAAGCGCTTACTGCTATTCAGAGCAAAAACTTGAAGAGCTCGAGGTCCACTCGTTATGCCATAGCTCTTCAACCATTTCATTTCTCGGTTCGAGCTATCCGTGGTTCGGATAATGTGATGGCAGACATTCTGTCCAGATGCCCACACGATTCCGCATGATTCTTCTGTCATATATATATATATTTCCTGATATACAGTCCAATGTTATAATGACCTGTTAGTAGATTTTTTCTCACTTTTTTTTTTTTTGAGGGAAATTTATAACATTGTACCATGTGTTGAGGACTGTTTCGCGGCTTGCAGACATGTGAATGGTTGCAAACATTGGCATGCCTGCACCACGGAACTCCTCAATTGAATAAGACCAGAAATCGCGCAGATCGATGTATGACGCGTCTAGCCTAGTTACATTCTAGTCTATGTGTGGCCATTGAGCCTAACGGCAGTGTTGGAATGTGTGGTAAACCCACTTAAGGATCGTGTTTGAATATGTGGCACAGCCACTGATTATATATATATATGTGGAACGGTAGATCCACTGGAAAGTGTAAGATAGCGTAATGATCCGTATCGAAGTTGATTATAGGACCAGGTAGAGTCCGTATTAGAATCGCGAACCAAGCAGATTACGTTCACCTTGAACTTATATATATGGCAGTTAAAGCCTGGCGATGCAAGCCAAAGATGTTGATTAATGATACATAGACAGGATCTATAGACTTTTTACCAGATAATGTACTCATCTCAGTATTGTGAAGGGATAATAATTCTAAGGATCGGATTCGGTAAGAGTTGGTTGCACACTCTATTACGCTATATAACTTAACGGTTAATTGCAGACGAGCTAAGTATTTCCCTAGGCGCACATTCATAAAAATCATTGTGGAAAGGGAGCCGATCTGGTCATTAATCCTTGCAAGGTCAGTCCAGATGATCACAGGTATTTTCTAAGACTAACTATAATCTAACCAACACTGTGGAAGAATTAATATACGATAACGACACTGAATATAATAATAATTTAATCACACCACAATGGCTTAAAACTGCACTCGAACTAGAAATCTGGAATTAGAATAGATGAATTATAATATCTGAAATATTGACAAGCAACCCAATAAACTCACGTCCAACGGCGCTGAATCTTTTAATAACATCTAGCAAGAAAAGATACAGCGGGAGACCGTAACACCATGTAATTATCTAAGAAGGCTTAGTTAGTGATATACGGGCCAAAAGATCACTCGGCCACATTTAAATAAATTATTTTCAGGATTGTATTAAGAGATTTACCAGTTGTCTTTAAGATTTGTGTTATTGATATTTTCGCAGCACATCATTGAAGATGCGAGATTGTGTCCATTGTGGAACTTTGAGTATATCAAGTCCTGTCCTAGATTGGGAGCGGATGATGTCCACATCTTCTTCTATTGAATGTTTTATGTCAACGAAGATCAACACATGTATTACTTATTAATTACTGTTGCTTTATATAATGTAATAATATAGTGCGGTATATTAGTAAATTACACCGCTATTTGCAACACATTGTATGATATCATAATAATATATTTAATTTCATATATTGGTATGAGAATAATTTGACTTTCATTATGATGTTGCCATCATTGTGGCGTGTGTTGGTGGCACCTTCCTGGAATATATAAGCGTATACTTAGATAAATTTTTTCTCTAAGGATCTGAGATATGATCTCAGTGTCGCTCCATGCGTTGAGCTAATTTGTTAGGTATATATCCGCGCATCATACGTGCGTTAGGAGCCTAGATTTTTCCGGCTCCAGGATTTAAAAAAAAAGTTTCATTTTTTTTTCCCGGGAGGGTGCGGTAATGTTACGCACAAATAATTACTTTTTTCAAAGCCTTTGTATGATCATTTTTCGTATGTATGATCATTTTTTGACTGAAGTGTGTATTATGTTTTTTACAGTCAAAGGGACATAATCCGAGTTATCGAGACTACAATTTTTTAGGAGTTTGCCTTCTCTTGTATAGAGACACGTTCGGTCTATAATTTCTTGAACGAAGCGTGACCATATCTCCTTATTTGGTAGTATCAGTCAACTGTTGTAGATGCCTGAAACCTTTCTTAACGCTTCTGTTCATGACCATAAAAGGCGCGACTGTGTAAGACTTTTATCTCGAATGTTCTTAGAATCGTCTTATTGTGAACGGCGACTCAGAGATTGTCGCTCTGCGCATGTCTCGACTTGGTTTTCGTTTGTTGTTCCGCCCAGCTCGGGCAGTTTAGAAATGGTCTAAGTAGCGAGCAGACGCGACCTGCGTCTTGTGATTTTCTGAGGGAAATACATTGTCTTTGTGAGTTAGTTAGCTAACTAGACTATTTCCCAGTATTATTCAAGCCTGCCTGGAGGCATATGTTCATGGTTGATTTTCCGAAATAAGGTAATTCCTCTTGTATCGAACTTTATGCTATCATCTAGAGGTTCGTCATTTTGTCGCCTTTTTGCTCGCCTGTGTGATTCAAAATGGAGAGGTACTTTGACTAGGATTAAGTCACCGGTATCTTTATACCTGAACTAGTTATATATATATGGGTCGCTCTAGACCAACAAGACTATTGTCTGTGTTCCAGGATTCGTTATATCAGAGATCACGTCCAAGTCAGATGGTTAGACTTAGGAAGGTTATAAAGGTCGAGCTGACCTGTAATCCATGTATGCTATTCACGTGCAGACAGTAAACGGACTTATTGTATACATCTGATCTGCTAGCATCAGGAAGGGAATAATTATTATTGTCTATGATCATTGAAGATCTGCAGCTGACACTGTTGCAGAAGTTATATATATTATTTATAAAGCTTCACGAACCAGAACTTTATGATATCTGTTTACCATACAACTATGGAGTATTGAATCCTACATGACTATCAGTTAATATGATTTTGAATGCTGCATTCGTTATACTGTGCTGACGATGACATAAATATCATGACTGTTTTGTGGCGTGCAATAAATGGTATAAAACTAAAGCGAAGTTACCATTTCTATGACTCTACACGTCATGTTGCCTGTGGTGTACCCTGTGAACTGTTCTACTGCAACACACACAGCAACATTCTAAATCAGAGAAGACACCTACATCTTGCACTTTAATACCAGGTGTCGATAGGGGTGGCAAGTTATCATTTCAGCTCAAATCCACCCTTATCACCTATGTTTCTGATATTATCTATCTCTGGACTGGGTTTATCTTTGTCTAATAAGCGGGAAGGGCTTAGTCGATACCAATCTTCTTCACCCCTCCCAAACTTGTTATTTGCATTTGTGTACTTATGATAATTTATGTAATACCTGATATTTGTTAGTGATTGATGTTTTAAAGTGAATAAAATCACATAAACTCATTTAGTTCTGTGTTGGATGTACCCAAAGCCCAACTTTTCCCCTATTCGTTTAATATAGTTTGTATCTACGTCGTCTGTGTGTTTGAAAACACCAAATCGGTGTGCGCGCAGAGGCGAGTCTGGAAAACTGGCAAATAATTGTTTGACCAGGAGAGTGGAAGAGAAGACTGAGAGAGACGAATTGTCGTAAATAAATCTGTCTTTACTCTCCTCCAGCACGCTGTGAAGCAACTATTTAATCTCTACATTTTCTATCACTGAGTTTTCCATCATCATTTTCACTCTAAACCGGACCACTATTTCTAAGACTCTTTTCTCTCAAAATAAATTTACGACTAGAGGTTAATTAACCCAAAAGATCAAAAGTTAACAATAAGGGTATGGAATAGTCAGTAAAGAAAAACAAAGAACAAGTTCCTAATTAATCTATCCCGTAAATACTCAGGTTAGTAAGAACAAAAGAAAAGAGTTATATGATAGTGGTAACAACAACAATAAGTTTCTTTCTCCGCTCATTCAATTCACATACTACAGTGGCCACTTTCTCAGATTTGCTTACCCAATACTTGACGCAGTCATTCCGTGAAAATAAACACAAATAAGTAATATATCCTCTTCTTCTTTCTTTGATCCTTAGCCGCCGACCGTCAAAGCAGTCAGTGGCCATTACGCCTGGTGGCGTCTTGTAGGGCAACAACAAATTGATTCCTCTTTGCTCGGTCGGCGGCCATCCTTCGTACAGTGCCCCAACTCTGGTTCATTCTTTGCATCTCAGCCTCCACAGTCCTCCGCCAAGTTGTTTTTGGTCGGCCTCGCTTTCGTTTTTCTTCAGGGGTCCATAGCATAGCTGTTTTTGTGATGGCATCGGTGTCTCTTCTGAGGACATGGCCAACCCAGCTCCAGTGTCTGCCAGCTATGATGGTGTGCATGTCTCTTGCTTGCTCCGAGTAAGCAGATCTTGGTTGGTGATGGTATTCGGCCAAAAGATTCGGAGAATTTTTCTTAGATATGTTGTGTGAAAAGAGGACAATTTCGACATTTCCTTCTCTGTAACTCTCCAGCTCTCCGCGCCATAGAGAAGCACAGAAAGCACACAGCTCTGATATAATCCTAATTTTGTGCTTGTGCTGTACTGAGAGGACTTCCAGATGTTGTTTAGACTAAAAAAGGCTGTTCTTGCTTTGTTCATTCTGTTGTTGATGTCTTTGCTTGCTCCGCCCTCTGGTGTTACTATGCATCCTAGGTATGTGAAGGCATCTGTCTGTTCCAGTTGCTGATTCCTTACTGATATGGGCTCAGGGTTGCTCACATTTAGCGTCATGACCTCTGTCTCTTCCAATGTAGAAAATGTAGTCCATCTTATTCCTCTTGGATTGCCCTCTGTTGTCTGGCGCATCACCCAGTCTATGAATGTTAAAAATAGAGTGGTTGATAAGGGGCATCCCTGTCGTACTCCTGTCTTCACTTCAAAGGTTAGGTTGCTCTGCCCAATGCTACATGTAAAGGTGGCATAAAGGCTTTTTATGATTGACACTATGCAGCTTGGAATTCCATAAGCCCTCAGTATTTTCCATAAACTGTCCCTATGTATACTGTCAAAAGCCTTTTCAAAATCAACGAAATTAATGTACAGCTGTCTTTGCCATTCTGAGCACTGCTCTATAATGTTCCTGAGGGTAAATATATGATCTACACATCTTCTGTTCTTTCTAAATCCTGCTTGTTCTTTCCTCAGTTTGTGGTCTACTGCTTTTGAGATTCTCTGTATAATTATCCTGCCTAGTATTTTGCTGGGAACTGAGAGAAGAGTTATTCCTCTCCAATTGTTGCAGTCTGCAAGATCTCCCTTCTTGGACAATTTGACAATTATTCCTTTTCTCCACTCTGTTGGTGTTGTCCCTGTTTTCCAGACTTGTGCAAACAGTGGTTCTAATAGTTCTGCTGCTAGCTGTGGGTCTGTCTTAAATAGCTCTGCATTTAAGTTGTCATGACCAGGAGCTTTTCCATTCTTTAACCCTTTGATTGCTGTGATGATTTCTTCTTTTCGTGGGATGTCTGTATTAACATCTAGATCATTTTTAGCCTCAATAACATTCAATTGTGTCTCTGGTGGTTCCTTATTCAGAGTTTCTCTGACATGCTCTGCCCATCTTGTTGCCTGTCCCTCTACTGTCGTGATGAGATTTCCGTGCTTATCTCTTACTAATGTAATATTGTTTGCACCTCGTTTTCCACTGATGATTTTAGTTATTTTGTATACTGTGCATTGTTCATTTCTCAGTGCTGCCTCTTCTGCCTGTCTTGCAAGGTCATCCAGAAATGTCCTTTTGTTAGCACGAGTTTGACGTTTAACTTCCTTGTCCAGCTGACTGTACTGTTCACTATATACTGCCTTTAACCTGGGAGACTTAGCTTCTGTTTTCTTTCTTTTCATTTCCTTTCTCTTTGCTATGGTGTTTAGCGTATCTGGTGTTATCCAGTCTTTGCTCTTTCTTTCCTGGAATTCCAAGCATGACTTGCTGCTTTCCTTGTATATTGTCGAGATGGTGTTGAATCTCTGGTTAACATCATCGGTCTCTGTTCTTTCCTGGCTTTTGATAATCTCATATCTTCTCTTTACGTCGACCACGAAAACTTTTCTGGTGAGGGGATCCTTCAGTTTTGTGATATTGTATCTTTTCTGTTTGTTTGCAACTGGTCCAGCAGCCCTGAGTTTCACTTTCAGTCTTGCTACTACTAGGTGATGATCACTTCCCACATCTGCGCCTCTTCTTACTTTCACGTCTTGTAGTGCATGTCTCCATCTGCCATTAATCATTATGTGATCTATCTGGTTTCTGTCTCGTCCGTTTGGTGATTCCCATGTTAACTTGTGCACTTCCTTGTGTGGAAAAAGTGTTCCTCCAATGACCAGGTTGTTAATACTGCAGAAGCTTATTGACGGTGTACTCATCCATTAAAAAAAGCGAGTTGCGTGATACTGTGGTTTCCGGTGCGCCTTCTGGCCCAGTATCTACGACTTTAGCACCTCTTCAACGGGAGAGTGGGCTCATCCCTAATCTGTTTATGTTCCCAGTAGTAGACTATTCGCAAGCAGCCTGGGGGTGTCACTGCTCTGCGCGGACCTTGTTTACTGAGGCGGCGTCCGAGCTCGTATGGTGAAAATATGGTTGCGTTATCTTCAAAATAGACCTGTCTTTCCCGTGGCTTTTCTGCCATCCTGCAACTTTGAGTTAGGGAGTTCTGAGCTCCAGTCTCTTTCCCAGGCATTTTATCCTGGCCTGGCACGCATACAGAGGACCCCACTTCTGGTTCTAAGTTAGCAGTTGGGGATAGGTGGGGTAGCACACTGTGCATTCCCCGTCATCCAGGGCGCTCTCCAACTATGCAGAGCTTGCACAATGCTGTACTCTGGTTCTGGGCTCTCCCAAGGAATCCTCACGTCCTGCACAGAGCCACTTCCAGATACCCACCACCTGCCATCTCTCCATTGTAGAAATCTCCTGCATGCGGCCATCCAGTCAAGAGCCAGTATTAAGTCTGGTGCCCAAGTGATCCCCCCAAGCTCAGTGTGCAATGCTGGGTTCTCATCATGCTGCAACACAGGGGGGGATTGTGATGCTCAGCCATCTCTCTCAACTCTGCACCGATAAGTGACGTCGGGGACTTAACTGTGCCTCAGTACTGGGAGGCCCCGTTTCCGGGTACACCACACACAGCCAATTGAGGCAACGGTCGTCGTGGGCGTGTCTTCAGTGGGGAAGTTGTGGAGTCTTCCTGTCCATGTTCTTGCACATCCTAACACTGCCCGCAAGACATCGGAGGTTTGAAGAGTGGCCTTCTCTGCTTTTTTGAGCCAGGGTGGGCTCCCCGGGCAAGTCTCGATGGGGATCGGGACGTGTCCACGCACTAGTGGGCCCAGCATCGGCCGCATCTGATGGAGGACTTGCTCTGCCAGGTTTGAGTTAGTAAATTCCAACTTTGTCATATTCATGGCATTGTGATGCTGGGGTGCCTGTGGATTTCCTACCGCCCCGGGTAGGAGCCAGAAGTGTACTGTGCCAGCTCTGGGGGAGATAAAGGGGGTGCTTCTGCATCTCCTTGTGATACGTAGCCAAGGTAGGGCTCACAGTGCTCTTTTCCCGCCACCAAATTGCCTGCTGGTTACGCCGAGTTCTCCAAGCTCTAGGCATGTGACCAAGAGTTGAAGACAATAGGATCGTCACGTCCTGAGTCTCTGTGCCTGTACGATGGGTTCCGATCTTCAGGGAGCAGTCCACACTCGTTCCCGCTCCCAAGACTTGTTCAGTATCCATCTGGCTCCTTCCCACCCACAGAGGGCGTGTACGGTGTAGTGCACCGGTTTTATTATCGAGGTTTGCTCCTTTAGATCCGTTGTGTTTAGCCTAGGGTTCCCATAATGTTTTGTTTAAAAACCGGGACATTTCCAAATTTTTACCTAAAAAACCTGGGACATTTTGTAAAAAAACGGGACATGTTAAAAATTAAGGTAAAGCACAAATAAATCTATTATATATTATATGTTGCACTTAAAATAAGATACAAGTATACAAATACACACATTAACTAACACAACTTCCACTTTAAAAAAGAATTCTAAATTACAAACATACTTAATTAGAAAAATCGCACCTTTAAAAAATACACAATAGTCAAGTTTATATTTCAGATTCATCAGAATATTTATCAGATTTATGGGCCTGTTCAAGAAGTTTTTTTTCTTCTGATATTTGGACATAGAACTCAGCACAAGAGAAATCCTTAAAATGGGTCTTTATAATGGTTAAAGCTTTCACTGTCGCAATTTTAAGTCTAATTTTTTCGACTGTCCAAAACACGTTCAACAGCTGCATTGGATCCTGGCAGTGCCAAACAAAAACTAACGAGGCATTTCAGGTTCTCAGCATTTATATCCTGCTTTGTAAAAGGAGCGAACATTTCACACCATTTTTCACTGACACTTTGATCCTCCACACATCAAATTTGCTTTCACAATATTTTTTCACACATGCAAACTCATCAAATAAGTCCTCTTCATTCACAGTAAAATTTGGTGACACTGTCTTCATGAATATGTAGCTTTCTTGGATGTTCTTCCAAGTCACAGACTCCTTTCCCTTCAAATTGATCCAATCCATAGACTGAAGAGGCGTAAGAAATGGTGTACACCACTCCTGAATATATTCAATGCAGGTGTCATAGAAATCTACTGCATAGCTTTGAAACTTTTCAACTGTTATGTGTCCTGCTGTTACCCAAAACAGTTTTATATTCTGTATTGGTGAATTCGCAAAATGATTTGAGTTCCTCAACTTGTACACAATAAATGTGGAAATGCTGGTAAATCTTGTTAATTATTAACTGAAGATCAATAGGTAAGCAATCCGCAGCAATCTGCACAGCATTATGTATCACATGTGCAGGACAACCAATACCAATTAAATTGTTCACAATGTTTTTTTTGCATTTTGAAGTACAGATTATTCTGTCCCTTTCTCTTCTTTCCACCAAAGTTTGTATTTGTATTATCTGCTGATATAGCAAAAACCTTTTTAAGGAGATCTGACTTCTGTAACAATTCCACTGTAACCGGAAATTGATAAAGTAACACTACTAAAACACGGAATAAAATCCGTTACCCAAAGATTTTTTTTTCAAAAAGCGGGACATTTTGAATAAATTCGGGACACCGGGACATTTTATTAAAAAAACGGGACTGTCCCAGGAAAAACGGGACGAATGGGAACCCTAGTTTAGCCTGAGGATTCGCACCCTCAGTTACCAGGACTACCTCGAGGAGGGTGTGGCTCTTCACCACGCACAACGATCTTGGGGTATGAGAGGTTTTGCTAGGCCAAGAGACTAACACCGCAATGGTCGCTCCTTTCATGAACAAGAATTCACTAAGCCTAGGGTGAAGCAAGGCGGGAAACCCACTACCCACATCACCAACACATCATACTCCCTGTCTGTAAAAGACTTTGCCCCTAGAAGCTTATTAATTTGTCTTCATTCTCATTTGCTGTTCAACTGCCGCATTTCCCCATTACTCTTTCGTTATAATTATTGTTTGCTCCCACTTTCGCATTGCGGTCTTCCATTACTATAATGAGATCGTACCTGGGTGTAGTTTCCATTTCCTTTTGTACCTGTTGATAGAACTCGTCCTTGATCTCTTCATCGCTGTCGTTTGTTGGTGCATAGCATTGTATAATTGTGGTGTTGGTGAACCTCCCTCTCAGTCTTGCTCTTATCAGTCTGTTGTTGATGGGTCTCCATTTCAGTAAAGACCTTTCCATTTCTTTCTTCAGGATAATGGCTACACATTCGTTGTGCTGACCATCCTCTCTGCCAGAATAAAGTACTGTTTCCCCTGTAGCTGTTTTTATTCTCCCCTTACCTGCCCATCTGCTCTCGCTTATTCCCAGGATATGTATCTTGTAGTTCCTCATCTCTGCTGTGATTTGTCTCAGCTTTCCTGCCTCATTCATTGTTCTGACGTTCCAAAAACCAATTATGGTTTCGTGTTTTGCGGTCGGGGCATCCGTTTTCATGCCAGTGGATTCCTTTCGGCTTTCACCACTGTCAGTCATACGAGCCTGAGACTCCGGATGTCTGTCCCACAGCAAAGTTTTTCCATTTATTGTTGTTTCCGTAACATGTACGATTTTTTACATAGACAGGGGTGTCGGCCCTGTGCTAAAACCCCCAACCTGGAGGACCAGAGTACCAGCTTTTGTCTGACCCCTATCCACGCAGATCAGTCCAACTTGGTTGAACCTACCAGGAGAAAATCTTCCACTGGCATAGCTCTGGGGATTGTCAGGATACACAAGCTGCCATACCGCTACAAGGTATAGGTACCATTGATGGCAGAACATTTCCTATGCCATCCTGTAATTCATTATGTGCTCTTCCCTTTCTTTTTTTCCCACCTCCTACAGTAGTTGTGATTTTGTATTCACTGTTTACACTTTCTTCCTTCAATTCTTGTCATGTCTGGGCTTCATCGACAATTTTTACTGATTATAATTATTGTAATCACTGACTTTTATTTGAACCCATATTGACTCCTTGATTTGTAGAGTGAAAGGTTGTTTACGAGTGCGTAACACCTTTCCGACCAAACAGTGAATGGCAGCGCCCAGATTAATATGTAAACAAAGCAGTGATGGCTACAGTCAGTTATCTTATCACTAATACAGCTGTCGTTTTACCTCCGATTTCTGTCTTATGGGGGACAAGAACCCAGATTAAAGACACGCACTTAAGATAAGAATGGGATTTTGGAATATGTAAAATGATGTAATCGTTTCCGAGCAGACTTGTTGTAGGCAATAGCTACGATGAGTTGTCAACCTTGAAAGATATTATCAGTGTTAGATCTATGAGGTGGTGGGTTGTAAACATCATCAATATCAACGGATAAAAAATTCCTTATATGGGAGTGACTTGTGAAAAAAATCACATCTTATGTGTCACGCAGGAATTTTCCATGAGAGGCTAGTGGGAATAGCCCGTACCAAAGTACGAAGTCGATTGCTGTTGGAGATGTTAAAATACAACATTTCTGATTGGAGCCTTGTCATATAGTAGCAACATGGATGCATGGGCGAATGTTGCTTATAATCCAGCAGCTTCTGAGTCTACGGCACAGCTAATTCAACTCAAGGTATATTTGTTTCTCTCATTTCATGATAAAAGTCGGTGGTACCAAGTGGTGGTACTAGTCTGTGGAACAACTGTGTGATATAAGTGGCCTTCAGTCAAAGCTAGACACCTGCATCGGACGGGTCTTGAAGACGCTGGAAACTATATGTAATTACCCCACAATACTACGAGGATGTGTTACAGCCTCCAGACTTGACCAGTGACAAGAGTGAACCAGTCTACAACCTGCAAAGAACCGACAACGGCCGGAGCAGAAGCCAACCGACACTTTACTGGCAGCTAAGTACCCACATAAAGCTGCCAAGTGAACTCTTTAAACGAACATTTCAAACCAGATCATCACCTGTGATGAATATTTCCTAAAGGACCCCCTTTCTTTATTTTACATTGTTAACTTTAATTGATATACTCCCAATGACAATGGAAAGCGACTCCTTAGATTTTGCAGTGAGCAGAATCTGATCATTACAAACACAAAGTTCCCCCATAAGCGCATACATGCATACACTAGATGTGAACCAGTTGAAAAAAAAAAAAAGAAAAAAAAACACACACACACCCACACAAATAGTAATACGTCTTACAAGGAGAAGGACAAGAAAAACCTACGTTGCGGCCACAAGGCCTTCGTCACGGACAGACAAACAAGAGACAGGAGGGAAAGAAAATGAGAATTAAGTAGAGAACATGAAACTGTAAAAATAAGAGAAAAAAACTCCCTTAATATTAAGTCCAGTCACATGTGAAGCAAAGCAAGATGGCTGCCACTAAACCGGAAAGAGGAAGTTGATAGTACATAAAGATAAGAAATAAAAAAAACAAGGACTGGAAAAGAGTGAGAAAAAAGTAATCAATAAATAATAAATAAAATATAAATAAATAAATAATAATAATAAATAAATTTAAAACAAATAAATAAATAAATAAAAATAAAAAAATAAAAACTAAATAAAGAAATAAATAAAATAAAAAATAATAAAGGAAAAAAATAATTTAAAAAAAAATTTTTTTAAATAAAATAAAATAAATAAACAAATTAAAAAAATAAAAAAATAAATAAATAAATATATAAATAAATAAAATTATTAAATTAAAAAAATGGTAATTTAAAAAAAAAAAAAGGGTGATCGCATCAAAGTAGAAAGTCATAATACAACAGGGACTCGATAGAGAAAGGCGTCTCAGACAAAAGAATGTTGGGTATTCAAACCGTGTGGTTTGAGGCAACCCATAAGATGGATGAGGCGTTGTTCCTGGCGAAACCGACTGTTGGCGTCCGAGGAACAGTATCTGATGGCTGTCACCTGGATGTCAGTGGCACCGTGGTGGTCAGGGCCATTGAAGTGGATGGCCACAGGTGTGGAATTAAACTGAGAGATGTCATAGAGGTGTCTGCAGAATCGGTCGCCCAGTCGTGTGCCCGTTTGGCCGATGTACGTAATGGTGCAACGTTTGCATATAATAGCATAAATGACGTTGCGTGACTCACATGTGAAGCCATGGGTGATGGTGAACTTGGCGTTAGGGAACGAGACTGAACGTGTTTCCATTACATACTGATGTGAACCAACAAAGAATGAGAAGTCAGTGATCGACTATGCCATTATTAGGAGGAGCTCATTCAAATATGTCCGGGACGCTAGAGTCTGGAGGGGGCCAGAGATTGGAAGTCATCACTACCTGCTTACAATCAAAAGAACAACTGAAAGAGTTGCTCAGCCTAGGAACTGCTCAACATCACGCAAGAAACCATGTAAACAAACGGGAGAAATGAGAATTATGACCTACAAGCTGAGAGAGCCAGAAATTAAGACCAGATATCAGGGGCTTATTGCTACAGCGGTGAGAAGCACAGAAGAACAGCCTGGTGACTTGGAAACCCTCTGGCTTAAATTCAAGGACATTATAAAGACAGCTGCTGCAGAAGCATGTGGTGAAGTCCGACTTGGGAACAAGAGAAAGAGGACACCTTGGTGGACACAGGAAGTCAAAGAGAAAAAAGAGATAAGAAAATGGCATAGAAACAATACTTAGGAGCTAAAAACACAGCAGGACACATAGAGAAATATAGAGAATATGTGATACTCAGAACAGAAGCAAAGAACAAGGTGCTTTCCTGGAAAGAATTTGGAGAAAAGCTAGAAAAAGATGCGCAAGAGAACCAGAAATTGTTCTACGAGTATAAGACCCTAAAGAACACGAGGAAGGAAAAACAATACCCTCTCAACTTTATAAAGGACAAGCAAGGCAAATTGCTTACTGCCCCGAAGGAAGTAATGGAAAGATGGAAAGAACATTTCTCAGAACTCCTTGATGGTGAGCAAGGGCAAACATCAGAAATGATAACCACTAGCACAGAAGAGGAAACAAATGGTGATGAAGATGACATAAAGATTGAAGAACTGAAGGCAGCACTGGAGAAAATCAAGATGGGCAAAGCAGCAGGGCATGATGGTATAACACCAGAAATGGTTAAGTACACGGGAGCATCAGGTGACCTACTACTCTTAAAGGTCCTACAGGCAGCGTGGTGCAACAAGACCATACCAAAGGATTGGGAGATTGCCATCATAACACCAATTTTCAAAATGAGGTCTAGTGCGGATTCCGAGCAAACCGAAGTACTCAAGACCTAATCTTCACACTCAGACAGCTGAGTGAAAAGGCCCTTGAGTATAAGAGTGAGATCCATCTTTGTTTCATAGATCTGGAAAAGGCTTTTGACAGGGTCCCCTGGAGCAAACTTTGGGACTGTTTGGCAAGGAAGAACATTCCAGCACCTCTAATTCATGCTATACAGTTGCTTCTACAAGTCTTGCAGGAATTATGTGAGGACAGCAAACCATAAGTCAGAAGAGTTCAGGACCACCACTGGTGTAAGACAAGGTCCTGTCACCTTATCTTTTCATACTCCTCATGGACGATGTTATTAAGTCATGCAAGGAGAGAACAAGAAAGTATTCAGTGGGGTACTGGAAGATGAGACAGGTATGTATTTCAGAGCTGTCATTTGCTGATAATGTTGCCATGATTGCTAAATCAGAGGCACATCTCCAATCCAACCTGCAAATCTGGAAGGAAGAGCTGGAGAAGAGAACGATGGTCATAAGCAGCTCTAAAACAAAATCCATGGTAAAATCACGAGAAGAAAGAAGACATCAGATTAAGCTGGGAGAACAGGTCCTGGAGCAGGTCGACCACTTTAAATATCTCGGAGCTATTATAGACCGAAAGGGAGGAATCAAAGAAGAGTTGACCACTCGAAAAGCAGCGGCTGGGAGACTTTTTCAGGCCATAAATCGAGGATTCCTCAGCAAGAGAGAGGTTGGTAAGAAAACGAAGATGGCTGTATACCGCTCCACCTATGTCCCAGTCTTGACATATGGATTCAAGTCATGGGCAATGACTACAACCCACAAAAAGCAGATCCAAACCTCAGAAATAAGGTATCTGAGGAAGGTGGTTGAAGTAACAAGAAGAGACATGGTCTGCAACCAGACGATACGTCAAGGCCTAAAATCCCACCCCCTGCAGACCCAATTAGAACAATCCCAACTAAGATGGTTTGGCCATGTCTGCAGAATGGGAGAAGATCGGCTACCACGACAAGCATGGGAAACAAAGAGCCAGGGATCCAGACCCCATGACGACCCGTGTCCTTTGGGAGGACAACATTAGACAATCTTTGAAGGACCGAGGACTAGAATGGAACCAGGCCAGGAAGAAGACAGCCGGTAGGATAGCCTGGCGCTCTCTCTTCCAAACCTCTACACCTCACGTTAGAAGGGGAATGACTAAGTAAGTAAGAAACTTTAATTGATTTTAAAAAATTTATTATCTGTAAATATACAAATTTATAGCTGATTTAATCATTTTTGAGTGAACTGCACCTGTATGTCTCAGTCATTTTAAATACACATAAACAGAGCTATTGAAATAATTTGTTACTGAATTAAACAAGCAAAATTCTTTCTCCTAATAGAAGGTCTATTAAGATTTTTAAAAGTTTATTACGGCCTGTATAATATCAGATGTAGTACTTGATTTCTTAAATTCCTATGAGGCTCCTTAGAACTGAAGCACCATTCTTCAATTCAAATCTCTGCCAGGCGTAATCTTGAGCTAAAGGTAGATACATTTGACGACCCTCAGTAGATACTCTGAATTTTGGCCACTGTTGTGCCATCACTGCAGAGCAAGGGTAAGAAATTCCATGACAATATATATATATATATATATAATTGTTGTTAAACAAAATAGATGTATCTATTTATTACCTTGCATCTTCCTATAGAGCACAAGGCCTTCAGCAACTGCATTTAAAATCTTCCTAGCCTGTGCTATACTTTTAAAATGTTTCTGTGTCTTCGGTATTTCTTTCATACCTCTGTCTAACTCTTTTCTTCGTAGAATCGTGTTTTTTTTTAAAGGTTTTTTTTGTTGCTTTCCCTCTGTTGCCTCATGGGATTCTAAAATAAAAACTGCGTGGCAGCACTTTCAGCTTATTTTCTCAGCGTGTGTCCTGTCATTCGTCAGTGATGTCACATTACACTTTGTTCCATTTGCAATGATCTGATTCTTGTCATCAGTTCCACATTTTGTGGTCTTGTCGAATTACTTCAATCCTTCTATTCTATGCTAGAACCCATTCATGGAAGTCTGCAACTTCTTTGTTGTTGTTTGTTGTGATTGTTATCTCTATCTTGCTCATGTATTTGGTTTGTAATGTCTCTACCCTTCTTGGAGTATTGATCTGCTGTTTTCTTATTTTTTTGTCGTGTCCTTACATGTGAATGTAACAAAGTTATTAAAATTTAACATTCACTGGAATATAAATAATGTTTTAGCAAAAATAGAGCCGGGATAGCTCAATAGATAGTGCACGTGCTTCCTAGGTCGGTGGTCCGTGGTTCGATCCCCAGTTGAGGTGGGGTTTTTTAGACCGCTAACGGATCCGGGGTCGACCCAGCCTCATGAATTGTGTACTAGAGCAACTCTGGGAAGGTTAAGTCGGCCGGCGTACTGCTGACCACATCACCCCTAGTGCGCCGTATGGTCAAGAAAATATGGGCCTAACACCATTGTCCCAATATGCCTCAATGGGCGTGTAATGGGAGCCTTTATCTTTTTTTTAGCAAAAAAAAAATCTTTTCTGCTGTATCTGATCTTTTGCATTCCCTTACGTCGTCTTTGTAAAAATTTTTTCCTGTCGTTTATGGGGGAATAGACATTAAGAAGCATTAGATAAACCTCCATAGACAGACAGGCAGACATAATTACTTGTCAGATTTTGGAATCTCCGCCAAGTGTCGCAGCTTGAACGCTACGTCCAGAGAAAACCCGGGGCTGATGAACGGTTCCCTGTTCATAGATCGGGCTATCCCGAGTAGAGATGCATATTTGAACATCTGGTTCCCCAGTCTGCCGAAGTGCAATCCTGTCAGCGTCAAATAAAGAGGCTTAGTTTCGAACTTCAACAGTGTTCCAGTTGTGCTATTTTCAAACTGTTTATGATAGACGATACTTGGAGAAGTGTCCTTCTGATATGGTCGAAAACTCCTTGACGTGTACTCGCATGATTGGTTTAAACAGATCCCGTTCAGTCCTTTCAAGTGTTTCTCTCTATTACCATTGGTGAACCTGAAACCAAGAATGTGATGTGCTACATTGTGTTTACAAATAGTAAAATACACGTCATAATTAGCATCACCTTCGCTATCACAAATTGAATATTCTTATTACCTTCTTCGTTGTTAAGAAAACATAGAACCACCTTTGCAGCCGGGGTGCGCCAAAGCACTTTATAGGCACTCACAGTGGTGGTTTCGATATAATCTTGTTTTACTAATGAGACTGCTAGGTTCAAGCACGACCCTTTTTATTTGCCTGTTATCAATCAATCAATCAATACCCTTTAGCTACCCAAGTAGCATAGGCCTTAAACAAACATATGACAAGTCCTCCTGTCACGTGACATCCTCTCAAGTTCTTTCTACATATTCCTCATCATTTTCACTTCTGTCTCCAGTTCTCGTCTCCATGTGTTTGTCAGTCTACCCCTACCTCCTTGTCCCTAGAGATTCCAGAACAAGGTCTACTTTTCATTTGGTATCGCCAGGTTTCTTCAAAGTGTGTCCTATTCACAAGTTTCTTCAAAGTGTGTCCTATCCATCACCAGCGTCTTCTTCTTATCTCGTGTTCCACAAGCACTTGTCTGGTTCTTGCCATCAATTCCACATTAGTAACCTTGTCATACCCGGTCATCTATTCTACACAAGCACCCATTATGAAAGTGTAGCTACCTTTTATAACACTAATCAAACAGTCAGAGAAATAGATGGAGGCAGTAGAATACACGGAAACAGGAACTGTAGAGTAAAATGACAGACAGAAATAATGGCGTGGAATGACCTTAAACAGATGAAACAAGACATGAAGGCTTGGCGTGACATTTTAAACGCCTATGCTCCACTGGGAGCTAAAAGATAATCAATGAATGAACGCCCCATGAAGTTCACGGGGTCTCTGAGGAGACAAAGAAAGAGTAAGCCTGCTGCTGTCTCATGCATGTCGTAAGAGACGACTAACATGAGATTTGGCATGTGGCTGGCATCATGTAAAGCAAACTCCCAATGAAACCGCAGCTGCAAGAGTACATGAATGCTTTGTGCCAGCTTCCTGCTCCGTAGGGCGCTATATCGGAAAATATGATGAGTGTCATGTGGTGAGTGTCATGTGGTGAGAGTCATGTGGTGAGTGTCATGTGGTGAGTGTCATGTGTGTTTTCCATCTTCTTATCTGTGTCTTTTGTTTTACCTGTTAGTTCCCCAAGAAGTATGTTGTTAGTTGTTGTTTAACTAGGGCTGATGAGCTTCTTGCAAGACTACTTGGATTATCTACACTGTAGATCTAGGTTTTTCCTGTGGCTTTTCTGCCATTCTGAAGCTTGCTGAGTTGAAGTCAGCTCCAGTTTTTTTCCAGCTTGCTTGCATTTAAAGGATATTCACATCTGATCCCAAGCTAGGAGGAAGCAGCACGTGGCATACTGTGCATTCCCCGCCATCCAAGGGGCTCTTTGTTGTGTTAACTGTTATAGTGATTGTTCTGGTAATAGTGTTAGTGATTGTTGTGATAAATGTGTTTGTGATTGTTGAGGTAATAGTGTTAGTGATTGTTGTGGTAATAGTGATAGTGATTGCTGAGACAATTGTGTTAGTGATTGTTGTGGTAATAGTGATAGTGATTATTGTGGTAATAGTGATTGGTGTGGTAATAGTGATTGTTGTGGTAATATTGATTGTTGTGGTAATAGTGTTTGTTGTGGTAATAGTGATTGTTGTGGTAAAAGTGGTTGTTGTGGTAATAGCAATTGTTGTGGTAATAGTGATTGTTGTGGTGATATTGTTAGTGATTGCTGTGATAATACTGATAGTGAATGTTGTGGTAATAGTGATTGTTGTGATAATAGTGTTAGTGATTGTTGTGGTAATAGTGATTGTTGTGGTAATAGTGTTAGTGATTGGTTTGGTAATAGTGATTGTTGTTGTAATAGTGTTAGTGATTGTTGTGGTAATAGTGATTTTGTGATAATAGTGATTTTGTGGAAATAGTGATATTGATTTTTGTGGTAATAGTGATAGTGATTGGTGTGGTAATAGTGTTAGTGATTGTTGTGATAAATGTGTTAGTGATTGTTGTGGTAATAGTGATAGTGATTTTTGTGGTAATAGTGGTAGTGATTGTTGTGGTAATAGTGATAGTTGTGGTAATAGTGATTGTAGTGGTAATAGTGATTTTGTGGTAATAGCCATAGTGATTTTTGTGGTAATAGTGATAGTGATTGTTGTGGTAATAGTGTTAGTGATTGTTGTGATAAATGTGTTAGTGATTGTTGTGGTAATAGTGATAGTGATTGTTGTGGTAATATTCGTAGTGATTGTTGTGGTAATAGTGATTGTTGTGGTAATAGTGATTGTAGTGGTAATATTGATTGTTGTGGTAATAGTGTTTGTTGTGGAAATAGTGATTGTTTTGGTAATAGTGATTGTTGTGATAATAGCAATTTTTGTGGTAATAGTGATTGTTGTGTTAATAGTGATTGTTGTGGTAATAGTAATTGTTGTGGTAACAGTGTTAGTGAGTGCTGTGGTAATAGTGATAGTGATTGTTGTGGTAATAGTGGTAGTGATTGTTGTGGTATAATTGTGTTAGAGCATTGTGGTTATTGTGTTAGACCTTGTTGTGGTAAATGTGTTAGAGCTTGTTGTGGTAATTGCGTTAGAGCATTGTGGTTATTGTGTTAGACCTTGTTGTGGTATTTGTGTTAGAGCTTGTTGTGGTAACTGTGATAGTGATTGTTTTGTTAACTGTCTATTGATTGTTGTGATAATTGTGATATTGATTGTTGTAATAATAGTGATAGTGATTGTTGTGGTAACTGTGATTGTTGTGGTAATTGTAATTGTGATTGTTGTTATAATTGTGATTGTGGTTATTGTGGTATAAGTGATTGTTATGGTAATAATGATAGTTATTGTGGTAATAGTAATGTTTATTACTGTGTTAATATTGAATGCGATTTTTGCGTTAAAAACGAAAGCGATTGTTGTGATGAAATTGATGATCATGGCGATGTTGATGATAATGTTGATACTGATGGGGAAGAAGACGGTAAATTTCTTACACTTGGAAATACTCCACATGCACGAACATCGTATAAATAAAGGAAGCTGTAGCAAGAAAACACAGGCAGATCCACACACGTCGTGAGATCCACCAGTAAGTAACCGCCATCATTCTCCCGGGCATCAAGAGAACGTGAAGTAATTCTGGAATTGTGAAAACGCTTTTGTTAGATGTAAACAGAAGAGAGATAGAGCCAAAAGTGATATGTCGACTGGCGTGGGCGCTCATGTATCTACACAGTTTCCGGTCACTTATAATAATTATCCTTCAGCTTCCTCTTGCCTGTGCCATTCGTTCAATGTCTTTCCGTGTCTTCTTTCACTTCATGTCTGCCTCAAATTTTCTTGTTCGTGAGTTTTTTTCTGTCTCTTACTCTGTGGATTCCAGAACAAGGACTTGCTTGTAATGCTATCAACAGGTTTGCACAATGTGTGTCGTATCCATCGCCAGCGTCTTCTAATTTCGTGTTCCTGTGCCGCATGTATGTGTCATGTCATCAGTTCCACACGAGCGATCTTGTCATACCACATCAATCTTTCTGGTCTACGCAAGCATCCATTAATGACAGTCTGTACCTTCTTGCTTCTTGTTTTTATTATTCTGCATGTTTCACAGTTATATTATAAGACTGCCCTGACAATAGAGTTACAGATTCTTATTTTTTTTTTAGTGTTGGACTTTAAGTTTTGACAACTTGTGCTTACTTATTTTGTTCTTGCTTGTCTATGAGGTTCAGTATTTTAATTTCTCTGTTCCATAACTGTATCCGCTTGTCACAGATTGGCTCATACTTTCTTCTCTTCACAACCGTTTTCAAAGTACCTTCATTTATCGTGTCATTTGGTCATAAAATCAACAACGTATCTTCTATTTCTAGGTGCCATTTTCAACGACCTTCAGTCAAGTATCTTCTGTTGCTCGGTGTCATCTTGACCAACTGCTTTAGTCTATGCATATTTTATTTCACAGCGTCATCTTCACTGTCTGTTAGCTTCAATGTATCTGCTATTTCCCATCTGATATATGTTTCATAAATGCATCATGTATAAAATGTAACAATAAAAAATATTTAAACTGTATTTGCTTCCTAATGAAAATGAAAGACAAAGAAAGTCCTTGTTAAAAAAAAGCATTAACACCACTCGTGGCAGTTGACGCCTTGCAGAAAGCCTGAACCTAAACGCTTCATGTGCCCTTGCATTAGTTTTTGACGTAGCAAATTGTTTTATGCGACGACGTTTTTAAATCCATACATAACTCCATTTAGTCGACATAGTGTCGGAGAAAGCGTAGACATAACTAACAACTGTTGGACTATCAACATGTTCCAGGATTCTGTAAAGGATACTTAATCGAAAGTTCGAAGCTATTCCTTTTAAAATCTAAATCGAGTGTGTACTATTTTCAATTTCCACAAACAGCCCGAACATGACGTTATAAATAATTCACTCGCCAGATGTGACCTTTTCACATTTTTATTCCGCGCTGCTTCGCTCAATACTTCAACAACTACCCACTGTAACTATGCTTTCTCATTTGTTGGATACATTCACGTGCGGTCATTAAACAAAAGTGACATATCTCCTATTTGCTGTTCTCATGAAACAACGTTCAGAGGAACCACTATCCAGTTTGATTACGCGCCGAATCTATAGCAGAGCTCGTTATTTTGGATCAATACCTTCCCCGCTTCTATCATTCTCTGCTGGTAGCACTACCACTGATAATATCTACCCACAAAATTAGTTTCTGCAACTATGTGTTGCCTATTACAACCGAGCAGTAATTAAAAACTATGCAGACACTTCACTATAAACATTACCCAAATTACTTGGACAGTTCGTCAGATTAGAAGAAATTACGTCTGCAAAATGGAAGGGGAAGGATAACTGATAGGTTTATAGCGAGTGGTTCACAAATTATTTTTAAGTGCAGTTGCGAAGGCAATTACGTCTCTCCAACACACGTTGTCTCTAGCCTTCTCATGTTTTCCCTTTGCACTCCCTGTTAGTGCAGAGTCACAATCGCAGCTGGTTACATTGCAGGAAGTTGCCTGCATCAACGCATTCATGTGCTGTTGCTGTGGTTTCTTTAGTACTTTGTTTTACGTGATGAGGTTGTCAGCCTTACGTATAACATCATTTTTTTGTCGCCTATTACGATATGGCTGAGGAGTACCCAACTCTTTTATTGTCTCCCCGGACTCTCAGGAACTACACGGGAAAACACGATATTTTGCAGCTCGCAATTTAAACGTTATAAACGCCATAATACGATATGTAGTTTACAATTTATAAATTATAAAACAGTTTTTATGTTTACATTCATTTACTCTGTATCGTATCTTGGGACTTAAACATTAGAAAATATATACAAGAAGTGCTAAACGTCCAGACATAATACACATCGTAAACATTTGAAAATCTTTACAAGAACTGTTAAACGTCCAGACATAATATACATCGTAAACATTAGAAAATCTATACAAAAATTATTAAACGTCCAGACATAATACATATCGTAAACATTTGAAAATCTACACAAGAACTGTAAAACGTCCTGACATAATACGCGTCGTAAACTTTAGAAAATCTACACAAGAACTATTAAAAGTCAATACATAATACACATCGTAAACATTAGAAAATCTACACAAGAACTGTTAAACGTCCAGACATAATTTACATCGTAAACATTAGAAAATCTACACAAGAACTGTTAAACGTCCAGACATAATACACATCGTAAACATTAGAAAATCTACACAAGAACTGTTAAACGTCCAGACATAATGCGCGTCGTAAACATTAGAAAATCTACACAAGAACTATTAAAAGTCCAGACATAATACACATCGTAAACTTTAGAAAATCTACACAAGAACTGTTAAACGTCCAGCTATATTACACATCGTAAACATTCAATATTGTCAATATTTGATAAGAAAGTCAAGATGACTGTATTAAGATTGTATACAATTTCTCACTGCAGTTTTTAAAAAAGATAACTATAGTCCCATAGCAGATAATGCCGTAAGGGAGTGAAGTGTTAGAGACTTCACTATACTAATCCCAGCGTCGATGTGTGGGGTGACCAGTTTCCTTCCTAGCTGCCAATTTTCTTTCCCTAACTCAAGAGCAAAGCCCTTGTACCCATTTACAGCTGGGTAGAATTGAGCGCGTCGACATCGTGATTCGAAAAGGGCACCTTTGTCACAACAGACAATCGCTTTAACCACTCTGCCAATCGAACAAACTGGAATTTACCAGTGTGATAAACTGCTTTCGATTGACGGATTGCTTCATGTTTTTAAATGATTGTATGCATTTTTCTTAGTTCTCAATGTCTTTACTTTTCTGTCTTAGCTCGTTTGTCTTTGACAAAGATCAACGTTGTCGTAATGCAGGCCTATTTTTGTTATTCATTCTGGTTAGACTTGAAGGTGAAGGCAGGTACTACCGTAGGGGAGTGAAGTGTTACAGACTTCACTAAACTTTTTTCAATTTTTCGAGGTTGGGAGAAAAGTTCCCTTCCTCGCTGTCTAAGCATTCCCTAACTCAAGAGCCGAATCAAGAACTCATTTACAGCTGGGTAAACTGGAGCGTGATGCTTACCAGGTTTCGAACCCGGAACATAGTAACAGTGCCGCGAAAGGCATACGCACTAACTACCCTGTCAATCGGACGCTCTAATAAGTCATACCCCCTCCCCAAATTTCATTCTCGCCAGCGTAAATATTCTATAACACAATTGCCATTTTCATGTTAAAAAAACCTGCCAGGGAATGTCCAATATTACATCATACTATAACACGCGCACAAGTAACAAAAATGTATACCTGCAATAAAACCCGAAGTAAAGTTGTACTTATGTAAACTAACATAATGTTTTCACTTGAAGCTTTAGAACCACGACATTATGTTGCAGTTTTAAAACGTTGATTAGAACAGATACATCCTTACCGGAACATCAATACTCGTCAAAACGTTTCGCTAAAATGTGTGTCCTGTGTCATTTTGGCTATCGTCAGCTCACACACGCAGCCTCCATTTTGTGTTAGTCTACCTTGTCTTTGCTTTTAAAATTGGCGTGCATCCATCAATGCTATCTTTCAAAAGCACTTGCTGGTTGTAGAGGTCTGGTCAGCGGTGGAGCGCGCTTAGAGTGTGGCACTAACAATTGGCAAACAAAATCAAAGTGGTAGAAAGTGGAAAATTGAAAGAGGTGGCATGGAAGCCTGATCTTTTTTTTTTTAAATCAGTGGAAATATATTTTGTGTAGAAAAAAGCCCCAACGGACTTCACAAATTCCCGTGGAAGATGCACAGAAGAGACATGAAGACAGTTAAGAGAGAATAAGATGGAATTATAAATATTTGTGCAGAGAGACAATTTCGAGACACTTAAAATTATTATAATGAGGAAAATAGAAAGCACATATATGGCCGTCACAAGTACCATTTTCTGAAGGAAAAAACCTCTACGGAGATACAAATAGCCTCAAACTGATCACTGCTTTCTTTGAAAATATTCAAGTAGACGTCTGAGAGTGTATGAATTAGAAGGTAATAATATAATTAATACTGTAATTTGATGTGGAATTTATTAGAATCTATAGTCGCGGACACTTTTCGTTAAGTGTTTATGCAGAGTGTGACAGAATTGTCAGAAATCTCTTTTCCTCGCGTTCCTGTTCTCACCGACATTATTGGTCTACCTCTCATTTTACGTACTGAAATCTTGTGCACCATTCATTGTTTATATTTCTCCCATTAATTCATGTCATGTTTGGGTTTAATTGACCAGTCATTGTGAGATTATACATAGGTGAGGCATTATTGGCCTTAAAGCATGCTGGTCAGTTTCGTGTAGTGATATCGGGTGTTTATAGGAAGGTGACGACAGTGAATGGGAGCGCCTGGATTAGCATGTAGAATTGAAGATGAGTTTGTCTTATCGCTTATCCGGCTATTGTTACCCCCGACGTTCTGTCTGGGAAATACATAATAAACCGTGAGTGCAGACATGGTCAACCACATAAATGACAGAACCCATATTGGTTGTAGGCAATAGTTACAATCAGTTGTCAATTTGGAAAGACATTATTAATGATAGATCCATGAAGTGGTGAGTGTAAACATGATCAATATCAACGGAAGAGACAATACCTTATATGGGAATGACTTTTTAAAAAATCACATCTTATGTGTCACGCAGGAATTTTCCATGAGAGGGTAGTGGGAATAACCCCTACCAAAGTAGGCAAGTTGGTTGCTATTGGTTTGGCATTTTAGATGTTAAAATGCAACATTTCTGATTGGAGCCTTATCATATAGTAGTAATGTGTATGCGTCGGAAAAATGTTGCTTATAACCTAGCACATTCTGGGCCTATAGCCCTACTAATTCAACTCGTCAAGAAGACATAGTTAGAAAAGCCAAGATAAGAAACAGAATCAAGATTCTAATTTAAAGGACCGGACAGCGTTTTTCAGCATCTTCTGGGCTTAAACAGTAAAAAAAAAAAAACTCTACGTTTACTAATACGGAAAACCCGGAATCCTAGGAACCTAAACGCGAAGTCAAAGTGGGATTCTATTTATAAAGTAACACATCAGAATACGTGTAAGAGGCATCTTAACCCAGTTGCCGAAACTATTTCACTGAGCCAGAAGCCGGTTTTGCTCAAAGTTATTTGGGGTAAGTTGTACATTTTATCATTCTATAGTCTGCAATATTAACATGTGAAAATTACTAGTGGATGCCCAAGTTATTATGAGGCTGGCAACTGTAAAGTGCTGTGTAAAAAGTCATCTGTAAACCATCTGTGTAAATTGTGGTGTATGGTGTTACTGAAATCAGGCATGCTCCAGTCTACCCGGCTGTAAATGGGTAACTCACCCTAGTCCTGAGTTAGGGAAGGCAAAGGCACTGTAAGCAGTAATTTCCCTCTAAGGCTCCAGGGGAAGCAGGCCCTAAACTTGGTCAATTCAACCGACGCAGGATGGTGTATATATGGAGTAGAAGTGTAGAGTGTGATTAACGCGAATGGTGTACTGTTCGTGTTCTGACCAATCTAAACACTCATTCACTTGTGTCTACAAGGCACCAATGCAGACTGCTGGAATCTTTGTTTACACCGTTTATTTAGACGCACACACTGGGACATAACGAGTAAATCATGGGTACAGGTTGACACATCAATTTGCAGGCATACATAGTAGATCCCAAGTCATGACACATTCATAAATAATGGGTAGTACATCAATAGCTTCCAATGTCATGATACATAATGGCCGCATCCCCTATCTGACTAAGCGCGTCAGTGAAGGCGGATCGGTAAGTAACTAAAGTTGCTTTATGTTCACAGTTTATATCATATTATGAAACCATGGAAGGGGTTTCTATCAAAATTGAGATCTCCTTGCCACTGTCCGAATAGTAAGATACATGCCCCGTTCTTTGGACAGTGATTCAAAAATACGATGACAGGAATGTAACATGGCCGCCTTCCTGAGTTGTCGCTCACTCGCTCACAGGAAGGGTATATATATAAGCCAAAGTTAATTCGAAATACATATGAATGATTTCCTAAAGTTTCTCCATACAGTTCTACAGTAATCCAGTTACTTCACGTAGACATAATTGTTGTATGGAAGCCCGTCATCTTTGTCGATACAAACACGACCCTAGCGTTGCGAAGCATAATATTCCAGCTAGGTCTAACCGACATGAGATCATCAAAAATAGGGTCTGGAATTACCTGGAGTCCGAATCATACATGGTACCGTACATTAGGAGAGTCTCTAACACAAGCTCTAGTAGAGACACAATCTCCTACAGAAGAAAAACCACTTCGTAAATCATTTTTACTGAAGAATCTACCAGCCCTGAAAAATGCGTAACCGCCATTGTAAACGGTACCTCGGAACTCATCACGACTTGTCAAGACAACTCATACTTCCGCTAGAGCGGCATAACAAGAATATAGTCCTGCCTACCCATCCAAAATATACAATATAGGACTGATTCTACTTGTACTAATAATATGTAATACATATGAATTCAGGCCATAAACATAATAAGCAAATTAATATATTTTCTGGCCCTAACAAATAAGTACGGACATGGGTGTCATATCCATGCGCCGAATCAATATCAAGAACGATTACTCCTATAATCAAAAGTGTAAAACAATCATGGATTATCTAGCTTTCCCATAGACAGCATTTTCATACACAAATGAATGAATGACTATATTTTTTCCATATTAAATAGCCATATCGATTTTTGTAATATGTGCGTCAAAATATGCACGCAACAGCAACCTCAGCATATAGAATGATGGTTTCATGAACCACCATTGCAAGAACTGGTGACTGCTTCATGTGGGTTTCTAATAGAGAACCAAAAGCAGAGGTAGTCCCAAGTTCCATATGGAGCAGGGAGTGGATGATGACAGATGTGATATACATAATTATTATTATTTTTCAACTATATTTTGATATGTATATGTTAACATGTTTTATATAAATTCAATGGGTGTTTTCCGCTCAATGGGGCTAACATTAATGCTCAGAGAGGGTAACGTTCTGAGACAGATGGGATGTTGGAATAAAACGGGGGGGGGGGACCTGATTTTCCTGTCAGGAAACCAAATACTCAGGAGGGTTTTTGTTTTTCTCTTTTCATGATACTAGTCGGTGGTACCAATTGGTGGTACTAGTCTGTGAAACATGTGTGTTTTATAGGCGGCCTTCAGTCAAAGCTAGACATACACATCAGACTTGTCTTAACAGACGCTGGACCATCTTCACAATTACCCAACGATACTACGTGGGACGTGTTGCGGTCACCAGACTTGACCAGTGACAAGACGAACCAGTGCACAAGCTGCAAAGAACCAAACATCGGCTGGAGCAGCATGCATCCGACACCTTACTAGCAGCTAAGAACCCACTTATAGCTGCCAAGTGAACTCTTAAAACAAACACTTCAGAAACTTACTAGACCATCACCGGTGATGAATCCACAAATATAAAATTTCTCTATCAATATTGTTAAACTGTTATCAGCGTATATATATATATTTATAGTTGATTTAATCATTTTTTTGAGTGAACTTCAAACGCATGTCTCAGTCATTTTAAATACCCATAAACAGAGCTATTGAAGTAATGTTTTACTGAGTTAATTCAGTTGGGGGCTCATCAAACGTGCAAAATTCTTTCTCCTCATAGAAGATAAAAGCTTATTTTGGCCTGGATAATGTCAGCTGTAGTACTTGATTTCTTAAATTCCTATGTGGCTCCCTAGAATTGAAGCATCATTCTTTAATTCAAATCTCTGCTAAGAGTAATCTTGAGCGAAAGGTAGCTGACCAAAATGGCTTGCTTACTGAGGATAATACCTTATCCTTCAGCATTAGATCCACCAGATTATCATAAGTTTTCTCAAAGCTACCTTTGAAGACCCTAGGTAGATACTCTGAATTTTAGCCAATGTTGGACCATCACTGCAGAGCAAAGAGAGAAATCTCGTGGCACACAGAAACAATTTCCAGACCTCAAAAATATAATGTGATTGATATGGTAGTTAGAGGTGGTTTCTAGTATAATCTATTAGTCGCTGACACTTTTCTAGTCACTAAGAACAACGTACATATACGAGGGGGCTTCAAATGAAAACCTTAAATTTGCGATAGAAAGTCGAAACACCATGCCATTGTTATGTAAGTTGGCAGTATTGTTGCTAAAGTCGTCAAAAGTGTCCTGCAGGTGGCATCACGGTGCAGACGAACCACATGACGTCACAGTAGGAGTTTAAAAATGGCCGCCCCACTAGTGACATGCACTAAAGAAGAGCAGCGTTCTGTTATCTGTTTTTTTTAGCAGCGAGGGGGTGAAACCTATAGAAATTCATCGGCAAATGAAAGTCCAGTACGGTGATGCATGCATGTCACTCCAGCAATTGTACGAGTGGAGTAGGAAATTCGGAAACGGCGTGAGGTCTGTGACAGACTGTTCTCGACCTGGTCAGGCACACCGAGTAGTGACCCCAGAGTCAATTGCAGCAGTTGAACGCACCATCATTTTCATGATGGAAAATCGCGGAGTGACTGTGAATGAAATAGCCGCACTTCTGGAAATTAGTCAAGGTTCAGCACACAACATCATCCATGATGTGCTCCAGTTCAACAAAGTCTCTGCAAGGTGGGTGCCACGACAGCTTACTCCAGAATTGAAACACCGACGTGTTGATGCCTGTCAAGAACTTTTGCGGCGCTTTGAAGTAGAAGGTGATGGTTTCCTAGCGAGAATTGTTACTGGAGATGAAACCTGGGTTCACTACCATCAGCCGGTACCTGAGAGAGCGAGCAAGGAATAGCGTCATACCTCCTCATCGAAACCGAAGAAGTTCCGCACGCAGCCATCTGCAGGGAAGGTTATGCTGACTCTCTTTTTAGGATGAACGAGGCGTTATTTTAGAGCACTACATGCCCATAGGGAACACTGTCACCAGTGCCACGTGACAGATCTTCTCAGGAATCATCTTCGACCCGCAATCAAACCCAAACGACGTGAACTTCTGAGTACAGGTGTCTTGTTGCAACATGACAATGCTCGGCCCCATACTGCCTGTGCAACGGTTGCAACCATCGAGAACCTACACTTTGAGTGTCTTCCACATCCGCCGTACTCGCCAGACCTAGCCCCAAGTGATTACCACGTCTTTGGACCACTCAAGTCCTATGAAGAGGTGCAGAAGGTGGGGCATGAGTGGCTACACACGCGACCAAAAGAATTATTTTCTAGAGGCATCATGCCCTTTATAGGCGCTTGGGAAACTTGTATAGCACGCAATGGTGACTACGTCGAAAAATGATAGTTGTGTGCCAATTTTCTTAATAAATCTAGAAAAAAATATATTTAAGGTTTTCATGTGAAGCCCCCCCCCCTTATATATGTTGTTTGTGCCGAGGTAAGTGTAGCACAAATACCGGTAAGACAATAGTGTTTCTACGTATCTATCAAATCAACACACGTAATACTTTCATTCATTTCATTCATCTCCTGTTCCACTCTTAGCTGAGCATGGAACCACTACTGCAACAGGCATCCTTTCAAAAATCCTGCGTTAGAACATATGCTCATGCAGCAGTGCTTTCTTTAATTTTACATGATGAGGTTGCTGGCCTCATGCACACATTTAGGTTAGTCGCCTTTTACGACATGCCTGAATTAAACAGTAGCCTTATTGTTTGTATGTCTCCTGAGAGACCCTACTTGGTCGTTGGAAGTTCTTAGCGACAATTGTTTTTTAAAAAGTGAATGTTCCTTAATTTTTCGTGTAGGCTTTAGCCTTGAAGAAGGGCTGATCTGCCGAAACGTTTGTTATTGTTCTTGTCCTATGAAGCCAACAAATTCTCTGCACTGTACTCGGTGTATGGCAATCTTTCGTGTCGTGTCCCCAGTCTGGTTTATGCTTTTCATCTCCGTCTCCACCGTTCTCCACCATTTTTTAAAATATATTTTTGGTTGACCTCTTTGTCGCCTTCCTTCCGAGTCCATAGCATAGCAGTTCTGGTAGTGGTATCAGAGTCTCTTCTGAGGACAGGACAGACCAAATTCCAGCGTCTATCTGCTATGGTGGTGGGTATATCTTCTTGATTACTCCGGGTAAGCAACTCGTGGTTGGTAAAGGTGTTTGTATGTTAAAGTGTTCCTATCTCTTTTTTTGTCCCTTACCTTTTTCATCATCGTTTGTATTTTATTTCTCTCCCGCTTTTGCTCTTTCGTCATTTTAAAAGTAATCTTTCCGAATCACGGCTTTTACTTAAGTGTAATTTGAATCACACATCTAATATTTCCCCAAACCTTACATTATCATTTGAAACACACCTGTCTCGTTAGACAAGTTATTGTTTGGCGCAGGATACAGCCACACTATTCGATACGATGGAAAGTATTCGTTTGATGCTTTAATCTCCCATTTGAATACACGGTGTCAAAACATCTGGGCACTGTCGTGAAACGAGTGTAACCCACTACTTTGTTAATCACTATGTCGAGATACAGATTTGCTTCAACCAATCAACTTGCACCGTTCACCAGTCTCTGAGACAGAATAAATTATACTGTTCACGCAGTTCACGCAAGATGGCGGCTAAAAACTGAATCAAATTAGGCTGTATGAGCAAAAGACGAAACCGGAGGAAACCAATCATTTTGCTCCGCCATGAACCAACCGAAAGCCTTTCTTAAGCAGTTACCTGCCTATATAATAGGGCGGAATTTTATGCTAAACACGCAATCCCGAACTTGACGCCAGAGATACTGACTGAAGAGGAAGAAGCTGTCACCTTGATTGATTGTTTACCTGAGGGCATCGACCTGCAACCTACTTCACTAGTCGAGTCAAACTGGCCGTTTTTTAAATCTTGGAGGGTTTATTTGTGTCCTAAAAACCTGAGGTCGTATGTTCGAGTCAATCCCGCTGCCTGGAACTCCGCAGGAGCATAGAGGTTGACCAGACTCTACATCTTTGGTCCCCCTCAGTCTTGGGTGGGCTAAAAGAACGATACTCTGCCGGTGTTGTGTGAACCAAACAAAGAAGAACAGACTTAAGAGAGATGAGTACACATTAGTACATTTCTGTCGGCATTGTGAGCATAGAACTGTCAATGAAGAAAACGTGAATTAGCATAGCAAGAGACAATAATAAGATCATAGTGGATAAATTATACGAAAATAACAGCACAGCTGATATAATTTTTTTGTTCCTATAATTGGAAAACTTGTTGTAATATTTATTTACATAACTATATAAATATAAATATTTGTAAATCATATGTAAACTTACAAATTTCTTACATTCCATTTTTCAACATTCACCCTTCAGCACAAGAGTAGATAGTGTATATACTAAATAAATAATAAGGAAATTGTATTTGAAGACTTGTCAATTTTATCTTTGTTAAGTAAAATCAGTTTCCTTGTTTTTGTTTAATATCACAGTTAGTTACACAGCGGAGGTGGCACTTTATGTCGGTCTCCTCTCTACTATTGTTTCGAGATCAGAACATTCACAGCCGTAACTAATTTGTGATACCAGTAGTTCTCTCAGACACTGGGACTTCACCATTTTCTGCAGAAATTCTATTTCTGTAATTTTCAGTACTATACTGATCCTACAGCCAAATAAAACCGCTCGCCACACTGGGGGCTCGTTCCTGGGATATTTCTGTATATCTTGAGCCATACTTAGACTATTCATCTATCTACACTCTATCTTGTGCCACCCATACATAACATAAGAAACCAATTTTTGAAAAAAATTCTATAATAGGATTTTTTATTGTTTTCTTAGGAGGAGTACCATTTAGTACTCAGTAAATAGTTGATGCTCACAAAGTTGCACGGAAATTTTTTGTTCATTTAAATTAATTAAGTTTAATTACAATAATTGGGTTATAGTAAATATACATACCCTATCTAAGTAACGCCATGGCGGATCTAGTGAAGTTCAGGACTGCAATAATGCAGATGGGTAAGGAATTAAATATTACAGGTGATGCTCTCACTCAGTATGTCACAACAGAAGTGGACAAACATATGGATAGGGAAGAAAGAAAGTTGCAATTAGAGACTGAAGCAAGGAAATTAGAGGCTGATAGAGAAGCAAAGAAATTAGAGGCTGAAGAAAGGCGGTTGCAAGCGGAAGCTGAGAGAGAAGCCAAAAGACTGGAAGCTGAGAGAGAAGCCAAAAGACTGGAAGCTGAGAGAGAAGACAAAAGACTGGAAGCTCAGAGAGAAGACAAAAGACTGGAAGCTGAAAGAGAAACTAAAAGGTTAGAAGCTGAGGAAAGGAAATTACAAGCAGAGAGAGACCATCAGTTGAGATTAAAAGAGCTTGAAATTCAGGCAAATACTGGCAATAATGGTGGTAGCTCACCTCACTCTGAGAGTAGCTCCAGCCAGAGCACCTCAAGTGGGGCCATGAATTTTCATCTGGACCCATTTGTTGAGAAAGAAGACGCCATCGAGTCGCACCTGGATAGATACGAAAGATTAGCCACTACCTATGGCTTAGTGAAAGAAAAATGGAGTCTTAAACTATCTCAGGGATTGAGAGGTGTGGCCTACGATGTGTATTTGAAGCTCTCAAGAGATGACCAGGAAGATTATGAAATCCTGAAGCAGGCACTGCTTGTGAGATATGAAAAGAACTCAGAATCATATAGAAAGAAATTCCGAACAACTAAACTTCTTCCAGGAGAAAACTATCACCAATTCTCTGCTAGACTGGAAACCTATTTGGAAAAATGGAGTAGTTTAGGAAAGTGTCAGGATCTGAAAGAAATGATAATGATGGAGCAAGTGAAAGAGTCCATGCCTCAAGAAATGAGGAAGTTTATCATGGAACAAGGAGCAGAGAGATTGGAAGATACTGTAACTGTTGCTGAGAGATATCAAGCAGCTCAGGTAGAATTATTAGGAAATAAGAAGAAGCAGGGTGAAAACTTCAAATCATCACAAAACTATACCAAATATGAACAAAAGGACCATACCACAAGGAACAAACAAAGATTTGACCAAAAGGACAAAAACCCTCTAAGATCGGATAAGACACCTTACCGGAAGGAAGGAAAGTGGTGTAAAACTTGTCTAATGAGTAACCACAATACTGCGGACTGCAGAAGGAAGAATCCTCCTCATCATGCTGCATGTCTTACAACAGGGAATCAGGGAAGGAAGGAAATGGCAGTAAGTCAGAAAGACTTCCATCATCCCCCTGTCTGTGAGGAAGTGACCGTGAATGGCACTCAAGTACTGTGTTTATATGACACAGGACTGGACTTTGATTCAGTTGTGTGCTCTTCTCTAGTGAGTCCTGACCAGATAACCACAAAAACAGTGGAAATCAGAGGACCGATCAAGGGAGCAAGAACCATGACACTACCCATAGCTCGAATCAACATAAGTTCTCGCTATGTGGAAGGAGTAATCAAAGCAGCAGTGATGGACGACCCTATTTACCCTTTGATTTTGGGGTGTAGGTATGTTTTCCTTGGAGAACCTATAAAACCTGTAGTTATGGCAACAGTCCAAACCAGGGAAAGCTCCAGGAAAATGGAGGAGAATCCTATCAATACTCATCCAGAAGAGATGAAAAAGGCTCAAGCAGCAGACAGCACGTTGAAGCCTTGTTTTGGCAAATTGCCTAAAGCACATAACCCTCCAGAGAAAGGAGACTTGTATATGAAGAATGGCCTACTATACAGAAAAGCTGGAACAGAACCTAAAGGACATGGACAGCTTGTAGTGCCAAAATCTTACAGGGAGAAGGTTATGACGCTAGGACATGCTATACCCTTCAGTGTACATATGGGAATAGGGGCCACTGGACAAAGGATAGCCTGTCACTACTTCTGGTCAGGAATTACAGAGGACATAAAAAGATATGTAAGATCCTGTCCAGAATGCCAAAGAGTAGCTCCTAAGCATAGGACTGCACCAGCAACACTGGGAGAAATGCCTATTATGGGAACCCCTTTTGAACGTGTTGCAGTAGATATTGTTGGACCCCTCACTAGGACCAAGAAGAGAAATGCTTACATCTTAACCTTGGTTGATACTTGCTCTATGTGGGGAGAAGCAGTGGCCATGTCAGCTATAGATTCAAAGCACGTGGCAGAGGCCCTGTTGACAATATTTACCCGATTAGGTTTCCCGCATCAGATATTGACTGACAATGGGTCTCAGTTTAAGGGAAAGCTAACACAAGAAGTATTCAGGATATTTCAAGCCAGGCACTATCATTGTAGTCCCTACCATGCCCAAGGGAACGGTCAAGTAGAGCGGTTCAATGGTACGCTAATTTCAATCCTTAGAAAGCTGGCGAGTGAAAAACCTGATACTTGGGATACATACTTACCCGCTGCACTATTTGCATATAGGGAAGTACCCCACAATTCAACTGGATTGGCTCCAGCTACCTTGTTGTTTGGAAGACCAATAAAAGGTCCACTGGAAGCATTGCTGCGGACATGGACTGATGAAAAGGCAGAGGAAACAGTGACTTCCTCATACCAGTACGTCAGCGAGTTGACATCTCGATTGAAAGCCGGTTGAAAACTGGCCAATGATAACTTAAGACAGGCCAGGAGGAAGCATGCTGCGTACTACAACAAAAAAGCAAAGGATAGGGAACTGGAGGTGGGTGAAAAGGTGTTATTACTGTTGCCAAGCAGCAATAATAAATTGCAGATTGGATGGCAGGGACCCTATGTCATACTGGAGAAACTTTCCAGGACCAATTATAAGATTGACAAGAAAGGAAAGGAGAAGGTATATCATGTCAATCTTCTTAAAAAATACTATGACAAGGAATCATCAGAAGTTGCACATATTATGACCCTAGCCATTGCAACAGAAATGCACGGTGAACCACTTCACTCTATGGAGTATCCACTCACAACTACAGAGGATTATGTTCAAGTAAATATTAGTGAACAGTTAACTCCAGAGCAGAAGAAGAGGGTTCAGAAAGTGTTGGAAACCCATGCGGATGTGCTCACAGATAAGCCAGGTCGTACGAATCTGTTAGAGTACGACATGAAGGTTACCGACCCTACCCCAGTATGCATGAGAACATACCCTATACCCTATGCGAAAGCCCAAGCACTAAGGGAGGAAGTTGATTATCTGTTGAAGGAGAAAATTATCTCGAAGTCAGACTCTCCCTATAGCTCAAGTGTGGTGCTATTGAGAAAACCTAGTGGTGAACACAGGTTATGTATTGACTACCGGAAGCTTAATGCGATCACAGAATCTCAGGTGGACCCATTACCTGACACAAACCAGCTGTTCTCTACACTGAGTAAGGCTAGGTACTTATCGAAGGTAGATCTAAGCAAGGGATACTACCAAATACCAGTGAAACCAGAAGTTAGGAGAATGCTGGCATTCAGTACATCAGACGGACACTACGAGTTTAATGTACTACCCTTTGGGCTGAAAAATGCTCCAAGTATCTTTTCAAGAATGATGAGGAAATTATTGGAACCTCTACAAAATCCCCATATCACTAACTTTATGGATGACATTCTTGTTGCAACAAACACATTTGAAGAGCATATAGTAGCGCTCTCCATGTTGTTCGACAGACTGAGAGAAACTGGATTGACTGCACGTCCAACCAAGTGCTATATCGGTTGTAAGGAGTTGGAATTCCTAGGTCACACTATTTCTACAGGTCATGTCTCCTGACCCAAAGAATATAGAGAAGCTAAAGAAGGCACCCAGACCTCAAACGAAGAAAGATGTGAGATCATTCGTGTCTTTATGTGGGTTCTATCAGAAGTACATACCCCACTTTAACTCTCTGTGTGCACCATTAACCAACTTAACGAAGAAAGGACAGCCTGACAAAATCCAATGGAATGCTGATTGTGAAAAAGCTTACACAGAGCTAAAAGCAAAACTCACCAGCAAACCAATCCTTACACTACCCGATATCACACAGGAATTTGTATTAAGGACGGACGCTAGCAGTATAGGGATAGGTGCAACTCTCTTGCAGAAATCAAAAGCCCAGCCGGAGGAACTTTTACCAGTCGCCTACGCCAGTAGGAAGCTGAATGCAGCTGAGTTGAACTACTCGACCATAGAGAAGGAATGTTTAGCTCTAATTTGGTCCATCAACAAATTTTCACCTTATCTGTATGGGACACACTTCATTGTCCAAAGCGATCACCAACCTTTAACATTCTTGGCTGCATCTAAAAGGCTAAATTCGAGATTGTTAAGGTGGAGTCTGCTTCTGGCGCCTTAATCCTTTACCGTGAATTACATTTCGGGAAGAGACAATGTAGGAGCTGATTTTTTAAGTCGACACCCTAGTACTCTGGAAGGACAGACGCAAAAGGATTAACCACAGCAGGGGTTTACACGTCAGCTATGACAAGTCACAGCTAGGAAAGGAGGGGGCTATGTCGTGAAACGAGTGTAACCCACTACTTTGTAAATCACTATGTCGAGATACAGATTTGCTTCAACCAATCAACTTGCACCGTTCACCAGTCTCTGAGACAGAATAAATTATACTGTTCACGCAGTTCACGCAAGATGGCGGCTAAAAAACTGAATAAAACTAGGCTGTATGAGCAAAAGACGAAACCGGAGGAAACTAATCATTTTGCTCCGCCAGGAACCAACCGAAAGCCTTTCTTAAGCAGTTACCTGCCTATATAATAGGGCGGAATTTTATGCTAAACACGCAATCCCGAACTTGACGCCAGAGATACTGACTGAAGAGGAAGAAGCTGTCACCTTGATTGATTGTTTACCTGAGGGCATCGACCTGCAACCTACTTCACTAGTCGAGTCAAACTGGCCGTTTTTTAAATCTTGGAGGGTTTATTTGTGTCCTAAAAACCTGAGGTCGTATGTTCGAGTCAATCCCGCTGCCTGGAACTCCGCAGGAGCATAGAGGTTGACCAGACTCTACATCTTTGGTCCCCCTCAGTCTTGGGTGGGCTAAAGGAACGATACTCTGCCGGTGTTGTGTGAACCAAACAAAGAAGAACAGACTTAAGAGAGATGAGTACACATTAGTACCATTTCTGTCGGCATTGTGAGCATAGAACTGTCAATGAAGAAAACTTGAATTAGCGTAGCAAGAGACAATAATAAGATCATAGTGGATAAATTATACGAAAATAACAGCACAGCTGATATAATTTTTTTGTTCCTATAATTGGAAAACTTGTTGTAATATTTATTTACATAACTATATAAATATAAATATTTGTAAATCATATGTAAACTTACAAATTCATTACATTTCATTTTTCAACATTCACCCTTCAGCACAAGAGTAGATAGTGTATATACTAAATAAATAATAAGGAAATTGTATTTGAAGACTTGTCAATTTTATCTTTGTTAAGTAAAATCTGTTTCCTTGTTTTTGTTTAATATCACAGTTAGTTACACAGCGGAGGTGGCACTTTATGTCGGTCTCCTCTCTACTATTGTTTCGAGATCAGAACATTCACAGCCGTAACTAATTTGTGATACCAGTAGTTCTCTCAGACACTGGGACTTCACCATTTTCTGCAGAAATTCTATTTCTGTAATTTTCAGTACTATACTGATCCTACAGCCAAATAAAACCTCTCGCCACAGGCACAATAGCCAGAACGATTGAAAACAAAGAACTCACGAGATGCACAGTAGGCTTTTTACCAGATGGTAGATTGTTTGACGGCTGCTAAGAAGTTTAGATTTTTCTACGGGCAGAGGGAGAGAGAGAGAGAGAGATAGAGAGAAAGAGAGAAAAAGAGCCGCCATACAACAATGTAACAAAAGACGGCGACATAAGGGGGCTTCACTCAAGCGGCAAAAAGAGAAAGACGTTGTGACAAGAGGTGGATAATTTCGGTATCGGGCGGCCAATCCCAAACTATGTTTTGCCTCGCCACCGGAACGTCCAGCACGAAGTTGAAGAGTTGTTTACGAGAGCCCATGCCATTTTTAGCGATTGACGGGCAATGAAATTGCACCTGAGCATGCAGACTTCGCAGGGCAAGGTGGACGACCAATGAGTGGAGGAAAGTGCGGAGTGTGTGAATTGTCTTACACATCATCCCTTTTAACTTTCATCTAACCCTATATGACTATATATTTAACTAATAAACTGTACAGCCACGTTGATCATTACCTAGTTATTTAATGCATCACTCGTGTTGACTGTGTTAAATATTTACATATAGGTAAAATCCTTCATTTAGAAAGTGTTGACTCTTTTTTTATCGAAATCTGAAGGCATAAGCTAATGTCGTAAGGGAAATAGAAAACTGTCCATGATTTATTAGAAAACACTCTCTAGTGGGGAGCATTCGGCTTCTCTTCTTCTTGCCCTTATGTCGAATAGGTCTCTTTCTTTCTTAACGCGCTAATTTCTAGAGACCTTCTTGACCGTATTCAATAGGCAATTCCCCATCATACTGTTGTGAGGCGACCATTAGTGCGTCGCCCAGTATACCATATACGACATTCGGCCCGAAATATCGGAGAGTTTTTCGTAGACAGATGGTGTTGAAAGATGTCAGTTTGGACATTTCCTTTTTCTATTATTCTGCAGCATCCAGCATCGTCCAGAAGAATAAGGGTACTTGTAGGTAGATCCGTAAAATATTATCTAAATTTAGATGGTGATTTTTATCATTGTCGTCAAATAGAATGGTGATCAGCTGGTTAGTGATCCTGTCAAAGGTGATATATATATATATATATATATATATATATATATATATATATATATATATATATATATATATATATATATATATATATATATATATATATATATATATATATATATATATATATATATATATATATATATATAAAGAAGTTTACAGATAGGAAATCCTTGTGGTTGAAGTGGTTGAAAGACAATTATTTAAGTAGTGATGAGGTCGTCGGAGGTGAGGTGTCACCTTGGAACAAATGTCGCGAATATAGATGTAGATATTTTGATGGTTGTGTATTTGTAATCTATTTCACGATGTTATTTTATGCAATATTCCGTTACAGCGATACAACGCTTGTCGTGCTTAGATAGGTTTTAAAGTTATGTAAGGTCCCGCCTGAGTATAGAGGGTAGCGATAGTACGTGAGAAGTAAGGTGAAAGAAATAGTTTCACAAGTGGATAGTTTAAGGAGAAGATCTGTCTCTGGACTGAGTAGTTTCTCTAGTCCAGCCTATCTATACGACTATAATTTAGTATAAGACAATCTTGCACTTCCCATATATTGAGAAATATAAGTTACACTAAACACTCACATACAGCTATGTGACAACAAGACACACAAACGTGAAAACTATGGTAAATTTGGGTATGGGTCTGACCAACGCACAAAGTTTTGTTCTTTTGTTGTTTATTATCATTAAACTTTACAACATCGAATATCTAAAAAGAGAAAGATCAAATAAAATCAGAATTACATGTATAGAAAAATAAACGAATACCTATGCCTTCCCCTCATTGAGAAGATAAGAACCCAACAAGTTAATAACCCCAAAGGTTAAAAGTTTCGCACTAGGTTACAGTATAGACAGTAAAGAAAGAACACAGTTACCACTAAACGTTATCCAATAAAATTAAACACTAGTCAAACAGAGTGCAGATGATACAATGTTTCCTGTACTAAAGAAAATATTTCACTCTCTCTCTCTGTCATACGTGGCCACACAATCTCGCTTTTTACCCTTTTCTTGGTGAAACAATCTGTTGGACGTAAAAACCATGAATATGTATATAAAGTCAAGAGTAATTATCCTCCGAATTGGGCCCCAGTCCCTCCTTTGCAATAATTAAATTTTCTAAGGGGAACGCCTAATTTGGTGGTTGATTTTCCTGGATAACCAATGTCATCTTGAATAGTTTGTGCCGAGACTCTCAGAGATCTGGTGTTCACCGTAAACAATAGGAAAACATCTGATTGCTAAATTGTTAATTATTGTTGATTTATGATGGTGGTAAATCCTATCGGCTGTCTCTGTGGTGAGTGCCGATTTTGAAACAGCGTAACTTGCTGGATAAATCCGATGAAAAACGACTGTTAAATGTCGGGAAAAATGTTATATCTTTTACACTCCAGTGGGCTGGTAAAATTGCATAAATAATTTCTGGTGTTTATAGTCAAGTTAATTTACTATTAAAATGTCAGTTAGTCTCTGTGACCGGTCCTGTTCACAACTGAACTTGGAGACGCGTAAGCCAGACGAAGACAACTTTAATTCAATATGTAAATGGAGAAAAGGCCACCATAGACCACAATGGACCAAAATATAGACCAAATAAAGCCTAATAATAAAAAACCTCTGGTCGCCGTTGATCAGGTCATGCCTAAAGGATAGAGGAACAGTATGAAATATTTATGCTAATAAAATATCTACATATAAGCACACATTGTCTCTAGCCTATTCCAATCTGGTCAGTTATTATTTAATTATCTATACGCGCACTTTAACAAATATCGGCACTCGCTAAGTAGCTATTAGAGCGTCGGCGTCGGTGGGTTAAGTCGTATGATATTTAAACAACAGTCACTTACAAAATTAAACACAATGAAATATAACGTGAATTCTATTCTGTCAATTATCAGTCACCTAGCATTTTAATTCAGTCAACTAAACCGTATCTTTCTGTGTGATAAGCGGGTGATAAAATTATCATTAATTGCACAACTGGTACACAAATCGTTACGCGTTATTTATTTCACTAGTTCTAACACCTAAAAAATCACAGTGAATTTAAGATGATAAAACTTTTAACACTTTAATACGCTTAAGCACAAATTTATATATCACCAGAAATACAGAAATGAAATCCCCACGAACTATTAACACATCTATTCACAATGGTTCTAGTTAACGTGTTTAGACTCTCCGAAAAATTATGTACGACAACTGATAACAGATTTTGGACAGACGCAGATTATATACCATCATGTTATGATGATCTCTAGAAGATGTGAATTTTCACAGTCTGTTTTCCTAGCAGAGAAATCAGAACTACGTTTCCCAGATAAAAGGTTTTACAGTGGTTCTGTTCGGCGTTGCTAACCGACAACAGAGGCCTACCGTGTAGCGGGCTTCCGTCCGAGATTTTCCCTGTTTCTCGAGATCACATAGTTATCTTTTCCCTGTATGTACTGTTATGAGTAAAATCATAACAGGCTTTATCGCACTCGACGTGGTTTGTATACACACTTCCTTGTTGATATTGCGTTGCCCGGACTACTCCGGAAGTACGTCACATAGTCTGCTAATATTGGGCAGACGATTCTTTGCTGGCTTTACGTGGCAGATTTGAGCTGAGAATCGTTCTCTTTCGATGTGTATTCACTGTGTGTGAAAGATGTGTTTTTGACGAGCTCCAGAAAGTGTCTCTTGTGGTAGAGACTTTGTGAAATTATATCAGCTAGGTCGTCCTACATTATGGAGTCTAGGCTTGATGATATGTATATGGACAAGCGAATGCTGAATGGAATGAAGTGAGTGTGGAACTATTATATTAAAGATTTCAGCAATATGTCGCAGACATCTTGTCCTTAGTCTACGTGACGATAGACGTATTTCATGGACTGGCTAGTGATTGCCATTGAATATTATATGGATGCAATTATATAAGGAGCTTCGTCCTGTATTAAATTTGAATATTGTTCTTCACGTCAAACTGGCCTTATGGAGTTTCATGACTGTTGAAGACTACTTACACGTTTTCTAGGCTGTTAAAAAGTTGGACTTATAGGCCTGACATAAAATTATACCCTAGACAAACTGGAAGCAAAGATCCAGCTAACTGATGATTTTAAAAGAACTCGGAGGAGGGAGAAGTTAGACCAGACTAACCAATCAACCAAATACTTCTATACCCTCTACATGTACGAACATCAAAGGATTAGCTCCCCTTATATAGAATCTTCAAAGGCCATTACTCTTCCACGTGTTTTCCACGTGTGGGCTGTCAGTTATCGTAATATTGACAGATCAGCTCGCGTGAGAAACTTGCGTAAACGAACGTGGTTCGCCCGCTGCTATGAATGACAGGTTGCGAAAGTTGGTAAACAAAATCGTTTGTTATGGTCAAGTAAAAAGAGGCGTGGATTAAAAGGTGAGTCAGACAGGCAGAGAAATGCGTGACTTTGTTAGCGAATCTTAGGACGCTAACGGGAAAGCAAAGGCTGTCGGATGCTGTAGTCTAGATTTCCATTATACGTCACAACTCTACACCAGAACAGTTTTCTTCATCAACATCCTCATCCTTCATCTCCCGAAGGAGCAAAAGCCTTCAACACGTTCATGACAAATCTATTTGCCCTGTGCCATCCGTTCACGGTTATTTTATATCTTATTTATCACTTTCATGATGACTACCAGTTCTCTTCTCCGCGTGCTATTTTACTGTGTCTCTCTGCTTCAGCTACGATGGGGATTCCAGACCAATGACTGCCTTGATATTTGAGATGCCGATTCTAATTTCTATGTTGGGTTTGGCTACTTTTAAGTTCCATTTCTTTTCCCAAGTGCAATGGAAGCTACTCTTGCTTTTTGGAATCTTATTTTGTCTATGGTATCTGTAAAATTATTTTACTGCGTTACAAAAGCAAATTGAGCCAAACGTATCGGCTAACAGTCCTTCCTGGCATGCAAGGCACAAAAAACGTTACATAATTAAAAAATGTATCATCATATTTATCGTAGGTCGTGATTTTTCGTTTTTTGAATATTGTAAATATCTAAAGTCGCTGTTAAGACCGAATGGGATTTTATTTCCATAATATATTACAAAGAATAGAAAAGGAGTTTTTTTTTTTTTTTGTTTTTTTTTTTTTTAATTTATGAAAAAAAAGATATCCCGTTCAACCCCTGATGGGTTATAATTAGGATATATATTGTTTTCAATTCCAAATAATATGAAAGGAGTGGCCGTGTACTTGGGATGATCGATTTCCCATTTGAATTAATTTGGTAAGGAAATTAATTTTCATGGATTCTGCAATGCAAATGAACTCTTATTTAAATACAACATGGTTTATTTTACCACCGTGTAATCAATTTCCACAATAGCTTGAGCATGCTAAAGTCATCCATCTCAATTTCTGTCAGTTGCTGGTCCTACAGGAACGAACGAACGAACAAAATCTTTATTTCATCAGGGTAAAGAAATAGATATAGGAAGCCTGCACCAAGCAGTCACATGCTCCTGCCATGACTTTTCAACCACGCTAAATATCTAGAGAGGACCACACATACGTCACCTAGTTGACGCGCATGGTAGGCGATGACTCTCCACTCCCAAGTACTCTGAAATTCACGTTTTTTTTTCTAAATAGGGAAAATTTAACGCACAATTTCCTTTACGACCTCACTATGCCCCTAACACCAAAGGCGCCGCCCCTGTGTGACTCTCCACTATCATTTTTTATTTTTTTATTTCTCCTTGGAGGAGGCTAATTCTCGAATATCGATGACGGAGCGCCTAACACTGTCACAAGCGGCACTGAACAAATTTTGGGGATAACGAAACCCGTCTCACACACGGACGAGCAAACACACACGAACACAGCACTCCACTTAAAATCCTGGCGAACAGAGCCTTGTTGTCATGGTAACCCATTGAAAACGAGGGCCAAGGCAGTGTATAAGACGATGCAACCCGACAAACTAATAATTACACATATCAGACCTAAGGGTCTTTTATATTTGGACATGCGCCCTAATATAACCGACTAGGTTGAACGAGCGCCTCGCCAAAACGAGGCAAAACGTTATTAAAAAAAAAAAAACCCGACAACCATGGGTTGAATTTCCCAGTCTATATATTTAGCCGCTTCCATGTTTATTCAGCGACGGAATATATTAAGGGTGTTTCTGTTGTGCCTCCGGGACTTCGGCACTTATTGTTATAACACAACAGCCGCTTTTACTACCATTTCTCGACTAGAATCAATTGGACCGCGACTAATGATTCCACATTTGCAAATATTGCTTACACCACTTTGCTGCCAATGTGACGTCTGCAATATCATTTACAACGTTCAATTCCGACTTTAGGAAGTGCGGGGCCCATTTCAAGCAGTTTCCAGCAGGGATGAGTAAACCAACAATAAAAATACCGTACGCAAAACAAAAGTTAGATTTCTTTCTCGTATTATTAACTTTTCACAAGTATATTTTAAAAAATAACAAAATTATTTATCAGGTAGACTACATTGTGACATGTACAGGTATTTTAAAAATTATGTTGAGTAGGAGGAACTTAATTATACACGTCACTTATATGCAGTGGCGTACTAAGGGGTGTAAGGGGACTGTCCACCCCCGGAGACAGTCAAGATGTTGTGCCATTGGACACTATTATGTCAGAACTTACAACAATAATAATAACCCCTTCAGTCATAGCTGAATATGGGAATGCGTCCCCTGAGATGACAGCTCTCAGCTGCTTTTTCCCTGGTGTTCCTTTCGACGTTTTCTCCTCTCTTCTGCTTGTTGTGTGAGCTTCTCGCTCAATCTGAAGTGGCGCCGTAGAGAGCACTGCCACATCATGCGATCAGTAACTTCATCCTCACAGGTTGCTGGATTTATGTCCAGTGCCCTCATGTCTCTCTTGCACACATCTTTGAACCACAGCTGCGGTTCCCCAACTGTTCTTTTGCCATCTGCCAGTTGTCTGTAGAAGATATCTTTCGGGATGCGATTATCTTCCATGCTGCGGACATGGCCAAGCCAGTGTAGTCTACGCTGTCTAAGCAGTGTATACATGCATTGAAGGCCAGCACGTAGCAACACCTCGACATTTGTCACTTTGTCCTTCCACGACGTACCGAGAACGTGGCGTACACACCGTAGATGGAAAGTATTGAGCCTTCTTTCTTGCTTGGCATATATTGTCCATGTCTCTCTACCACATAAAAGTGTGCTGGTGACGCAGGCGTTACGCACCGCAGCTTTAGTCTTCGTTGTAAGTTTGGAGTCTCACCAAACACACGTTGTGGGGCGGCCAAAGGTAGCTGCAGCTCTGCCGATGCGGTTGTTAACTGCTCGGTCCAGAGAGACGTTGTCGTTGATGGTAGACCCTATGTATGGTGAAGTGGTGCACCACTGCCAATTCATAGTTATCGATAGTGATAACTAGTACAACATCCACATCCTGACCCAGCACATTTGTTTTCTTTAGACTTATTGTGCGGCCGAAGTCCTTGCATGCTTGGGTGAAGCGATTCATCTAGCTCTGAAGCTCCTGTTGACTTTGAGTGACGATTGTAGCATCATTAGCGAACAGAATTTTAACAGAACTTACTGTTAAAATTATCTTCAGAAGTTTTTTTTTTTTGGGGGGGGGGGGGGGGGGATGATACGCCCAGGGGGGGGGGGGGGGGCGCCAAATACTTGCCTATATGATTATTAAAACTATACATTCTTACTTTTCATTCTGCAGTTTTTCTTTTCAGTATAGTAACTATATTGCTGCCCCTCATTACATCGCATTCAAGTGACATAGATTGACAAGCTGTTTACTCGATCTTATGCATTGTTAGTCGCAGATATGTTATAATTAGATTTAGCTTCGAGAAGCTCCTCTCCCTGGGGCCACATTTACCTTAATAGTTAGGAAGACTAGAAATTATCATCATCATTCTTGTCATGCCTTATGGAGCATTTAGCCACCACCGTAGCGTGTCTCCTTGCAGGGAGGCTAGATCTAGTAATCACATGCTCTAGCGGCAGTGGTTATCTGTAGCTATTTGTTTTACATGGTGAGGTTGCACAACCTCATGCATAATCTCAAATTAGTCGCCTTGTACGACACGCATGAGTAGTTCTATTTTTTTCTTTGCCTCATTGAAGACCCCCGGTGAATACACGTGACCGAATATTAGAAATGTTTTGAAAAAATTTGGGAATACTGTTGATGGAGAATTATATGCACGAAACTGAAGGATTTTTAGGTTCATACAATCAGACGGAAGAACTCACTTTAACTCCTCTACTTATTCACAAAGTATGTAGTCATGTATATCAACTGATTTTAATGTTGAAACTTCGTTTTTCTGCACTAGTTTCACGTCTGTCAATACCCAGCACGGGGCTCTCATAAGCTTGGGGCACGCACGAGTCGGGTGAATTGGCCTTGAAAACAACGACTGCAAATTAAAAAGCCAATTTTTTTTTTTTTTTTTGGTTGTTGTCTAGCTAAATGACAATGTGTTGTTGTTTGCGGTTGAACTGCGTTATCTGCCCCTGTCGACCCTTCACAATCGATTTATGTAAGGGGGGTCTCTGAAGAGAAAAAGACTACTGCATCCTCAGTCATGTCGTACAAGACGGATGTGACGGGTAGGGTGTATGTGGGTGGATGTAGAAGATCAAGCAACAGCCATACACCGCCCGTCTAGCTCACTGCCGAGGTAGAAATACAGGAACTCCCAACACCCAGTTCAATCTCCATAAATAAATTTTAAATCACAAATAAGTCACAATGGGCGCATAGCCATTTCAATCATTGGAGACATAGCAAATCCCGAGTGTTCTACTATCACTCTGATCCTCGGAATAATTACAGCTACAAAGTAGGCTACTTCGTAAATCCACTGCACAACTCTGGCCCTCTGCTCGCACACTACACTCAACATCCACCCTTCTCTTTTTTAAAACCTTTATTTGGTCAATATATTTACAACATTGATAGTATTTACAACATTTGAAATATAAGATAGTCATTTTAAAGGGCATAATTTAAAGTTAATAAACCCGGTACAAACTAAATATTGCGAAACACAAAAACATTATTATTTAGTCAATATTGCAAGACCAACAAAGAGCAAATGCAAAATTATTACACAAATTCCAAAGTTAAATAAACCGGGACAAATTAAATTATAACATTATTTGAGATAAACCTAGTTGCGAGAAAAAAAAAAAAAAAACTAAGCACAAATCAGAACTATTGCATAAACAAATAAACCAAGAAAATCACCTAATATTACAGAAATTTAAGGATATAAGTGATCACAACTGTTGGTGAGGGCATGGGAGTTACTAGATGATTAATAGTACAACGACTTACAGTGACAATGACACCCTAACATGAGATGATATGCGATAAATGGTATTTACATTGCACGATATTACAGAAAGAGTATTAACACTCAAAGCTACTTGCTTTGTATCACCAACAAGGGTCTAAGTTATAATGTAAACACAAAAGGAATGCTTTAAATCTGCGTTGTTATGTCTTGTGTTATCTGTTCGTATATTTTTGTAAATATTGTACTATCATAATGTCTATTGTCGTATACAGCTCTGTTCCTACATGTCCATACAAGATATCTAAAGTCAGCTAACAAAGTCAGTAACTTAAGTTCTGTTCGTCTCGTCATATGTGGTAACGTGTTAAGCATGACTGCTCTATATAAATTAAGTGTCTGTTGTGAGTGTGGGGCTATTAATTTCCTTAACTTGTTTAAAGTGGGGACCACTGTCTTACATGTGTAAAATAAGTGGTCTTATGTCTCTATAATGTTATCACTACACAGTTTACATTTTGCCTGCTTTTTTTGCTGACTGCATACCCGCAATAGGCGTTAAACTGTGTAGTAATCTGAAGGTGACTTCTTTTACTTGTGGTTTGATGTCTAATGCATGAATGTTTGTGAAACTCTGTGTGTAATCGGTTATAAAAAGGTTGTACCCTCTCCGTGTGTTTAGAGGTGTTTCCTGCGCTGCAACTAGAAGTTTGTATATAAGTTTGGTGTCTTGTCTTATTAAATGTTTGTTCCCTTCTAAATTTTTTAGACATATTGCATAGAAGGGAGGTGGTGTCCCAAAGGAATGGGGTTGATTATTATTTAATTTACAAAAACTTGATAATCTTAACCCAATATAATAGTGTGCCAGTGGGTATAGACCCTGGCTCTTTATAACTTCCCCTATATATTTAATTCTTAAAGCTTTAATTTTAGTATTGATATCCTGTAAGGCTATCCCCCCTTTATTTTTAGGTTGCATTAGCGTTGCATGTTTGATACTGTGCCAGGTATTCCTAAAAATAAAGGCCCTAATTAATTTATTTATTTCCGTTATAATCTTTTTAGGTACTATTTGTATATTTGCTGTATAAATTATTTTTGGCATAATAAAACAATTAACTATAATACTTCTCCCGAAAATGGTAGCCGTTTTATATTTGTGAATTTCTAACATATTTTGGATTTTTTCTATCAATTTTGTCCATGTTTATTTATTGGGGTCTTGGGGATTAAAAGAGAAGTTAATTCCATAAATTTTAATTTTATTCACTACCGTTAATTGAAAAGGGAAATCTGACCTATTGCCCCATTTACCTATTCCCATTATGCTAGATTTTTGAATATTTAGTTTGGATTCGCTAGCGTATCCAAACTCTGTGAAAACCTCTAAGATATTTTTTATAGAATCCTTTGTTGTTGGAAAGAATATCGTATCATCGGCGTAGGCCAACAATTTCCTTTCCCCTGCACCGGGGACGAAAGTTCCCGTGATATTTGCATCTTGTCTTATTCTTTCCAAAACAGGTTCTAATGTTATTACATATAACAAGGGCGACAGAGGGCACCCTTGCCTAACACTTCTCGTTAATTTGAGTGCTTTGGTTAAACTATGATTAATCAATATTTTGCTTTCAGGTTTTTAATATAGGATTTTTATCCATGATCTAAAGTTTTTCCCTATATTATTAGCTTTAAGACTTTTATGTAGGAAGGCATGTGATACTCTATCAAATGCCTTTTCCTGGTCTAATGATAATATGGCACTCTGGCACTGCCTGTCATGTGTGTATGTAATCAGGTCTCTAATGAAATGTGTGTGTCTACAAATATTCCTGCCTTGAACACTACACTGCTGATCTTCATGAATTATTTTGTGCATGTGTGGTTTAAGCTTCAGAGTTAGTGCCTTGGCTAGAATTTTATAATCAACATTTAAAAGAGAAATGGGCCGAAAATTCTTAATTGACTTTTTATCATTACTATCCTTGGGGATCAGGGTAATATATGACTGATTTAAACTTTCCGGGAGTTCCCCTTTTTGAAATGCCTCTTCCAGCATTTTAATTAGAATGGGCCCTAAACAGGGGAAGAAAGCCCTGTAGAATTCTGCAGTTAACCCATCAGGTCCGGGTGCTTTATCTTTTTAAAAAGTACTAAGTGCCCCTTGCAAATTATCTAAACCTTCTCTTCTCTACGCCCTTCGCTGTCTACTGTCTACGAATAATCTCTACTGACTAAACACACATCTCTGTCCGACTGCCTCCTTTCAATCGTATTCACTCAAACACGTGAAACTCTTCCACACTTCACTCAGCGCCGTTCACACATATCTATCGCTTGCAGTCTGTCTTAATCTCTACTCATAACATCGCTTGTAGCTTAAATATTACAAGGCAAGCATTCACCACTCACACACAACAAGTTAATCTACCGGTGACTGGAATGTTCATGCACGCAAACACCCTGAAAACACTCCGTGACAACGGCTATATGGGGTTATACATGTGGCTGGCAAACTCATAATGTACAACAAATTACCAAATAAACCACCGCTACAAGAGCATGTGAATGTTTAAAGGCTGCAGTGGGGGGTTGATGCTCGGTAAGGAGCGAAAATGAAAGTGATGAGTGATAAGAGATTACGTGATTATTTACAGCCTGAAGATCGGCCACCACAGACTCAGATATCCTTTGTTCAACAAATTAAAAATAGGACAGACAGACATGTCTCCACGTGGGGACGACAACCAAGCAGCACAGCATGTCCACCAGGGATGTCGGCTACGTGACAGTAGCAGATTGACATCATTGTCGTCACTAAGCCCCTTGAGAGAGAAGCCTGGGACATAGTCCTAATTTATGAGAGAAATGGATGTGATTGTATGACGGCGGAAAAAAAAATTACATTTTATTCCTGTAACCGCTAAAAATGTTCTCCAACACACGTCCAGTACATACATTTAAACGAATGTCGATATATATATATATATATATAAGTTCCAAAGGTTGTTATTGCCGGGAGTTGTAGTGAGGATAAGCTCTCACTGCAGATAAAATACTTCTATGGCACGCGCCTCAAACAGCCTCTGACAACCAAGTCCAGCTCCCGGCCTTCACGTGTGGCTCAATTTGAGCCCGGCGGAACTGTTTCCACTGACGGGAGAAGGGGCAAAGGCGAGCGACTGGCGCCTTAAAACCAGCAGCTTCGGGCAGATAGGGCTCGTGATCCTTGGTTGGTAGCTTATCTAAGAGAAGGAACTCTGAATTCAAACCACCGCTGCCTTGCGGGAATATCCATTTATGGAATTGGCTTCGGGAGTAAACCCTGAGGATAAATCCGGAGTCGGAGTCCCTAAGGCAGTCTAATGTCGATTCGACATTATTCTGGCAACTCCTGCGACATGGCTGGTACCAAACTGTATCGGCTACTACCGTTCCTTTGGATCTACCGGCTGTGTGGAGAGGGGGAACATGCTGCATGGGCAACAGCTTGATCTCCATATAACTGTGCCCAAGCTCGCGCCCTGGAGAGGACACTCCAGCTTCACCCTATAGGTGTCGGCAAAACACGGGAAGTAGCAGTTACCGGTTATAAGCATTTTGCCCAATTGGTGTAGGGCATGGCGCCAGGGGCTACTTCCGACAGTGGGAGAGGTTCTAGGATCTCACTGGACAGCTACCGCCCGCTTCAAGCTGGGCAGCCCCCAGTCAATAAGGTGTTGTCCCGCCACTGTCTGCTTTCCCCATTGGGTGCATGGGGATTAGGGTCAAACCCGAACTGTGGACAGAACATTTTGCACCAAGCAATTATCGAAAAAAATAGAAATAAGCAAACTCTCAGACTGGGATGCTGGAACGTCCGGACTATGTTGACTGGACTATCCGAAAACCTACAGGATGTAAACGATGTAAGGAAGACAGCCATAATTAATGATGAGCTTAAACGACTTCAGGTGGATATAGCTGCACTTCAGGAAACGCGCCTGGCGGGCTCTGGAACGGTGAGCGAGAAGGACTACACATTTTATTGGCAAGGGAAAGATCTTAATAAAGCTAGAGAACACGGTCAAAAAATCGCTAACTAAAATGGTTGAACCAGGCGAGAATGGATCAGAACGCCTGTTAACGCTCCGCCTGCAAACTAGCACAGGTCCCATCACCCTTGTCAGTGTGTATGCTCCTACTCTGTACTCTGCCTCAGAAGCTAAAGATGAGTTCTACGAGAATCTAACAGCAATTATCAAAAGCATACCTAGGCAAGAACAGCTTGTTCTCCTTGGTGACTTTAACGCTAGAGTGGGTGCCGATAATGTTTCATGGCCTTCATGTCTGGGCAGGTTTGGTATTGGCAAGATGAATGAAAATGGACAACGGCTCTTAGAGTTGTGCGTCCACCATGACCTCTGCGTGACCAACACCTACTTTCAGACAAAACCCCAGCATAAGGTGTCATGGAGACACCCACGATCCAAGCACTGGCACCAACTTGACCTGATTCTCGTCAGAAGGCCACTCCTCAGGTCTGTGCTCTCCACGCGCTCGTACCATAGTGCAGACTGTGATACAGATCACTCCTTGGTTTGCTGCAAAATCAGAGCACAACCAAGAAAACTCTATCGTGTCAGACATGAAGGGAAACCACGCATTGATACCAGCAAGATGTCAGACCCTTTCATGATCGCTCAATTCACTGCGACCTTCGAGAAAGTGCTCAGTAGCCCTCAGCATGGTGATACTATTACAGAGAACTGGGAGCATCTACGGAACACCATTCAAAGTACTGCACTTGCCACCTTTGGTAAGAAAACAGCAAAGTCAAATGACTGGTTTGATGCTTCATCAGATGTGATGGCACCTGTCATTGAAGCTAAGCGCAGTGCTATGAATGAATACAAACGTTCACCGAGTGCCAGAACCCTACAGATCCTGAGGGCTACGAGAAGCAAAGTTCCACAAACTGCTCGACGCTGTGCAAATGACTACTGGCTCCAGCTCAGTGAGAGCATCCAGATCGCAGCGCAAACAGGCAACATTAGACAAATGTATGACGGTATAAAGAAAGCACTTGGCCCCCATAAAAGTAATACGGCACCGCTAAAAACCATCAGCGGAGAGAAGCTAACCGATAAGGGTAAGCAGATGGAGAGGTGGGTCGAGCACTACTCTGAGCTTTACGCTAGAGACAATACCGTTACGCCTGCAGCCCTTGATAGTGTCAACAGTCTGCCAACTATGGAGGAGCTGGATGCCGAACCAACATTAGAGGAACTCAGCAAGGCCATTGATAGCTTGGCCTCTGGCAAAGCACCAGGCAGTGATGGGATTCCTCCTGATTTAATCAAATGCTGTAAGAGCACGCTATTACATCCCCTGCATAGGATGCTGTGCCAGTGCTGGGAAGAGACAACTATTCCTCAAGACATGCGAGATGCCAAGATTGTAACACTGTATAAAAATAAAGGAGACAGAAGTGATTGCAATAACTACAGAGGCATCTCTCTTCTTAGTATTGTTGGTAAGGTTTTTGCCAAAGTCATCTTAATGCGACTACACAAGTTAGCTGAGCGCATATATCCAGAGTCACAGTGTGGATTCCGAGCTGGCAGATCAACAACAGACATGATCTTCTCTCTCCGCCAGCTTCAGGAAAAATCAAGAGAGCAGAAAAGACCATTATATATCGCCTTTATAGACCTCACAAAAGCATTCGACCTGGTTAGTAGGGATGGACTCTTTAAAATCCTCCTGAAAATAGGCTGCCCTTCTAAAATGCTGGAAATGATAAAGTCATTCCATGACGGCATGAAGGGAACAGTCCAATATGCTGGAAGCACGTCACAGCCCTTTGATATACGAAGTGGCGTTAAACAAGGCTGTGTTCTGGCTCCGACCCTCTTCGGAATCTTCTTTGCCTTACTCTTGAAACATGCATTCAGAGATGCAACTGAAGGAATATGCCTTCACACTAGGTCAGATGGCCGTCTGTTTAATCTTTCAAGGCTGAAGGCAAAAAACAAAAATCAGAAGGGTCACTATAAGAGACTTGTTGTTCGCTGATGATGCTGCAGTCGTCACTCAAAGCCAACAGGAGCTTCAGAGCTTGATGAAACGCTTCACTAAAGCATGCAAGGACTTTGGCCTCACAATAAGTCTAAAGAAAACGAATGTGCTGAGTCAGGATATGGGTGCTGCACCAGTTATCACTATCGATAACTATGAATTGGCAGTGGTGCACCACTTCACATACCTAGGGTCTACCATCAATGACAAACTCTCACTGGATACAGAAATCGACAGCCGCATTGGCAAAGCTGCAGCTACCTTTGCCCGCCTCACATTGCGTGTTTGTGGAAACTCTAAACTCACAATGAAGACCAAAGCTGCGGTATATAATGCCTGCGTCACCAGCACACTCCTATATGACAGCGAGACCTGGACGACCTATGCTAAGCAAGAAAGAAGGCTCAATACCTTCCATTTGCGGTGTCTACGCCGCATCCTCGGCATCTCGTGGAAAGATAAAGTGACAAATGTCGAGGTGTTGTCACGTGCTGGCCTTCAAAGTATGTATACGCTTCTTAGACAGCGCAGACTTCGCTGGCTTGGCCATGTTCGCCGCATGGAAGATGGTCGCATCCCAAAAGATATCTTCTACGGACAATTAGCAGATGGCAAGAGAACAGTTGGGCGACCACAGCTGAGGTTCAAAGATGTGTGCAAGAGAGATATGAGGGCACTGGACATGGATCCAGCAACATGGGAGGATGAAGCTGCCGATCGCACTAAGTAGCGATGCTATTTACGGCGCCACCTCAGATTGGGCGAAGAGAGGCTCACACAAGAAGCAGAGGTGAGGAGAAAACGTCGAAAGGAGTACCAGGAAAATAAGCAGCTGAGGGCTGTCACCTCAGGGGCGCATTCCCATAGTCAGTTATGACTGAAGGGGCTATTATTATTATTATTATTATTATTATATATATATATATATATATATATATATATATATATATATAGAGAGAGAGAGAGAGAGAGAGAGAGAGAGAGAGAGAGAGGAGGATATATCACAAACACCATAGACATTAAGCATTGCCACAACAAACGGCAGATAAATTACAGCCTGGAAGAGCCAACATGCAAGAAAAACAACAATGTAATATGCAAAATAGAATGATTAAACGGGTGGCAACAGATTAGAAAAGTGCGGCATTATTCTTATGCCCTACATCGGTTTAACAGGCAAAGATGAACAGGAAGGCTTTCAGTTACACTGTGGTAAAAGCTATGGAATAGGATTTTTGTGAGCAGCCTTGTATGTGGGAACAACTGTTTGCCTTCCAGAGTCTCCATTTCCTATACGGTCTCTGAAATTTTGAACAATTTATCATTTCCCTTATAAATATCAAAATAGAGTGATGAGGTCAAAATCTTAAACCACATTAAGAAAAACAATGCTTCTCAGTGATTACAAGGAACACTGGAAATTACAAAACATGCACACGACTTTCATTAAGTTTGCTTTTTGCTGTTTTGTTATGCCCAAGGTAGTTTATAGAAAGTTACTTTAATGTAAAATTAGAACTTAAATAGGTAATTTATAGAAAGTTGCTTTAATGTAAGATTGGAACTTAAATAGGTAATTTATAGAAAGTTGCTTTAATGTAAGATTGGAACTTAAATAAGTAATTTATAGAAAGTTGCTTTAATGTAAAATTAGAACTTAAATAGGTAATTTATAGAAAGTTGCTTTAATGTAAGATTGGAACTTAAATAGGTAATTTATAGAAAGTTACTGTAATGTAAGATTGGAACTTAAATAGGTAATTTATAAAAAGTTGCTTTAAGGCGTATCGAACAGACGGCCCATTATTCTTTATTTCAACCTTTTAAAAAATGAAAATACTTAGTTAAATGGAGTATTATTACATATATTTAATTGTTCTTTTTGGTAGTCCCTTAGACAGCGAGAGAGAGAAAAACAATGACATCCCTTAAGAAAATAAAAGGAAAGCTTACAAACCTTTTTCAAATATTTACAAATAATTATAACTTCGTTCGAATTTTTAAAAAGCTGAATTCCTGTGAAATCCAGAGTCATCTTCTTCTTCTTCTTCGTACACTCTCAGATGTCTACTTATAATATTTTCAAAGAAAGCAGCGGTCAGCTTCAGGATGTTTGTATCTCCAGAAAGTTTTTTCCTGGAATGGTTGGGCCTACGGCCGTGTGGGCTTTTTTCCGTTCCTTATATGTTGGACATCTTTGAAGCAGATGTTCAGCAGCCATTTTTGTCTGGTCCATATTTACACTCATCGGTAGGTCCTATCATGGTGATATCACGAGAAGAAAGAAAACATCAGATTAAGTTGGGAGAACAGGTCCTGGAGCAGGTTGACCACTTTAAATATCTCGGAGCTATTATAGACCGAAAGGGGGGCATCAAAGAAGAGTTGGCCACTCGAAAAGCAGCGGCAGGGAGACTTTATCAGGCCATAAATCGAGGATTCCTCAGCAAGAAAGAGGTTGGTAAGAAAACGAAGATGGCTGTATACCGCTCCACCTATGTCCCAGTCTTGACATATGGATGCGAGTCATGGGCAGTGACTACAACCCACAAAAGCCAGATCCAAACCTCAGAAATGAGGTATCTGAGGAAGGTGGTTGAAGTAACAAGAAGAGACATGGTCCGCAACAAGACGATACGTCAGGGCCTTAAATCCCACCCGCTGCAGACCCAAATAGAACAGTCCCAACTAAGATGGTTTGGCCATGTCTGCAGAATGGGAGAAGATCGGCTACCACGACGAGCATGGGAAACAAAGAGCCAGGGATCCAGACCTCCAGGACGACCCAGAGTCCGCTGGGAGGACAACATTAGACAATCTTTGAAGGACCGAGGACTAGAATGGAACCAGGCCAGGAAGAAGACAGCCGATAGGATAGTCTGGCGCTCTCTCTTCCAAACCTCTACACCTCACGGTAGAAGAGGAACGACTAAGTAAGTAAGTAAGGTAGGTCCTATCTATCGTCGTCTGAAAGTGCTGAATATTTTGAAAAGTTAAAATGTTGGCTTTAATTCTCTCTCTCTTTCTCTCCTCTCTCTCTCTCTCTCTCTCTCTCTCTCTCTCTCTCTCTCTCTCTCTCTCTCTCTCTCTCTCTCTCTCTCTCTCTCTCTCTCTCTCTCTCTCTCTCTCTCTCTCTCTCGCGTTAATTGAAAACGTTAATGAACATAAAACTCTAGGTATAATCGTTGACCAGCATCTAAACTGGAACTCACATGTACATATGCACTAACCAAGCAAACGGCACAGAAAGGGGGGAGGGGTCTCTATAGGGACACCGAAAGAACAGGCCTACTGCACCGAATATTTGTCACGAACATTATAATCCTTCAAGAAATGAACAAATGCCTCAGACATTACCTAGCTAGCTGCTATTTTAATTAAATCGGTCAAGGAATATTTGTTTACTATTGGCTAAGCTGTCTAATTCACGGGGGTCTCTGAAAAGGCGTAGAAAGAATATGACTCTGCAACCTCAGGCTTCTCGTACAAGGCGACTAACATAACGTTGTGCATGTGGGGGGAGAGGGGTGGCATCCTCATTATGTAAAACAAATTTCAACAGAAACCACCGCAGCAGTAGCATGTGACAGCTTGGCCCATCCTTCCTACAAGGGGAACAACTACAGTGATAGCTCTATACCCTAGATCAGAGGTCGGGAACCTTTCCATGACAAAGAGACAAATATTTAATTGTGTCTCAATTTAAAGAAATTGAAGAGCCGCATGAAAAAAAATCTTATGGATATACTTTATGAAAAAAATTGTTAGGAGTATCAGACCTGTGGAAACTTATATTATAAGTCTAGACTTTTTTCCAAAACATTTGCATGATAATTATTTCAGCCGTAATGTTTTTATATAAATTGTTTCTTTTCTTTTTTTTCTTTGAGATATATATTGTTTTTAAAGTTCTGTCACAGACCCATTACAATTCTGCACATTTGGATATATAAAACATTTCTCTTGTCTTTAAAATAATAAAAATATGACATAATCTTTAAAGGCCCCACCATCTCAAAAGTTTAGTTCACGAAAAGTGTGTGTCAAAAGGTAGTTTTAGTCCACGGACACTAAGAGTTAATTAGCCGAGAACCATGCTCTAGAGGAATCACAAATGAAAAAGATGGATTGGCTCAGCGATTACAGCACTTTCATCTAGCAGCAGTTACCTGGTTCCAGGATCGAAACCTGATCGCATCACGCCCCACTCTACCCAGCTGTTCATGAGTATCTCACTGTGCTCGTGAGATAGGAACGCAAAAGCATTAAGGAAAGGAACTGTACCCCCCACCTAATTTGAAATGTTCGACTCATAGTGAAGTCTCTAACGTTTCACTACCCTACGGCAGTATCTTCTACGGGGATTACCTTTACCTGCTTTTACCTTTAGCTAACAATAAATACAGGTATTTCTAGGTGTGTTTTCTTCTCGAGTCAAAGAGAGGGGATTGAAACTGGGGTCACGTTAGGTTCTAGTCTACCCAGCTGTTAAAAACAAAAGTGGGTACGTGACTATAGTCTTGAATGAGTGAAGGCAAAGGCCCTGTGTGAAAAGCAAGAGTTCCATAGACAGCAAAAGGGAAGATGAAGATGATGATATGATGATGATGGAGGTGGTGGTAGTAGTAGACACGTCTCTGCCTGTTTGCTGCTAGTTCTCCATCTTCCAACACGTCTCTGCCTATTTGCTGCAAGTTTCATCAGAAGCAACCTAATCTTCATTATTACTAAATAAACATTATTTCTATCTGCTGAATGTTTTACGCTGATCTTTCCACACCAAACCATTCTTAGAAGTATGATGATGATGATGATGACGATGATGATGGTGGTGGTGATGATGGTGTTGATAATGATGATGGTGGTGGTGGTGGTAATGGTGTTGATGATGATGATGATGGTGGTGGTGGTGGTGGTTATAATCGTGATGATGATGTGATGATGGTGGTGGTGGTAATGGTGTTGATGATGATGATGAAGGTGGTGATGGTAGTGATAATGGTGTTGATGATGATGATGATGGTGGTGGTGGTGGTAATGGTGTTGATGATGATGATGATGGTGGTGGTGGTGGTGATAATGGTGTTGATGATGATGATGATGGTGGTGGTGGTGGTAATGGTGTTGATGATGATGGTGGTGGTGGTGGGGTTAATGGTGTTGATGATGATGATGGTGGTGCTGGTGGTGGTGGTGGTAATGGTGTTGATGATGATGTTGGTGGTGGTGGTGGTGGTGATAAATTTGATGATGATGATGGTGGTGGTGGTGGTAATGGTGTTGATGATGATGATGGTGATGGTGGTAATGGTGTTGATGATGATGATGGTGGTGGTGGTGGTGGTGGTGGTAATGGTGTTGATGATGATGTTGGTGGTGGTGGTGGTGATGATGATGATGATGATGGTGGTGGTGGTGGTGGTGGTGGTGGTGATGATGATGATGATGATGATGGTGGTGGTGGTGGTAATGGTGTTGATGATGATGGTGGTGGTGGTGGTAATGGTGTTCATGATGATGATGGTGATGGTGGTAATGGTGTTGATGATGATGATGGTAGTGGTGGTGGTAATGGTGGTGATGATGATGATGGTGGTGGTGGTGGTAATGGTGTTGATGATGATGATGATGGTGGTAATGGTGTTGATGATGATGATGATGGTGGTGGTGGTAATGGTGTTGATGATGATGATGATGATGATGATGATGGTGGTAATGGTGTTGTTGATGGTGATGATGGTAGTGGGGGTAATGGTGTTGATGATGATGATCAGAGTGGTGCTGGTGATGATGATTATAATGTTCATGGTGATTATGATGAGGATAGTGAGGATGGTTGTAATGCTGTTGATGATGATGATGGTGGGGATTTTTGTAATGACGTTGTTGATGATGATGGTGGTAGTTGTTGTAATGATGTTGTGGATGATAATAATGATGATGGTAGTTGTTTGCAATGATGTTGTTGACGATGATGTGGTGGTCATGGTGATGATGAAGATGGTGGTGGTCAATGTGATGATGAAGATGATGGTGGGAATGGTTGTAATGATGTTGTTGATGATGATGATGATGGGGGTAGTGGTGGTCTTGGCGATGATGGTGGGGATGGTTGTAATGATGTCGTTGATGATGATGATTATGGTTGTAAGGATGTTGTTGATGATTACGGTGGCGGTGGTAGTAGTGATGTTGATGGTGATGAAGGGGGTGGTGGTGATGGACTAATCGATGTATCAGTTGATACCAGGATAGGGCCAGATAAGAGATTGGTCTTACAAGAAATACTCCATTGTCTGAAAAGAGTAATGGTGTATCGACATCAAAGGTATAGTCAAACTGTATAGGTTCCTAGATGAGATGGTAATGTGCTATCAAGCTTCCTATGGACTCCTCTCCAGATTAACCTTAGACAATGACTCTGCTAGGGGTAATTAAATACACACCAAGAACTTTAAACCAAATTTAAATATTTCACTGAAGCCTCTGGGTACAATTTAGAATTTATTTATGTACAAGATCTTTTCTTCTTTGTTCTTTGTTAATTTTTCAAACAAAATTCAATTGAATACAAAATAAATATATGGGTCACTTTCAAATATATATATATCGATATGATAGGAAACTCTTTACAGAGCGATACAACAGGAAACAACCTGATCATCAGAAAAAGTCCCCCCGTCCGGCAAGTGTTTCGGCCCGATATACTCCTTTACACAATAGGGGGAGCGGGCCCACTTGGGTCATGACTCCCAAGCGTCTCAGCCTCCTGTTGTCTTGTATTGAAAATGAACCCATTTCACTTATGGTAGCAACTTTAATCCACAACTCCGCCAGCCGTGGAGGCAATTGTGAAGGTAACAAAGAGAAGACAAATTATTCCGTTCGTTCCGTCGCACACACTTAGACACCATCGCAAAACCGACGAGTCTAGCCACTGCGCGTTCGCCACTGAAATTCTGACACACTGACACCTCTATAATTGTGGTAAAGTGGGATGTTATAAATATTTATAGGGGACTTAGTGTACTGACTGAGGTCAGCTGTGAAGGTATCTGTATCTAATAGGTGTAGTGTTTTACAGATAACCTTACTTGCTACCACATTATGCCTCAGTCAGAATTATTCTGGAATATTGTGATGACTACGTTAAATGTCTAGGGTATGTATATGATGAAGTGTAAGTCACAACAACAACAGACAGATAAACAATTTAATTTATTCCATCACACTTGACAACACTGTGACACTCACACACATGTAACATTCTATAAGACTATCTTAAATGAGTCACTGGTAAATTTTCAAATATCAATATGTATTAAGTACTTTCATTAACATATATGTCCTGATTCAACTACAATGTGAACCAGGAATCACAATCAATTTTAATTACAATTTATATGTACAGGATTTATCAATATGAAACTTGTAGTGACATATTTTATTAATATTATCCTATGTGTGTCAGTTGTGTAGTAGTAATATGAGGTAATACTGGTTTTGTTTTTTTCAAGCTATGTTGTTATTTGTCATCATGACTTCAAGTGTTTGTTTATCTTGTAAGTAGTATGGGGAAAAGTTCACAGTTCCTATCAATTTAAACACTGTATTTTCCCTCTGGTTTATTATAAAGTCAGATGTTGAAGGGGGGGGGGGGGGCATAATGTTGAGCTCCACTGGCCACATAGGCTTATCTTTCGTGATGGCGGCAGGAAAAGATTCCTCTGCTCGATAGCCTCCCTGTGTTCTGGAGACACCTCACTGGTCACTATCTGGACCCAGGAGTATGCTGTCAGCCTCTAGGTTCAGCAAAGCTCCGACCAGGTGCTGCTCAATAGCTTTAGGACCACGGTCCCTGAAACAAGAAGGTTGTACCTCCTACTTCATAACTAGTTTATAATCCATTTACAGACTGAACACAATACATAACAAACACTGAGTTCAGAGCGGTAGGCCAACTGTCAGCTTCATCTGAAATAATTTACACCAGTATATTCCTCCCTAATGGTTACTACGCCTCTGCAATTCCAGCATTATTTCTTTCTAGTCAATAATATAGGTGTCAGTGTACTGTTTGGCAATTCCATGTAGTTTTACTTTCCTCCGACACCTTCTGTTCAGGTTGGAGCACTATATAGGCTTTACCTCATGTTCGCTACTGAACCACACATATATACAGACATAAATTATCAATTTACATTCAATTTTCATTAAAAAGATATTGAATATATCAAGCTTACCACAATTCATGGAATAATACACAGTTACGTTGACTGGCAATGAATATAGCACAATTTCGATCTGCCGATGTCCCAGGCTTTTATTTAGAAAAATATGCACTGGCGCTCAACGCACTGGTTCTGTAGTAAGTTTATTTGAACATGTGGTGGTGACCTGACGCCTCTGATTGACTATATTCGCGGGTCTAACCAATCGTGCCATGTTTACCCAATCGTTTGAAAAAAAGTACTCCTACTCCCGTTTCCCCTGACAACAAAAGATAGTATTTATAGCCCGACTAATCGTGTTTAGCCTTACACTTATTGCGCTCCAATCAAATCGGATTTAACATGGAGACCCATTTCCCGTACAATGGTGGTGTGAAAATCTGCCACTGAGCGATTCTGATTTTGGTGTTGTCTGACATCCCTCACTATTTTATTTTGGCTATAATTTGGTAATTCCTAGACTGTTTGCGTAACGTTTAACATATTCTTTGTCAGCATGTCCTAAGGAACCCAAATATATATATTTAATGGGGCTAAGTGGTTGCGTTCAAAATATGCATTTTCTACTACCTCCTGTTCACTTCGAATACGATGTGGTGTCTGGGTACTGTAATGTTTTCAAACGTAAACCAGTATAATGTCATGTTTCCTAATAAGCGTTTTGTGAGTTTTTAAAAACTAACTCTCGTGTGTGTAGTGTTTTTTTTATCACTGTCGATTTGAAAAAGGCTAGTGCTTGTGGCCTTACACGCGTGATGGTAGTAATTGTGTATCGCGAGACTGTGGTAGTATTGCCTGCGTTCCGGCTTTCAGCCTCTCCCTTTCTTTCTATCTTTAGTCCATCTGTCTTTCGTAGTGTATAAAATGACATGAATGGAATTTTAAATCTAGGTCAACTTGCGTATCTCAAGGTTTTTCTTAGAAATGCAGCACATGTTTTATCGTAGAAAGCGGGCATTGAAGCAGTAGGCTTTTACTATCAACGTGAAACGTTACAATTTGCAGACGAAGGAGAAAACAAGGGGATTTCGAGTAGAGTCATTGTGACAGCACTGTTCTTTACCATTCTTCTTTCCTTTTATTGAATTTATGTGTTAGGCTTTACATTTTCCTGATGATTTATATATGTGGATTAGAATTTCTCACGACAATAATATACACCGCCTGTCGCCTCTCAGCCACAGCCCTTTCACTAGTACACCATAAACTCAGCGTATTGTGGACTTAGAAAAATTCCTGGTGTTTTATGTACCGCAGAGTGCAGCTTATCTGAAACAAAGTCCTTCCTAGGCCTCGTACAGCAGTATGATTGGATAGAACCCCACCACTGCGGGTCCTCCACTCGTCAAGATGACACAGTTAATACTGGCAAAAGCTCTGACAAACTTGAGCATCAAATTGCTGACTTGGTCACTAGAGATTGTGTATGACACTCAGGGCAGTATATAATGAAACAATATATACAACCTACGTAGTATCGCTCATTGTCTCCTTAGCCAGACAAGAAGTAATATGAGACAGTTCAGACAAGCTGTGGTAAACCACAAGAGACATAGTAAGTCATGAATAACACATTTCGTTCAAGTTCTAGCACAATAGTTCAATAATTCACTTGTTACAGTTTTGTCCATGATTTGCTTCAATAAAATCATATAGGCCTTAAGGTAATCATTGTGTCATATATCGAATAATACAGAAAATCAATCTTTTATAGTCATTCCTTCCTCCAGTTTGGATAGTCCTTTCCAGCAAGCATAATATCTTTAAAACGCTTTCCACAACCGACTTGCTCAATCCATTCGTTCTACTTAATTATTACACAATTGAACTAAACATATACACTTCGGGTTTTCCTCCAGAAATAGCACAATGCTTCTACACCTGCCAATATTTCTTTAACACACCTTGAAAATATATTTACATATATATTTAATTAACATCTCGCTTACCCTCAATCACAGACAGGCTTTTAATGATTACACAGTCTGCTCACACTTCTGCAGATGGCAACGGAGTTGATACAACTGCTTGTGCTCTGTGTCTGTAGTTTGAATTAGGCAGCGAGTGTGTCTGTGTCATGCGTTCTCTCCCCTTTTATAATGGCCTTGCAGATGTACGAGGTGACAACTGGACCAAGGTACGTTTGCATGCATCCAAACAGATGTGCAAAGATAGTAAATCCAAAATAATTCTGGAATCCTTATTTCTGCACCGATTTCCTCCATCTTAGGCTTATTTTACTCATATGAATGAGCTCTATCACTATGGATATCCATTTTATCCTATAGTTTATACGAAAGAGCCAGGGATCCAGACCTCCAGGACGACCCAGAGTCCGCTGGGAGGACAACATTAGACAATCTTTGAAGGACCGAGGACTAGAATGGAACCAGGCCAGGAAGAAGACAGCTGATAGAACGGTCTGGCGCTCTCTCTTCCAAACCTCTACACCTCACGGTAGAAGGGGAACGACTAAGTAAGTAAGTAAGTAAGTAAGTAAGTAAGTAAGTAAGTTTATACGAATATTCCCTGGAGCAGCTGAAACATGGAAAAACACAACATACAAGTAGTTCATGTTCCATTATCTTCTATTCATAATAACTTCGGCTCTACAACACATCCAGTGAATCTATTGCTATCTGCCTAAAGCTAATGATCCCTATTATCGAATTGGGCCCTTCTTTATCTAGGTATTTCATGATTAGTTGCACACTGCCTTCCGAAATATCCTTAACATCTACACTTT